>JARHVA010003028.1:1762500-1822500 GCA_037957365.1 Torreya grandis
CATTTTGGTGAATCCAACGTGAATTAACCCTTAAAAGTTTTCTTTCACACTTTCACTTACTACCATTTATTATTTATTTCATTTTTACATCATTGAATCAAATATATTGACTGAATCTAACAATTTATGCTCAATTTTAACATAGTTGATCTGATTGACTATGTTTGGCATTATGCAAGTCATATTCAATTACAAGTAATTAGATCAATCCTCTTGACATAGCTTGTCTATTCTTATATAGGTTTTAAAACTTATTTGACCTAGTAAAATCTATTATTAGGTTAATAAAAACTTTACCTAGATGTCATAGTATAAAAATAACAAATTCATCATCTCTAGAATCATCAGTTTCATTCTCACTAACTCAATCTTTTCTTTTCCTTCATTTCAGTCCTATTTTTCATAGTTTTTAGTCTATAAAATTGTAACCCTATAGTGAACAAAGTTGATTGGATTGACTTAGTTATGTAGTTACTTATTTCATAAGAGACTCATTTTATTCATTCAACTTTATTTCTTTGATCCTTATTTTAATAATAAAGAATAGACCTAGTCAATTATATTCTATATTGTTTACATACTCGATTAACCAAATTGACCTTGTAATCTTCAAGAAACATAATTAAATCATATTTCTAGTAATTAAATCATTTTTAATTTTGTTGTCTTCTTACTTAAAGTATAATAAATAGACTAAATAGGATATTTAATTCATCAATTTAATCACATTATTTTTCTATTATTCACACATTTCCAAACCATGTAATATAAAAAAGCATTAAAAAAATTCTACCCAAGGTATACCTACTTAGATTTCATCACCAAGGGTGAAGTCAACTCAATTTTGTAGCTGAGTATATATAATTTTTTTATGATATATATGGGTAAAACACCCAACACCCTTATTTTTGTGGGTTTCTAATGTGAGGTCTTAGGCCACAACACCAAGTTAGTAGTATCACAAATAGAGATCCATTTTATCCTTAACAACTTGAAATAATACTTATATTTGATTTTAAGTTCCTTTATAAATCCAACTATCTATCACATTTATTTCTAAAATTATAATTTAAAACATTCAAAGTTGACTGCATAGATTAACATTTCTATTTTTCTTGCTTGTTCTTTGATAATTGTATGTTGTATTGTAAAACTTGTATTATCAAGTGTTAGTACAAGGTTTATGATGTGTACCATAATTGGATTGCTATTTTGACCAAGTTTCCTATGTTTTTGTTTGAAGTATTCTAAAAAATAACTCTAGATCATCAAGATTCATAACTGTCAGAACTTATATTTGCCCTTAGAACATAGTCAACCTACTCAACTATGTATCCTATAGTCATCATTGTCCCATAGAAAACAATCATTTTAACTGACCCAATCTCTTACATACTACCTAATATATTTACCTTAAACACATAGTAAACATATATGATTTTTTTCCCTTAAAAATCCCTTAGTTTCATCATCTACAAAAAATAGTTGACCTGTTCGACTATCTTTTACAACTTGACTTGCTTATTATCTTACAAGATAGTATTGATTGGTTTGACCTAGTATCCTACAAGTTGATCCTCATTTCTATCATGTTCTTATCTTCCTTCAATCATCATTAATATCTTATTTTATATTAATACAAAATTAAATCAAATAAACGTTATGAGTTTCACCAATCCCAATAGGTTTCCTAAGACACATTTGGTGGCAACTACAACAAATCAAAGAAATTTGAATTTTTCCACCCATACTACCAACTATGGGACTCCTTATTCTTAATTTGCAATTAACCCTTTGTTTTCACTAAAATTTGAGCATGATCTTGAGTACATAACTAAAATGATATTTTTTATCAACACAAATCCTCAAGATAGAGGAAAATATCCTACAACCATCTACAACCTCAAGGTGTGATTCATATAGGATAACTCCATTCACCTTCCCCTAGCTTTTCCTAGGGATTTGGGGAAATATCTTTCTTTTCATCCACACATTTTCCTTCTATCATGTCTCCATTCCACACTATGATGTCATCCTCTATGTTTTATTCTACTTCCATGCCATGCATTTCTAAAAATAAGGTAGGTTCAACCTATAGTGGGGATCTTAAAAATTCCCACATCCATACCCATGCTATTAGTGAATCTCATATTACTAATGTTTTTAAATCTACTAGTCCATCTCATTCTATAAATAATTAATTCACTACTAATTATTCTTATCTAGTAGTGCATCTCACTATACTAACATTTCTCATGCCATTAGTGTGATGCGTGCTACTACCTAATCTCACACTCATAGTGCATATCAAGCTATTTATACCTCACACAAATATAATGCATCAAATTTTGCATCCAATAGCCAAAATTCTACTCAAAATAATCAATTATTATTATAAATTCTTAACTAAATTCATACATTTCAAAGTACTAATGAAAATAAAATGACAAAAAATCAAAATCACCCAAATACATATCCAAAATCCAACCCACCATGCTCAATGGGGAGTGAAAAATCATAATTCCCCCCACCCAATCCTTAGGGATCAAAATGGTAAACTCATACCACAACCTCCACTTATCAACAAAACTATCAAAAATTAAAAAAATGAACCTCTAGTACCTAAAATTTCCAACATTGCCATAAGAGGCATCACTTCTACCATCACTTATAATGGATCTATGGATCCTACCTTACATCGAAAATAATTGGCAACCTTTAATAATATTCGGTTAATCTTAATAATTTTGTTACCACTAAAATCTTAGCTAAAATTCTTTTAGGAGATGATTCATATTGGTACAATCAATTGAAAACCCATTATATTACTAGTATATAGGACATGGTCAATTCATTGGTCCAATAATTCCAAACTAGTGATCTCATCAAAACTAGTAGCTCCTTTCATCAATTGCAAACAACTAGATATGAAATGACATAAGTTTTAATCAAATGATGGAAAATTTTCTCTAAAAAGGCTAAGAATAATATCATGGATTAAAACCTCTTCCACATATTTACTAATGATCTCTATCGTAAATAAAAATATCATGTTAGGATATTTTCTCCAAAAACATTGGAAGAAGCTCTTGACCAAGCCAAAAACCAAGATTTCATTGTGCATCAATTTAGACCTCCTTAACCTACAATGAGAACTTGCATGATTATTATAAAAAAACCATCATGAAACTAATGATGGTGTTATTGATGTTTGTGACACAATATGGACCAACCAAGCTATTGATCCAAGTAAGTACATGGAGCATGACCCTCTAACAAACAACAATTCTCAAAATAATCCCACATTTTATAAAAATAATCATGCAAATGTGCACAAACCATTGTCATTAAAATAAATTCAAAAATGTCTTCTAAGACCTCTACCATGATATATTGACCCCACTTGTCTTATGAAATCATGATATGATCAAAACAATTTTTTTTTGGTTTCATGAAAGTTGGGGCCATTATCATTAGACTTGTATAAAATTAAGAAATATTGCTATGGATTTTCTCCTTAGTCCCAAGTTTAACCATGAATCCCTCATATATGTAAACTTCAATAAGCTTATGATATAATAGTTAAATCTCATGAAACTCAAGCTAAAAATCAATCTTTAAACCAAGTTAATGCTCATATAGCTATTTACAAGGATCCCCTTCCTAATCACCAAGACAACATTGAGAAAGTTACCCCTAATACTTAAAATATTTAAAGTCTTATATAACTTAAAACCAAAGATGAAAATATGGTTAATATAACTAATATGAGAAGATTAGTTTATTTTATTGATTCAAAACCAACACCTAACCACCACACCTCTTCAACATTTCACATTATTCAAGGTACTTCCCCATCCCATCTCTTATAATTATGGCATGAGGAACCAACACACATATAAAAACCATCGATAAAAACACAACTTGACCATACCTTTCATACCATTGATATAAACTCTAATATTTCACCAAATTCTATACCACAAGAAAACATCCCTCAAAATTCAAATAATATTCTTCTATTTAACCACAAGAAATACCTTCCCAAATAACCACATTATGTAAGGTCAATCAACTTAATTATAACCAACCTAAGATAATAATAATTTATCAACATAAGTTTTATTGCACATAAAACCCCCCTTTAAAGTATATCTTACAATACTATACACCTATATATAACAATCCTCTCATGGGTTATGATTAATGGGATCACATTGTGTAACTTTCCCATCTCCCATCTCAAATTCTATTCCTAAAGATAATGCACACTTGTCCCTTCCATCGTAATATCATAACATAATTATTGTTAAAAATGAACATCTCTCATCTTCCTTTTGTAGGGAAATAATATACCTTATCTAGATTTGAATATACCATACTACAATAATGTGAACAGATGTTCATCTATGTTGAAAAAATAGTGGACACTTCCCTTTCACTTAAGTTTCCTAACTCTTCTATGATTATTGTTCATACATTCCTTTATATGTATGATCCTCCTTTATCAATTACCATTAAAATATTTTATATCCAAGTTATGTGTGTTTTAACTAATGAATGTTTAGGCACTTGTGCGGCCTCCATTGACTTTATTAAAACACTTAGATACTCCAATGTAACCTTAAATCCACACATAATACATGATAAGGCTATGATAGAAGAAAAATGACTCATATAGGGTATGTTTGGCTTCCCATTACAATTACTCCCATTACCATATTTGTGAAATTCATGATAATTAACTTTTAAATCTCTTACAATATCTTACTTAGGCCTCTTTGGACTCATCGTATGAGAGCAGTTACCTCATATGCATTCAAATCTTTCAAATTTCCTTAAAATGGTGATATATACAAGATTAAAGGAGACATGTTTACTTATAATTTATAATAATTCTAATAATGAGGTGTATTTAAAATAACCACCCTTGAACTCTTACCTAACATTCTACTTCATGAATCCCAACACTTTATTTATCCCATCAACTCCACTAGAGGTTATAATAGTCATCTGGAATTAATTGGAAATATTCCACCTAACCTCTTAGACTTTGATGATGATGAACCAAATGAGATAATCCTAAATATAAAAGCATACAATCTCTACCATCACATCATTCTCAAATTATTCCTTCTCTTTAAACCCCATTTGTCAACAACTTCTTGACAACATATCAGTTACTTTCACTAAAACTAGACATTTCATTTGCCATGCTTACTCAAATGATAACATAATTCATGTATGTAATATTGCCTTAAATATACTATATTATGATGGTATTTATTCTATAAATGGAACATTTTTAGTTAGATTCATCCAATCTATAAATTTTGAGGTTCTTAGATATAGCTCATCTTTATTTAAGTATTTTCATTTTTATTCTATCATTATTTATCTTACAGTACATAATATTATTTTTTATTTTAATATTTATATGGAAGATATGGTTCACTCACATTTATGCCTTTGTTAATAACATATCCTCTCAAAAGTATGCCCATAGATCATACTAGGATAGGACCTATCATTTTGTGAGATATCATGACCCTTCCAATATTATCCCTCCAAATATCTTAACCACTTTTCTTAGACCCAATGCAAATCCATCCTTACATAAATATGATCCTTTTTATGATATTCATAGACTTTTCATTCATTTGACCAAGGATTGTAATCTATAGAAACATTTTAAGGCATCTTCTTTTACCACTTTAGGTAGTAGACCTCTATAGTCAACCAATATATGTGTTCATTTCTTACATAGAATAGATAACCAATCTGTCAGGGGATCTATAGCTCTACCAATTAGAGCACAATTGATTACTTTCTTATATGCAATTAAACACGAAATTATACCAAAATGATAAAGTAGCTAGAAACTTGAGACAACAAAGAATTTGAGAGACAATACACACTCTTGTATTAAATACTACTAGAAGAAAATACAATAAGGAAGATGCCACTTCTTCCTCCACCTCAAAGGCTTCTTCCCTCTCTCTCTTGCTCAACACAACAACTCTAAAGCCTGAGTTGCTATCCCTCCTTGAATGCTTCAGCTGATCTCCTTGACCTTACTAGCTTCAATGCTTTTACTTGCCTTAGAATAATTACAATACATGCCTTATGGGTCTTTAAATAGGATCCCATGCTTACAAAAATAGAACTCTAGTTACAATAATTAGACACACAGCTCGTGACTATAATTAGTTTCTTGACATGCAAACACTCGCTTCACTTAACTGACTGTTCATCAACAGTAGTTCCAAAAATACATAGGCAACCGATGCCTGTCCCTGCTTGTCTGGTGCTACGGACGTTGGCCGATTGTCTACCATCACCAGTCTCCTTCTCCATTGTCTGTGACCGACGTCGGTTATACTGCCGATGCCAGTTCCTCTGGTTCTTTAGTATCCTCTCTTGTGTCTGCAAATAGTTGAAGCTTTTAGCTCCACACTTAACAATCTCCTACTTCGAGATAAACAGCTGCAACTTGTACCTGTACTTATACACCATCTATTTTGTTCTTTAGGCTCTATATCCCTCTTCAATGTCACTCTTGAAGACCAACCACCATACAAACCTATGATGGAATACATGTATCTTATGCCACAAGAATTTTTTTGCTCCCAAATTCTCCATGACATACTTCTGAACCAACTCTACCCTTAGCTCAGAAAACTCCCTGTATATGAAACCCTACAACAAGTAACACAATACAGTAACAGGATAATGTATCTAATATTATCCAACCTGGTAAAGATAAAATACAATGGTCAAACCTCCATTGTTCTGCAGCATAATCAAGACCATATACCATAGCCTTCTGTCTCATGTGTCCATCCACTCTCTTCTGTAAAATGGGAATCCATCCCTCTATCTAGTGCTTCCTTCTAGCTGACAACACTACCAACAAATACCTATTTGGTTCTCCAAGGACTCACACTCCTCATCCATGCCAAGCTCCCACTATTTCTGGATTCTACATGCATTGCTTCTTCCATCTTCCTAGTTCATGACTATCAGTAAGCAATATAAAGAAGGTGAACAATGAATATGAGGTTCACATACCTTTCCTGACCTCCACATGGGTGTTTGAGACTTATAAATCCACCCAACATCTGTTCTAGTGACCGATCTCAGCCATCTCCTAGTCTGCTCCTGACTGATGTTGGTTCCCTGCACTGACTCTGACTATCGATGTCATTTCCCTGGTCAACGCCGGTGTCCCTCCTGCCAACATCAGTCCTTATGACTGATGTCAGACTTCTCCTGTTCGACCTATCGACCTTGCTGGTCTACACATGACTGATGTCAGTCTCTGGATGATTGACGTCAGTGCCAAGCTACCAACATCAGTGTCTGTGTGTTCCTGTGAGTGATTAAATTTTCATCCACGAGCTCTTCTTGGATCAAACCTCTGTCCATGCTACCCTGCTCAGATTTATTCAGCCCTTGTGACTGATCTCTATCCTTCATCTCCTCCATAAACACCAAGGCTTCTTTGTTCCTGTCAAAAGCATCAAATTTCCTCTTTCTACAATGAATTGTATCTATGCTTTCCGAATTTGAACACATACCTTTTGGATCAAGAACTTCCATTCCCTTCATATTCTTGTGACCAAGCCTATTAGGCCACATCTTTGAATCTACACCAAAAGTAGAAACAGTAATATAAGTAGACAGATAAAGAGTATCTACTTTCTTACCTCTTGCTAGAACAAGTGCTCCCTTGGTAACCTTCTAAGAATCCACTGTGAGGGTTATTGTGCATCCCTCATCTCCCAACCTTCTTATAGAAATCAGACTCTGCTTCAGAATTGGAACATGCATGACCTCTTTCAACACCCATGTGTTGTCAATCTGCAATATCAGATGCACTTTCCCTTTTCCAACAATCTAACAAGGCGTACCATCCCCTAAATAGAGCACTCTAAAATCTCCCTATTCATACTCATAGAGCAAATCTCTGTTTGGGGATGCATGAAAAGATGAACCAGAATCTAAAATCCATGATCCTACCTGACTATCTGAAGAAAGTATGAGAGCATCCTGCATCACAATATTTGCATCTTTTGCTTCTTCCATACCTGCATGTTGATTCTCTTTATCTCTTAACCAACACTCCTTCTTTGTATGTCCTTTCTTTCCACAAAACCAACAGGTAATACCTTTGGACTCGGATCTCCTTCCTGACCTTGATTTCCCTTGCTCAACCTTCTCCCTTTGCCTTCCCTTGCTTTCTACACTTAGAGCATTCCCTGATGATTCACCTGTGCTTCTCCTGCATATTTATTCATTCAAGATCACACTCACAACATCATCAACTTTTAAGATTTTAGAAGCAGATGCAAAATTACTTACTGCCATAACCATACCATCCCAACTTTCAGGCAAAGAACATAAAATCAAGAGAGCCTTTACCTCATCATCAAAAACAATATTGACTGAAGCTAGTTGGTTTACCAAACCATGGAAATCACTGAGATGAGTATGTACCGATCCACCTTCCTGCATTTGCAAAGTAAATAGCTGATTCATAAGATATACCTTATTAGAAGCTGAGGGCTTTTCGTATAAATTTGCCAAGGACTTTATCAACTCTTCCATTGTCTTACACTGTGATAAGCTAGAAATCACAGACGATGCAAGGCTCAACCTTATGGAACCGAGAGCCTTTCCATCAAGAACATTTCATTCTTCATCCTTCATATCTATGGGCTTGCATGCAACCCCACCCAATGGTAAGTACAAATCCTTCTGATATAGATAGTCCTCAATCTGCATCCTCTAATGTTGATAATTCTTGTCGTTAAACTTCTCCATTCATAGTCTACTTTCTTCTGCCATTGCTGAACTCCCACTCAATCAGAAAACTCTGTGAATGACCTGTAATCAAAAAACAATACCCTACTTCCTAGAAACCGTAGCTCTGATACCACTTGTTAGGGTATCTTTAGCTCTACCAATTAGAGCACAATTGATTACTTTCTTATATGCAATTAAACATGGAATTATACCAGAATGATAAAGTAGCTAGAAACTTGAGACAATAAATAATTTGAGAGACAATACACACTCTTGTATTAAATAATACTAGAAGAAAATATAATAAGGAAGATGCCACTTCTTCCTCCACCTCAAAGGCTTCTTCCCTCTCTCTCTTGCTCAACACAATAACTTTAAAGCCTGAGTTGCTATCCCTCCTTGAATGCTTCAGCTGATCTCCTTGACCTTACACCTGTAGATCTCCTTGACCTTTCTAGCTTCAATGCTTTTACTTGCCTTAGAATAATTACAATACATGCCTTATGGGTCTTTAAATAGGATCCCATGCTTACAAAAATAGAACTCTAGTTACAATAATTAGACATGCAGCTCGTGACTATAATTAGTCACTTGACATGCAAACACTCACTTCACTTAACTGACTGTTTGTCAACAGCAGTTTCAAAAATACATAGGTGATCGATGTCGGTCCCTACTTGTCTGGTGCTGCCGACATCGGCTGACTGTCTGCCGTCGCCGATCTCCTTCTCCACTGTCTGTGACTGACATCGGTTATACTGCCAATGCCAGTTCTTCTGGTTCTTCAGCATCCTCTCTTGTGTCTGTAAATAGTTGAAGCTTTTAGCTCCACACCTTAACACAATCCTCTATCCACTTCTTCAAGCCTAGGTAATACATCAACACTCTAAAACCAATCATTTAATATCCTAAATACAAGACTCTCTCACCTCCTAAGCTACTTATAGAGTACATCCTTAAATATGGGTAAATATATTATCTTTGGCATCAATGTCATACCCATCATATTGATAGATTTTTAGAGATTCAATGGTATCTCTAATATTTCACATAGTTTATACTAGAACTAGTTATTCCTCATACTATATGTCACCCACACACATAGGATCCTCCTTTTCCATCAATTTCATCTCCTCTTAGATCCATATATACAATTTATATTGAAATAGCTATTCCTCACATCTAGTATCTCACATAATATATACCACATGATCATCCCTCTTCTTCTTCTACACCTACCTTTTTATAAGAGATGATATGGAATGAAGTCTTTTCTCAACTTTCTAAGAATATTTATGAAACTCTAACTAACATCAAATTTTATCTATATATATATGTCTTATATATTATCAATGACATTTGTGGTCATGTCTATCAATATTTGTGAACACAACATGGTATTCTCTCACATTATTTATCATTATATTATATGATTGTTATTGGATTAGTGATTAAATTATATATCTTATATTTTTGACTACTTTTCAAATATGAGTTCACTTATCTCTTTTTCATGAACCATCATAATATACTTTACATGTTTTAGATGGTTTCATTCTATTTAGCTTTCTCTCTTATGGTGTATTCTCATTATTTTCTTGAATTTAAACTTATACTTATGGTTTCAATTCTTTCATAATGATTCCTTTATTTTTTATTATTATTTTCTAAAAAATAATATAATGATAAATATTTATGTGACTTGGTTATACGACCCTTAGGTTGATGCACAAAGTTGGGGGATAAAAAACATGATAGTCCCCTAACTTTGTAAATTTCTTTATAAAGGGCATATGCCTTTTTTTTAAAATTCAAGGCTCAGGCTTTTGCCTGAGCCTCAAGGGTGTACACCCTTTCCAAAGGGTGTATGCCCTTTCTAAATGTCATTTTCCTTTTAAAAATGGTGTACATAGTAAATAATACAAGGGGCATACACCCTCTATAATAAAAAAGGAGTATGACCTTTGTAAAGGGTGTAGGCCCTTTCGTCTATTTTCATTTTTGACATAGCTAAAGAAGAAAACATGTGACCAAGAGAGACAATAATTTTATTTTGCTAAATTTATAGATTCATGCAAATATTTTCGAATTTCATTCCACTAATAGGATTTGACATTGGATTGCTTCAAATTAGGTAAGTCATTTTTGAATTTTTATTTATTTATTTCTATGTATATTTATTTATTAAACTAGTGTTTTGAATTTAAATTTTCATTGGAGTTGTTACATTGGCCAAAAAATCTTTTGCTAAAAAACTTTAGATACACAAGTCTGATGGGTCAATTTCCTAAGGAAATTATTTGATAAAACCCTGAAGAGTTTGATTTTTCACAAGAAGTTTAATTTTATGAGAAATAAACTCCAAATGTCAATAATTACAAATAATTATCAATGGTTTGCATCAATCTTGAATTGATAGTGTAAAATTTTTACTTGCTAATACATTAGATTTTATTTGTGATTTCAAAAATGGATGTAATGTTGCATCGAAGAGAGACTCTGAAACAATTTTATTTTGATAAATTTTCATATGAAGATGTGAAGGAAAAGAATAACAAAAGAGTATTTGTGTTCATTATTTATTAAACTTGGAACGAACCAACCTACACCAATAATTGCAAAAACATTAGTATTGATTGGTGTGTTCACGAGGAGATTAAAAATAACTTTTGGGATAGGTGGTGGATGGTGTTTGATGAGCCTCCATGGAATAATAATGAGTTTCCATTATATTTTTTAAGATAAATGTATTATGAGTTTTTATTGTAAGCAATTCTAGATTATTTTGACATGAAGGCATGCCAAGGTAGGGGAGGTGGATCTTCATTTGATAGACTTGGTATTATGTGGGACCAAACAATAATAATTGACCTCTAAGTAATAGAAGAATAATATCACATGTTACTATCCCTAAAAATTTTCATCACAACATATAGATGGACACGCTTGAGGTGGTTACTATTTTCACATACATTATTATTGATCATGGTATGAATACTTTAAATACTTATGCTTAGCCTAAAGGTAGTGATAGTGGTAGTGGTGGTGTTGGTGGTAGTGGTATTAGTGGTAATGGTAGTGGAAATCGTGGTGGTGTTGGTGTTGGTATAGGTGCTAGTATCCCTCCTACTTATGTTACATTTCATGTGCCTCACTACACATCATGCAAGAGGAAGTGTATAGGACTTCATATTTAGGTGAGACATACATACAGTACATTTATGGAGACTAGCATGCTAGAGCCTATTCCATTTGTATATGTTTCAATAATGTTATACACTAACATGCCAAACACTAGCATGTTAGACACTAGCATGCCAGAACATATGCCACATGTAGATGCTTCAGTTATGCATGACACTAGCATTTTAGACACTATGTGAGATGTAGTAGCTTTAGTGACTCCTATCAAGATATGCCAGGATCTTGTTATAGAGAATATTTCACCATTTTTATTTGATACATAGGTTTAATTCTAATTATAGTTTTTTTATTTGTAAAAGAATATTAAGTTTATTTTCTTGTACAAGTGTTTACTTAATTGACTAATTTATTTGACTAAAATTGTTATTTGTTGTTTGTATGTAGTTGATTGGTGATATTCTAGGTACCTCAACATGCCTTGACTCTATTGTAGAGGCCACAATTGGAACAGGTGTACCTTACATAAAGGTTTGTAAATTTTTAAATTAAATATTTATTCATTTACGTGTTTATTGTCCTTTGAACAAAAAAATATATTTTAATATATATTATAGTCATAAATTTTTATCATGTTCATTGGATTCACATATTATTCATTTATTGGTTTTATAGATGATGAAATATAATATGGGCACCCCTCATGGATGAGAAAAATGTCTAGGTGATGTTGTTGTTACAACAAAAAATCCACTATCTCCATAGTAGATTATGATTCAGGGATGAAGATTCGTGAGAACACATAGTTTAATTGTTTGTGTCTTTAAGTAATGATAGTTTATGTCATATTTAAATAATTATATGCAACTCTAGATCAAAATATATATGTATGCTCTATAGGATTCCCCATCATATTGGTATATGTGGTCTTATGTCCCTAGAAAACCATTTTAGATGGAATATGGTGAGTTTAGAATAATTTTACAAAACTTTACATTCTTGAAAAATTTATCAAATTTTCAATATACAATTTTAATGAATTAATTTTTATATTTTGTATGTTGTGCAAAGACAACAGTTTTCATCAGTTCTCGATGAAATAATGGATGACTCACATGTTGAGAGGAGAGTATCTCCTTATATTGAGGCATCCAACACCCTTGTTTCAACATATATGGAAACAAAACATAATTTATTTGGAGGCAATGAGGAAGAAGAGAACTAGTTATTGTGTTAGGGATCTAGTTTTCAGCACAATCTATTTCATATACCGATATCGCCCACATTGTATGCTTATATGATGCATTTTATCTACGTACATTGCTGTAGACACACTCAATTTTATATGTTGATATAGCCCACATTATATGCCTATATGGTAAATTTTGTCTATGTACATGTTATGGTCTCAATTTTTTCTTGATATATTTTATATTATTTATGTCAAAATATGACATATAACTTTGCATGTATCACATATAAAATATTTGATAATATGATTCCTTTAACTATGTATACATTTTTTTAATTTAATGTTTATACATATTATTTCTTAATGATTTATTGATTACTTCATATGGGGTTAAAAAAATTCACATTAATCTCTAATTTTGATACTTTGAATTATTATGTATATTTTACATTTACATGTGATATTTTCTATTTACTTGTTTCATTTACATTTTGTATTTATTTGCCAAACCACACATCAATACCCATCTAGACATATGGCATAAAATAATTATTATTTTCATAAAGGATACCAAGCTAAGAAGGTCACACAAAACATGACTCCTCCTATGCCTTCTAGCTTAGACAAAGGCAAGAATAATTATAGTGAAAAGTGATACCATCAACAATTAGTAGAGAGCCATGAACACTCTTAATGTTGGGTATAACAATCCTTTATTTGTAAACCTACATAATATCATGCACATATATATGATACTAAACCAAATAACACTTTTATAATCACCAACACCACTTCCATAGAGACCTATAAGGAGTGTGAATGCCTTTTATATACCATGTTATGGATCAAGTTTCAACCTCTTCATCTTATCATCAACAATATAAGATATAATAACATGATCACACTAGCTACAACCCAATAACTTGGCCTTCCCACTATTTTGCATTACAATATATAATCCCTAGGGTGGATTCAATAAGGTACAAATATATAGGTTTGGAGGTAATGCACATTCTAGTATAAATTTGAGCCTATGGAGGACACCATCACTAGGAACATTGTGCCTCTTAAAGTATATAGCATATTTTTAGGGAGGATATACTTGTATGATTGAGATTCTACATATCAAGAAAAACCAAAATTTTTGGATGTACACGCAAAATATTGATTTTTTAACCTCTTATAGTCAACTCCACTAGCCAAAGTCATGTTGGTCTCTTCTAAAAACTATCATAAAATAATAACGCACATGTATGTTTTCATATTGATCATGGTTTGTCTTAAGACACCTATGTAAGAAATAAACTATGATTTTATAGTGTGATCAATGAAAGCATTGTCCCAATAACAAAAGCTTGACAAGTTATTGAAGCCACATAATGGATTCTTCCCAGAGCTTGAATTTCTTCCAATGCACTATGTAGTATAACACAACATATATTTGGTTAATTTAAAAAATAGATTTGGGAGAATGATGAATCATGGTGTTAAATATAGGATCTCCCCTATTAGGTCAAGATAAGACCCATTTCTTCTCTTTGCAAGAGTCTAATATCCCTCACACCCAAGAGTAATGGTTCATATCATCTATCCATTGACTATAACTCACTCAATAAAATCATGGTGAAGAATCATTGACCACTATTAATCATTGATAACCTATTAAAATAAATATAAGGTGTAAAATAATTCACCTCAATCCAAAAAAAAAAATTAAGTGGATTTGGGATCAATTTCATGGGCATGTAAATATTATAGATTGTACTTGATCATAAATGTTATGAGGTCTAGTGATGCACTTGTGTATGTATTTAGCTCCTACTTATCCAAAAGAAAAAACAAAGATAATTATATGTGTCTATATAGTCATTATGGACTACTTATACATGGGTTAATATTGACATTGATAGCCCTCTCTAGAGTATCCACAAAATTATAATCTTGGCAAAGAAAGAATATGGAAACAAATGAAGAGACTTAAGAAACATTGATATTCCTTGACTAGTATATAAAAATTGAGGTTATATTCTTATTGTCTTTAAAGACATATACAATATTTACCTCAATATGGAAAATTAATCCATTTATTTTTTTTGTCTATTTGAACTCAAAAGACTCAAAGCTCTCTACAAGCTAATTAAGCCTAAATGCCTCAAAAGGATCAAAACAAGAAATATTTGAAAATAGGGATATAGATAAATATAAAATACTTTATCACAATATTTTGTAGGTGACTCAACTTTTTCAACACCTCAAAAGGTTTGCTACAAAAAAATTATCAAACACCTCTCATAGACTTACTAGTCTTAATGTTGCTCTAACATGCCAAAACCCATTTTGTATTGAATTAAAACTTCAAGACACCTTAAAAATATGTATTTAGGTGTTTTATGAATTTTAAATGCTTAGATAAATGGTTAAGATTTATAATTATATTAATTTACCCAAAAATTAATAAAATTAGGTTTTCATTTATTAGGCCTAATTACCCTCTAGTAGGTCAAAACTCAAGATATAGTTTTCTTACAACAAATGATTCTTTTATGAGGTATGTAAAAATAAATTATAGGTTTTTTGACATTAATTTGGATTTATTGGACTCAATTTTTAAGTTTATAAATCAATATCTCTCATTATTGTCAAAGACACACTAAAAATAGGGTATTTTTACACATACTCGATTGGTCAGAGGAGCCAAATCGATGAAATATCTATGTAGACACATCTAGATGGGTGGTTTTAGAATATAATGACCATTCTCTAGTCTTAGTCAAGCCTCGAGAGTGAAATTTTTAATTGATCAAACACATCCTTTAATATAATTCACTCATCCCCAAATGTGAGAGATGATCAAACTTTGGTCATGCATTGCACAAGAACCATGAAGGATAGATACAAACCATCAACTCCTACATGTGAAGGCATGAGTCCTCTAAGAAAGCCTAGGAGTATTTTATATAACTTGAGATGGATGAGATGTGGTAATTAGGTTTATCTCATGGCCAAATCTATTGTAATGGGTTAAAAGGTGGTCAATTAGGGTCATAGAATATGACTCATTAGCCCAATTAATGAACCATGTATGCAGACATGTCTAGATGGGCATTTTTAGGCTATGAAAACCTTTTTTTGGTATTGGTTAGGCCCCAAAAGTGAAATTTTAAATTGTTTGAAGGCATCCCTAAAGAGAATTCACTCATCCCTAAGTGTGTAAAATGTGTAAACTTTGAGCATTGCACAAGAACTATGAGGCCTAGTGATGAATTGTTAGCTCTTACACATGCAAGGATAAGTCTTATAAGAAATATTGGGAGGATTTCATCTAAACTATGGTGAATGAGATGCAACAATGAGGTTTATCTCATAGCCAAATATATTAGAATGGGGTAAAAATTTGTTAGTGGGGGCCATATAATTTGAATCGTTAGCCCAATAGATGAACTATCTATGAAAACACATCTAAATGGGAATTTTTATGCTATAAAGACCATTATTTTATCTCATTAAAGCCTTCGGAGTGAAAGCTATAGTTGATTAAAGGCATCAATTAAGAGAATTCATTCATCCCTGAATGTGCAAAATGAGTGAACTTAAGTCATTCATTACACAAGAATCATGAGGGATAGAGATAAATTGTAAACTTCTAAAAGTGAAGGGATGAGTCCTCTAAGAAGAATAAAGAGGATTTATCTAATTTGAGAAGGATGAGATGTAGTAACAAGGTTTCTTTCATGACTAAATATCTCAAAACAAGCTCAAAGATTGTCAGTGGGGGCCATAAAATCTAACTCATTAGCCCAATCAATGAAACATCTATGTAAACACATATGAATGAGAATTTTTAGGCTATAGTGATCTATTTTTAGTCTCGATAAAGCCTTAAAAGTTAAATTTATAGTGTTCAAAAGCATTCCTAAATAGAATTCACTCCTCCCTAAGTATGAAAAATATGTAGACTTCGGTCGTGTGTTTCATGAGAACCATGAGGGCTAGAGAATAACCATCGACCCCTACAAGTGTAAGGACAAGAAATATAAGAAATAATTGGAGGATTTTATCTAACTCATGATGGATAAGACATGGAAATGAGTTTTCTCTCATAGCTAAATCTCTTAGAATGAGGTAAAATTTGGCCAGTGAGTATTGTAGAATCTAACTCGTCAACCCAATTGATGAACATCTATGTAGACACATTAATATGGGAGTTTTAAGGCTATAAATACCTTTTATAGTTTTGGATAGGACTTGGAAGTGAAATTTTGAGTTGGTCAAAAGCATCCCTAAAGAGAATTCACTCATCTTTAAGTGTGCAAAATGAGTGAACCTCAGTTGTGCATTGCATGAGAACCATGAGGGATAGAGATGAGTTGTTAGCTCTTAGATGTGAAAGAGCAAGCCCTATAATAAATAATAGGAAGATTTTATCTATATTATGATGGATGAGATATGGTAATGAGGTAAACACATTCAAACGGGTATTTTTAAGCTAGAATGACCTTTGTCTAGTATTATTTAGGCCTTGGGAGTGAAATTTGTAGTTGGTTAGAGGCATACCTAAAGATAATTCACTCATCTCTAAGTGTGCAAAATGATAAAACTTACATCATGCATTACATGAGAACTATGAGGGATAAAGATGAGCCATCAACTCATATTAGTGTAGGGACAAGTATTGTAAGAAATAACAATATAATTTTATATAAGTCATGATAGGTGAGATGTGGTAATGAGGTTTATCTCAAACCTAAATCTCTTAGAATTGGCTAAAATTTCGCTAATGGGATTTGCAGAATCTAAATCATCAGCCCAATCAATGAGCTATTAATATGAACACATCTAGATGGGAGTTTTTAGGCTTTAATTTTTTTTTTCCAATCTTGATCGATCCCTAAAAGTGAAAGTTGTAGTTGTTTAGAGTCATCCTTAAAGAGAATTCACACATCCTCAAATGTGCAAAATGAGTGAACTTCCATTATATATTATATGAGAACCATGAGGGATAGAGATGAACTATTAGCACCTACACATTCAAGAGTAAGTCCTATAGTAAATAACAAGAGTATTTTATCTAACTCATGATGGAAAAGATGTGGTAGTGAGGGTTCTCTCACAATTATATCTCTTTGAATATGGTAAATGTTGGTTAGGAGGGCCATAAAATTTGACTCATCAACCCAATCAATGAACTATTTATGTGAACATGTTTAAATGGTAATTTTTAGGCTATAATGACCTTTGTCTGGTCTTGGTCTAGACCCAAGAGTGAAAGTTATAGTTGATCAAAGGCATCCCTAAATATCATTCAGTGGTCTTCAAGTATGCAAAATGTGTGAACTTCTATCATGGATTGCAAGAAAACCATGAAGGCTAGAATTGAGTCATCATCTCATATACGTGTAAGGATGAGACCTATAAGAAAGCGCAAGAGGATTTTATATAACTCATGATGAATGAGACATGGAAATGATGTTTTTCTTATATCTAAATCTCTTAGAATAGAGTAAACATTGGTTAATGGGGTCCTAGAATCTAACTAGTTAACCCAATCGATGAACTATCTACATAGACACATCTAGATGGCCATTTTTAGGATAAAAAAACCTTTTTTTGGTCTTGGTTGACCCCTAGGAGTGAAAGTTATATTTGATCAGAGGCATCCCTTAAGACAATTCACTCATCTTTAAATATGTAAAATGAGTAAACTTCCATCATGTATTACACGAGAACTATGAGGGATAGAGATAAATCATCAACACTTACTCATGTACAGATAAGTTCTCTAAGAAATATAATAAGGGTTTTATCTAACTCATGATGGATAGGATGTTGAAATGAGGTTTCTCTCATTGTAAAATCTCTTAGAACAAGGTAAAATTTGGTCAATAGGGGTTGTAGAATCTAAATCATCAACCTAATCCACAAACCATCTATGTGGACACATCAAGATGGGTGTTTTTAGGATAGAAAATCCTTTTTATGGTACTAGTTGAGACCTAAGAGTTAAATTTGTAGTTGATTATAGGCATCCCTTGAGAGAATTCATTTGTCCCCAAATTTATAAAATGAGAAAACTTACATCATTCATTGCATGAGAACCATGAGGGATAGAAATAAAATATCAAATCCTACACATGCAAGGACAAGTCTTACAAGAAAGACTATGAGGATTTTATCTAAATTGTGACTAATAAGATGTAGAAATGAGGTTTCTCTCATAGCCAAATCTCTCAAAATGAGGTAAAAGTTCATCAATAAGGGCTATAGACTTTGACTCATCATCCCAATTGATAAACCATCTATGTAAACATGTTGGGATGAGAATTTCTAGGATAGAACAACCTTTTTCTTATCTCAGTTGACCCCAAGAGTGAAATTTGAATATGATTGGATGCATCCCTTAAGATAATTACCTCATCCCTAAATGTTTAAAATGAACAAACTTCCATTGTGCATTTCACAAGAACCATGAGGGATAGAGATGAACCATAAAATCCTACATGTGCAAGGATGAATCATATAATAAAGCTTAAGATTATTTTATACAACTTGTGATGGATGAGATAATGAAATTAGGTTTCTCTCACATTTAAATCTCTTATAATGGGGTAAAAATTATTTAATGGGGGCCATAAGATATGACTCATCAACCTGATCAATGAACCATCTATGTGGACACATCTAGATGGTCATTTTTAGGATAAATAAACCATTTTTTGGTCTTGATGGACCCTTGGGAGTGAAATTTGTAGTTGATCAGAGGCATCCATTAAGAGAATTTACTCATCCCCAAATGTGAAAAATGAGCTAACTTTCATCATGTGTTGCATGAGAACCATAAGGGGTAGAGACAAACCATTAGATCCTAAAAATAAAGGGATGAGTCCTATAATAAATCCTAGGATGATTTTATCTAACTCATGATGGATGAGATGTGGAAATGAGTTTTATCTTGCATCCAAATCTCTTTGAATAGGGTAAAATTTGGTCAATGGGGGCCCTAAAATCTAACCCGTCAATCCAATCAATGAACCATCTACACAAACACATTAAGATGAGAGTTTTTAGGCTAGAACAACCTTTTTCCAATCTTGATTGACACCTAAGAGTTAAATTTATAGTTGATCAAAGGCATCCCTTAAGATAGTTCACTTGTCCCTAAATGTGTAAAATAAACAAACTTAAATCATGTATTGAATGAGAACTATGAGGGATAGATATGAACTGTCAGCTCCTACACATGTAAGGATGAGTCTTATAAGAAATAATAAGAAGATTTTATCTAACTCATGATGAATGAGAAATGGAAATGAGTTTTATCTCATATCCAAATCTCTTAGAATGGGGTAAACATTGGTAAACAAGGGTCATATAATCTTATCCATCAGCCCAATTGATGAACCATATATGTTAACATGTCAATATGGGTATTTTTAGACTATAAAAACCTTTATCTAGTCTTGATTGACCCCTAAGAGTGAAAATTTTATTTGATCAGAGGTGTCCTTTAAGAGAATTCACTCATCCCCAATATACAAAATGAGTAAACTTCTATCACACTTTGCACAAGAATCATGAGGGCTAGAGATGAAACATCAAATACTACATGTGTAATGATGATTCCTATAATAAATAATAGGAGGATTTATCTCACTCAAGATGGATGAGATCCAATAATGAGGTTTATCTCATAGCCAAATCTCTGAGAATGGGGTAAAAGTTGCTTTGTGGGGGCCATAGAATCTGACTCATCATCCCAAGTAATGAACCATCTATGAAAAACATTGATATGGGAATTTTTAGGCTAAAAAAATATCTTCTAGCCTCATTTTATCCTTGGAGTGAAAGTTATAGTTTATTGGAGTCATCCCTTAAGAGAATTCACTCATCCCCAAATGTGCAAAATGAGCAAACTTCCATCACATGTTACATTAAAATCATGAGGGATAGTGATGAACCATCAAATTGTAAACATGTAAGGATGAGTCCTCTAATAAATCCCAATAGCATTTTATATAACTAATGATGGATGAGATGTGTCAATAAGGTTTATCTTGTATCCAAATCTCTCAAAACATGTCGAAAGTTGGTTAGTGAGGGCCATAGAATCTGACGCATCAACTTAATTGATGAACTGTCTACATGGACACATTGGGATAGATATTTTTAGGTTATAACAACCTTTTTTGGGTCTTGTTATACAATTGAGAGAGAAATTTTCAATTGATCATAGGCATCCCTTAAGAAAATTCACTCATTCCCAAATGTGCAAAATGAGTGACCTTCCATCATGCATTACATGATAATCATGAGAATTAGAGATGAATCATCAGTTCCTACAAATGAAAGGATTAGTCTTATAAGAAAAATAAAGAGTATTTTTCTAACTTGTGATGAATAATATTTAATAATAAGGTTTATCTCATAGCCAAATCTCTCAAAACATGCCAAAAGTTAGTCAATGAGGGTTGCATAATCTGACTCATCAACCCAATAGATGAAATGTCTATACAAACACATTAGGATAGGCATTTTTAGGATAGAATCAACTTTGTTTAGTCTTGGTATACACCTAAGATTGAGAGTTATATTTGATCAAATGCAACCCTTAAGATAATTCATTCATCCCCAAATATGAAAAATGAGTGAACTTCCATCACACGTTGCACGAGAACCGTGAGGGATAGAGACAAACCATTAGATCTTAAACGTGAAAGGATGACTCCTATAAAAAATAATAAGAGTATTTTATCTATCTCATGATGGATGAGATGTGGCAAAGATGTTTTTCTCATAGCCAAATCTCTTAGAACATGCCAAAATTTGGTTAGTGAGGGCCGTAGAATGTGAATCATCAACCTATTTGATGATCCATCTGCAAAGACACATCAAGATAGGGATTTTTAGGCTAAAAAGGTCATTTTTAAATAATTAATGACCCTTAGGAATGAAATATATAGTTCATTGAAGGCATCCCTTAAGAGAATTCACTCATCTACTAATGTGCAAAATGACCAAACTTTCATTGTACATTTCATGAGAACTATGAGGGATAGAGATGAACTATCATCTCCCACATGTGCAAGGATGAGTCTTCTAAGAGAGAATAGATATTTTTTTTATGTTTTCTTGAAAGGATAAATAGAAATAAGGTGAAAAATATTTTCTTAAGGTAGATGAAATTAATATAAATAATATTGGATTATCTTCATTTCAAGAAGATAATCTCCTCTACTCATGACACCCACCACATGAAGGTGGAAGCTCATCTGGTGCCACTAACATACATTTAAATTTTTACTAAAAAATTTAAACAAAAATACATAATCATAAAATAATTGAAAATTAAAATATATTAAATTGAATAACTTTATTATATTAACTTGAAATAGAAAAATTTATTAATTTAATCTAACATAGATTCATAATCAACTCTATTTGTAAGTGTTTCAAGAGTCTCTTCACAGTTAGATTCACACTATTTCTAAATATTTCTATTGTGAGGTTTTCCATGATATTTGATCATTTGAATATTTGTAGCAATATCAAGGTTTGAATAATGAAGCACCATCATGTGTGTTTGAAAGTCCTAAAATAACAATTGTTTTACTTTTTATGATAGTACCTATGAAGCCAAGTTCCAATAACCACTACATATCTAGTGGGATGAATTAGCTCTTCTCTATCCATAACATTTATGGTTAATTTTTTTGCCTCTACATAATGAAACAAGTACAAGTATGGTCCCTCATCATTGATCTCAGGTGCAATGATTTAAAAAACATGCCTTGCATTTAAATTATAAACAAATTATAATTACATCTAGGAAAAAATAAAAATATCACTAATATCTAAGGTTTTCTATTTAATTAAAAAATAAATATTGCTTGGTTGCACAATATCTGAGATGTGATCAAAGTCAACTGATGATGCCCTTTCATGATCTTTCAATTATTGGAGTGAATGGATATACTCTATAGTTGATATGTGTCTACAATACCATTCATCAAGTAATTATTTTCACTCACATTAATTTCAATTATATTTCATACATGAGGAATAAAGACATCCCATATACCTAGTATAAATAGTCCTTAAACTTTAATTTGATCTTTGAATGGAGTGGAAAACACATGATCTAGGTACTGTAATGTAATATTCATACATTGTCTTATGTTATTCCTTTATTAACCAAAATAATTTTTGTACATGAGAATGTTTATCTGATCCATGACAAATAGTTCAATTACATCAACTCACAATATCTGCTAGATCAATAAAATTAGCACCATCCTTATGATTTGTCTTCTCTCTTTTAATGGATTTTTTTACATATGCACCAACACTATCATGTTCAACTTTTCCATGCCCAATCTCAAAGAATATCCAAAGATGTTGAATGCCATTCTTCTTATGCATTGTGCTTAGCTAGTAAAACATTAAAGAATTCTTAAACTACCCTACATAATTATCTAACCAAATGTAGTTTGTATCAAACATGATTTCTCTTGCATTAATATTCATATAAAATATCTCAAAATAACTCTAGACAAACTCTATATAGTGTGATTTATCATTGCAAATGGTACTCCCTACAAATCTTTATATTATTATATGTGATATCAGGTGCATGTCTAAATGTAGTATGAATAAAACATCCACCTTGAATTGAATTATAATATTAGGATTGAACCTAATTCTATATTTATAGTGTGTAGTTCTCAACAAAATCCATAACCGAAATAATGGTGCCAATTTGGAAGTTATCCTTGCATGCTTTGAATTTATTATATAATAATTTTGATTTTTGTGTGTATCTTGCATATTGGTAGATAATATTATTTTGAATTCAAACATGAAATCACATATGGAAACTTTGGTCATAACCAATTCACATCTTGATGACTCTTTTCTATATTTTAATACAGAAAAGATTTGTACTTCTTATAATCAACTAGTTGCTTTCTAAATTAATGTGAAATATCTTCATGTAAACAAATTGTTTAATTTGACAAACCACCACAACTATTACATGTTCCATCTAAACATTTTTTGGCAAAAAAACTATCCCTCAGGTCTTTGACATAAAAGACCTTGTATTAAATCTCTTTATGTTTTAGGTGGGGAAGACACCATGCATTCTTGTAAAATCTTTTTGGTATGTAAAGTACAATGTATATGATGAAAAACATCAAAATACATAGAAAATTTCACATGTTATAAAAACATGTGGTGTATTCTTGGTTGATTTTAACATAGAAAGGATTGCATATCTCAAATGACCTTTGGCTAATTATCAATTGGCCATTAATTTTTTTAATAAACTTTTTATAAAATTCTATTTGTGTCATGTCTAAAAAATGTTTTGCATGTGGATCATAATTTTTTTATCCTTTTCCTATTTTAAAATATTTTACATTAGATGAGACCTTTGTGTTTCAATGACAAAATTTTTAATCAATTCTTTTATTCCTTCAACCAATACCTTATCTATTCATGGGAGTCTCCTACTTAATGCCCAACAATCCATCAGTGAAGGGTCATCAAGCCTTTTTATTTTTGTTTTACAACATTTATTAGATATTTTCTATTTAAATTCAATGATTTACTTATTTCACTAAGAATTTGAGCTTTAGATGTTGACTTACTAACTATATATTTCATTATTACTCATCTTGCCACATTAGTATCTTTATTCCAACTTTTATTACCTATTACCTTAAACACATTAAATATATTCTTTACTATTGTACTATTTTTTCCCTCCTTGTTTAATGTTCTTGACCACAAATTATGTATCACAGGGAGCATTTTTTACATTTTCATTAATTGAACAAATAGTTGACATTATTTTGTATGGCTTTCATTATTAAATTCATAGTTCCATACACATTTAGCATGACATGGAATTTTTATTTTTGACATTGTACCTTCCATAGGTTCTTTTATTTTTTCATATATTTTAACCAAATACTTTGGTGTATATATGATTATCTTTGGAGGTGTGGGTGTAGGAGATATATTTTGCATTAAATTGGGTGGTGTTAATAGTTCAACCATAGTAGGGACATTAGAGGGTTGATTATGTAAATTAGATCCTATAGGTGAATTAAATTCCTCTTCATTAGGATACACATGATTCAGGATCATTATTTGATGTTGATTATCATATTTACTCAAAAAATTCATTATGAATTGATGTTTTATTATATTGTGTTTGTCCATATTATTCGTCATTCATTAAAAAACTCATTACTTATGTGCTCTACATTTTGAATTTCATCTTGAAAAAAATATTGACTCGGTTCTCTTATCTCATTTGAAGACACATGTAAAATAGATTATATATAATTGGGCATGTTATTTTTATTAGAAGTATAACCCAGTGTAAAAGAAGAACCTTCACCTTGCCTAGAAGCACTTATGGATGTTCTCCTTTCTACTTGTATTTTTCTTTTTTCTCTCTTTTCTCTTTAATTTACTTCTTTGTTATCTCTTTTATTGGTCTTTTGTGATGACTTCCCAACCCTATTATTTATCTTTGCCAAAATAAGACAATTGTAGATTCAAACCTAAAGAATTCTTAGTGATTCAAATAAAATAAATAAACAATTCACCAAATTCACATAGTTACAATAGAAAAACCATTTTGTAATTTGTAAAGAACAAAATAAATGAATCATTTTCATGGGAATTGCAAAAGGAATTCATGAATCATGAAGGGTATGCATGCTTTCAAAATCACACATACCCTTTGGACCCATGGACCAATGAGAAAATTCATTTATTAACCCATTAATGGTTATGCAAAGGGCATACACCCTTTTCATATTTACAATTTTGTTCTCACTTTCCCTCCAATTTTTACTTGATTCTAGACCAAGGACCCCAAATCTAGCCAAACTTTATCATGGACTAGCCAAGGGAATTTATAAGAAATTTAAGGGTTTTTTTCATTTTTATCGACACATCTAATCAAGAATATTTCATTATTAAAAAAAATTATATGGATTTGTATATAATAAATATTATTTTTTAAATATATATATTTTTTAACGTTAGAATATTATTTATAATTATTTTTTAATTTCTACGTAACATAGCTCATTATAGTCTATATACATATCATCACAAATTTCATCATAACTTTTTGAATATTAATCAAAAACTTATAAAAACTATATCTCAAAAATCTACACATTTTCAAATGTGCTTTAAAAAAATTGATTTTCATGAAGTTAAGGTAAAAAAGTTGTGTTCATACACTTGTAGTTTTAATTTTCTAGTTGTCTTGACTTATAAAATTATTTAAAAATTATATATAATAAAAATTAATAAAAAAATATTGTCAATAATATTTGACATTTCATCTATCTATATAGGAAATTTCACACAAAAATTCAATCGTTTACTCATAAAATTATGTTCATACACATGCACTCTCCTTATCTTTTTACAAAAAATGACCAACCTATTATAATATATGCATCTATTTTGCATAGTTTTATCATCTAGGTATTGAAAAAAATATATATATTTATAAAATACATTCACAATGACACAATTCATCTTTTTATTTCATTTTAAAATTCTTATTTGAAGTGTCTCTAACATTCTCTCCAAGTTCAACTATTGTTATTTTTAGAAAAATAGTGTCGCTTTATACCCCCACCCCATTCATCCCCCATTATCCTACATCTACCCCCTTATTCCCTTACTATTTTATCTTTACCATATGATCAGATAGGAAACAATACTTCTCTTTGCACTACTTATACACACTGATCTATTTGATATCCCTTATTCCCTATTTCATTTTCACGTACTAAGCATACATACAATTCAAACTTTACACTACATAATAGATTGTAGGCAAGCCTGAGTTGTTTAGTCAGTCATATCTTTGGTTACTTAGAATCTTATAAAAAAATTTAAACCTTATATGTTTGTATCACTTTTATCACCCATGTTGTTCATTCCAAATCTGTATGGAGGAGGAATTGCAAAAGCCATAAAAATTTTGAAATTTAAATCATTTAAATAAAAGGCAATAATTTAAAAAGAAACATAAAATTAAAAATTGTAATCACACCAAAAAATTTGATTTACTATATTTATCACATCCCTATCCTTAATCAAATCTTAAAATCTATAGTTGGCTTAGTGATAGAGCCAATGTGTATTGGGATGTGGTAGGCTAGTAGATTGGGGTAGGAGAACAAAAAAATCTACAATGCTACCTACTTCTTCACATAAGTACTGAATATTCACAGTAGATCGATAGCTCTGTAAGAGGTCCTAAGGAATGGAAAACATGTTGTGGAAAGGTAGGTCCATTTTAATTTCATTTTGTATATAACCTTCATGAGTTGATCTTAGTATTACACCTATTTTCCTATACTACTATGTGCTTATTGTGAGTAGGTATCCTTTGTATTTTGATGCTCACTAGACTCTTAGTTTCTTTCCTTATTACCTAGTATGTGTCAAGTTTACTAAGGTTTTTTTCAAAAATTCTTATGTCATAATTTTTACACTCCTTATTTCATTACAATAATCATAATATTTCCCTTTGATGAATATTTTTTTGTTAACTGATCATATCCCTAGGGTTCTCTCTTTATGAGTTTCACTGTAAGACCTTGGATAGGACCAAGTATTCCTCAAAAAACATTTTTTTTCATTATTGCCATTCACCACATTGGTGTTCACCTTGTGAGTTTTAGTGTAAGACCTTGGATAGGACTAGGCATTCCTCATAAATTACCACATTAAAACCCTTTAATTTGTTCCAACATTTATATCTACCTCATTGGTGTTTTCTTTTTGAGTTAAAGTGTAAGACCTTGGATAGGAACAAGTTTTCCTTACAAAATATTCCAATAAATTTCATACTATGACCAAGTCATATTAAAATCACATGTTTTGAATTTGAGATAATTTTTTTTTACATTATGATCTACACATCATTTACATGCTTCCCATCTTGATTTAGTATGTTTTATGCTTATTTCCTAAACACTTTACTTTTATCTTCTTATCAATTGATTATGTGTATGTTTAAAATCATTTTATTAAATTTGTCATACTTCTCATCTTGATTTACTATGATTAATTTGATCTATACTTGCAATTTGTTTTTGTTTTTATACTTCCCATATTGATTTAGTATGACTTATAATTTTGGTGAAATTTTTACTTATACATGGTTTGAAACATTTGTTACCTTTTACTTTACCATTTTGGTTTACTATATCTATGCATCTTTTATTTTTACATATTTTCCATAGTGATATAGTGTGCATTACATTTTATGATTATTTATATATACATTTCCAAATAATATAATTTAATTTTTAACCATGCATGTGTGTCACATAATGATAGAAAAGAAAACATACATTGTTGGAACACAACTAGATATTGAGAGGGGGGTGAATCAACATATTAATTAAAACTAGTATTTTAAAGACTTTTAATACAAATTAAAAGATGTATGCAAATCACATCAAATATGTAGAGATCAAAAATAAACAAATAAACATGAAACTAGATGTATATGTGGAAAACCCAAAGAAGAAAACCATGTTGAGAATAGCTACTACAATCTACCATTCTAATCTAAACTCATAGTCAAAACCTCACAAGTTACACATTGAAGGGAACTAATCCTAAGGAGACACTGATCCCATAACTTAAGAGCACCAACTCTAATGAAACACCTACTCCCTAATATGAGCACCAACTCAATCTATCTGATGGCACCAACCAATCATAACTCTAATGGAGCTACATTTCCAAAGTATAAAATACATTCATACATGAATCCAGATATCTATTATATATTATAGGTTTGATTTGAAACTACTCATATTAATAACATAATCTCTTTGTGACTTTCTTCCTCTCTTATCTTCTCTACCCCTTTGGTTCTATGTCTAGATATATTTGTATTCAACACATTTCATCACTTTATAACTTCACTCCTCTATGCCTATATTTTTTTGGTTGACACAATTCAATATATTCACCATACCATGTACTTATCCTAGATATAATATATATATATAAACAATTGATCTAGGGTTCGATATCTTCTATGTGTTCACACTTGAACTATAACACATCATGTTAATTCTAGACTTTAGCTCATTATGACTTGAACTATAGATTTCTCACGTCTTGATTTCACACATCACCACCATAATTTCCTATCTCATTACTATCTATAACATTTAATAGACTCATGTTTTTATGCACATGATCATTAATATATATTTGATCAGCTATATCGAACAATCCCATTGATTGTGTCATGATATAGAGCTTACACATAAGCTCCTACATGTTTTTGTAACTAATCATTTTTTTGGACAAAAATTTAAATATCAATTATTGATCTTATGTTTGCCACCATGATATTATGGTCTATAATTAAATGACTCAAATTTAAAATGTGTCTATTTTATCACATTCTAATAGGATCACTATATGCATTATATCCTTTTACATTTATAAATTTAGCTTAGTCAACATTGAAATGCATTCATTGACCTTCTTGATCTGGCATTTTGCATGTCATTTGATCTTCAAACATGCACATCATTTATCTATATCTAGACATTAAACATTGAGCTTATTTATCCATCTTGTTGCATCTTATGTCTTTGGATCACTTTCCCTCTGTTGACCTTCTCAAACATGCTTGATCCTTAACTCACCACTATGTCTATAAACATTGATAACTTTGTTCCATATGGGTTCACTCACTCCATCAAATATCCTTTATATGATCATCTACTCATCATCAAATCTTCTGATATGCTTAATCTTTATTTATGATAAGCCTACACTCATTGGGTCTCTATCTAGAAAACTCCATGAATGTGAATGTAGTCATATAAAATGTCCAATTTGGTAGTTTGAGTGTGGCTTGTGACACCCTATCCGTAAATATTATTTGCATTCTCTTTTAACCCTTCAAACATATTTTTTCTCTTTACTAGTCATCTAAGACCTTCTAAACAATGATACCACCTCACCCAAACTACATTTCCTAGGCCAATCCTATTCCCCTAGGTCTTGATCCTATAGGCTAGGAGTGCCATATTTGAACTTTAGAACTAGAACCTAGGTTGTCCCATTTTTTGTGCTCATATTCATTTACACTTTGAGCCATAATGGTCATTTTCATCTGGTCCCTACCCTTAATCATGTTGGCCTATCATGAATACATATGACCCATGGTCAATTGTTCCCTATAAAATCCATTTAAAATTTCATTTACAAATGGAGCTGACAAATTTTATAAAGCAACCAAGAATATAATAAAAACACTAAGTAAAAGTTCCCTATTCTCTGCATATAATCACCCAACACAATTGCAAACATATTCAAACCCTCCTACCAATCCCTAATAACCTCAAGAACTCTCAATTTGGCATTTTTGCAATTATGTCACACTATTGCATAAAAAAAATTAGGTTGGATAACTACATATGGCTTGATCCCTTTTTAGATTATTCATATGTAGGCATGTATCCACACAAAGGGTGTGTATTACACATTCAATACATCTTACACACTAACCCCCATTATCAAGTGATTCAAATATTATTTTATCAAGCATGATGTAGGGTTAGGGTTTTGAATATTAAATCAACTATATAGTGAGTTTTAATTATAATCAATACTCAAGATTTCATAGGTAGGCTCACCCAAGTATAACATAAAAACTCAAAAAAAATTAGGTCTCTATGACTAGTTTATACAATAGTGGTAGGAGTGGACAACAATGTCAAACACTAAAGTGTCTTATTTTTGGTGCTCCTATCATTTTGATGAATGAAATATATATTTAGATTCATGACACTATCACAATCTTTCATTTTTAGTTTCAACCTTTATCTCAACTATATCAACCTATTTCTATCTTTGCTATATTTCTCATTATTTATTGTTATTTTTAGAGAGGTAAAAAAGATAAATAAATTATACAAATTAGGAGAGTAATTATTATTATATTCTATAATGATTTATTAATATATAAACTTAACTAAAATAGGAATAAAACTCTATTATTCCCAAAAAAATTATATCATTTGGTGAACCTGACTTACTTCATTTATGCACAAAACTCTTGAAACCCTAGGAAAAATTCCTTGCTCATTTTTCTAGTAATTTTTTTAATTTTTCCTACACATTTAAATCATAATTTCACATTTAATTTTTAAAAAATTTATGATAGGAATTTTAAAAATCATTTCTTTCAAACCCTACTTGAATTTACTATGTCCCTTTGCTTATTGAGGTATCGCCTTACATGTTTTTGAGCTTTGTATCCATTTTATGCATATTACAATTCATTATTTTTCAAATCTTAGATTACATTTTGTCTTTTCTTAACTATTATTTAAGCTATTTTCCTTATGCCACCTAATTTATTTGTATCTCTTCCTTTGAGATGAATTTGAAGACTTAGTGGCAACCCTCTAAAATTCACCTATATTCCTCTAACCCATCCATATACCATGGATAAATAACCAAATCAATTTATTACTATATATCCTACACATCTAGATTACACTAATTTCCATGATGATAATTCTGATAATGAGCCATATGAGAGTAATAATGATGATGTACACACCAATTTTCATGACCCACCACTTCAACCACTTGATCCACTTCTACCTATTATTGATAGTGATGTGGTCATCAATAAAGATTTGATTTTACAAATTTTCAAAGAGATACTTAAGGAAAAACCTTGAGATCATACCCTTATCTTACAATCTATCATGGAAATAAAAAAGGCTAGCAAGTAAAGTCTTCCATTCCTTGAAAACAACTAGTTAAAAATGACACTATGAGGGAAAATATGTCTTCAAAATCCCCTATAGCAGCCCAACCTTCTTATATGGCACCACCAATTATGGATATTACATCTTTGTCTCATAATGGGGCTTCCTTTGTATAAGAGATAAAATCTCTTGAATCCAAGGTGTTACATCTTGAGCAAGGTGCCTCTAGACTAACACAGGATTTAGATTCTTTTTCTCTACTTCATACATTATTGGCATGTCATATCACTTTTACACCCTTGTCTCTAGGTTTTGTTCAATTTAATATCACTCTATATGATGTCAAGGGTGATGTAGAGACACACATGAGATATTTTTACATAGCACGCTTGGACTATGTGCCAAATGACTAGTTATTAACCAAGCTATTTCCATAGAGTTTAAAGAATTATGATCTACAATGGTTCTATAGTCTACCAAATCAATCAGTCAACACATTCAATCATTTAGCTGACATATTCCTATCTCATTTTAGCATTAACTCAGGTGGCAAGTTTTCTTATGCCTAAGTTTCATAGTAAAAATAAAGTTCAAATGAGCATCTTTTAGATTATGTTCTTAGATATAAGAATATCTTGGCTAAAATGAATAGCCCCATGGCCGATCAAGAATTATAGGATCTCTTTGAATAGAGTCTTATGCCAGATTTACATGAGTCAATAATGATCAAAAGGTTCTCCTTCACTATGTTACATAATACACTAAAGAAAATAGAAGTCAAATTAATTTCAATGGGAAAACTCAAGTACACAAACATATCAAAAACAAAAAACAATAGTAACAACAAAGTCCCATACAAATTAAAGGTTAATTATAAAAAAATTCAAAATCAACCTATAGTTATTTTAGCTTCAAATCCCTTTAGTGAGTGGTTTAATCAACACCTCCTCAGTGAGCCTTTACCAATCTACTAGTATCTCCAGCCAAACTCTTAAAATAGTTATTAGAATGCAATGCCCTATCTCTTCCTCTTGTTCAAAAAGTTGATATGACAAAGCCTCTTCAACATGGATATGATCAAAATGTATTTTGAGATTTTCATAAGGCACTAGGCCACATAATGAATAGATGCATTAGTTTGTGACATAGGATATAAGACTTGATAAATAACAACCTCATTGATCTTAGCACTCTAGTTGAGCCTCCTTAGGCAAACCAAACACAGGACAAGGCTCTACAAAAAAAAATGATCCTTTCCCAGAACATTTTAAGTAAGAGATAGGGGATACATCAGGTGTTCACCACGTATATAATGCACACCCTCCACCAACTACATACCACACACCTTTAGTTAAGTCACATCCTTTGGGCAACATGATTAGTGTGTATAATTTTAGAGTTCTAGATATAACTTTAATCTCCTTTTTAGAGCAAGAGATAGTTGAGGATGATTTAGATTGTAATGAAATTTTTATCATATCCTACATTAATCATCATACCATTTTTATTATTCTCATCAAAAATAGATCTAGTGTGAATATGTGCACTATGACATTACTTTAGCATTTGGAATATTTAGATCTGGATATTACCCCAATGGACAGAGTTATCAGTTGATTCAATGGACACATATAGATTCCATTGGGTGAGATTGTACTTCCTCTACAAGTTGGACCTATATATGTGGCCACACCATTTACTATTTTTCCTAATGCCAGATTCTTATACATATTTCTTAGTGAACCATGGATCTATAAACTTTGAGTAGCACCTTCTACAGTGCATAGATGCATGAAATTCATTCATGCTAATAAAGTTTGTAGAATTGGTAGAGATTCATATGAGTTATCACTCTCCACTTTAGATCCATATCTTAATCGAAAGTCACCAATTTTAGCTCCTCTACTAGTTACAATTTTTATTCCTCTAGTTGAGATCCAGACACAGTCAAGGCCTCCCTTGCTATCATAGAGAGTTTATACACTTCCATAGAGGCCTCTTATATAGAAACCACTACATCAACAATAGTTTTATGAATCTAGATAGTTTTTAGTTATAGTATTCATTCCTAGGGTAGTAACATTTATATATCATGCCTTTACACACAAAGCACACTTTTAGATAGCTTTTTCTACTACGAGATGGGTCCCTAAGAACTCCATAATTTCATCTATTTCTAAAATTTATAGGGGGACCCCACAATCAATTTCAATTATAGACATTTTAAATCACTTACAACATACACATCTTTCATATTCATAGTCTTTACCCTTCCATCATGCTTCATGATCATGCATGATCCCTCTCCTTGATATAGGAATCCTTGATAGGGAGTCTCTCATGAGACTCATCAATTACTATCATTTCTTCCTAGATTACTTGTACATTACATATTTTAAAATTATGTTACATAATTTTTTTATGATTAATTGTACATAACTTATTTCAAAATACTTAAAATAATATAACATGTCAAAATACAAAAAAATTCAAATAACTCAAAAACACCAAAAATTTTCAAACCATATACATTATCCATGCTTTACATTTATAATACCATGATAGACTTACATTTTGTTATTATATGCTATTATTTGTTGATTTATTTACATTACCATGCTTCACGTAATCTTCCTTGAGTATGTTTAGTGACACATAAATCCTTAATTACTTCATTCTATCCATTAATGGGAGATTCTACTTTGACATTCAAGACATACATCGACATATCTACCCACCAGGGGAATATTCTACATGAATACACCATTCACACTCATCGGTATATAAAACTTATGTATTTCTTAGCATCTACCTAGTCTTATACTACATATTTTTCATACTTTCATTTCTTTAATTTATTAGTTAGATGTGATAGTATTTACAACATTTATTTGCATCATTTCTTGATTTAAGTAGCTAGATGTGATTGTATTTCTCAGTTCTTGTTTTGTAATCTTGTGTGTGCCTTAGGACAATTTCCAATGTCCTTTCTTTATTTTCACTTGTATGTGTATGTGGCATTCAAACATGCCTTCTATACTTGTTTTCCTAGTTTGAGTGACATGTTCCCATGTCCCTTATTTGTTTGGCCCCTTGGTCTCTTTTGTATGCTTCTTGATTCTTGCCTTGGCTGCTTGTTTACTTTTTTTCTTCTCAATTATTTCCAATGTCATGATCCACATCATGAATTATCTTGCCTTATTAGATGCCATGATGGACATCATACTCCATCCCTCCTTAAAAACTAACAACTAACCAATTTTCTAGTTTTAGTTCAGTATACTATGCATGCTATCACATTGTTACATCTATCTAGACATACTCCCATTGATCTAATAATTTCTAATACAAACTATGCTATATCTTGAGACATCATTTCAATTATCATTGTTATATCATGTATTTTGTATCATAACACACTTGCAAGGTTATTTATTCTAAGGGTATTCATCATAGGGTCTTCATTCTTACCCTTCAAAGAGGAGGTAATAAACAAGGGTTTTATCACAAAGATCAGATCCTTCTACTAATCAAAAATAGATTTTTAGAAAACTCAAAACAACATTAAAAATTCAAACTAGGTAGAGTAGATTATAAAGATAGTGAAAAATATAGAACAGTGATAAAAATAGTAAAGGATAAGAACACCATGCTTGGACTACAATGCTAGATATCAAGGTGTCCTATTTTTGGTGCTCCTATCTTAAAAATAGAAAACTCAATTTTTTTAGAAATAGATAAAAACATAAGACCAATTACTATTTTGTTAGCTACAATACAATTTAGATTGATCAATTTTAGTATAGTTTTACTCAAACTATCCAGATATAAGGGGCATCATTGAGGACATGATGGCTCTCACTTTTAGTTTTATATTGGGTAGTTGATACAACTTCTATATTTGAATATGTGTTATAGACACCAATGATTGGGGGTAATATGCATGACACATTTGGATTTTTTTATTTCTAATTCATTGTATTACCTAGGTATTCTTAGTAATTGTGTCTTATTTCATCTACATGTGGTTGGCATCATTTTGGAATGGATTTCATATAAGCCTAATCTCCACCTTTTGTAGTGGCCATGATTAGCCTAGTTATCATCACATATTCAACTATACACACCACATTGTTAGAATACAAATCATTAATGGGATTCATAAGCCATCTCATATGACACACATTCATACTAGTATCAGTTCATAACTTCACTTAGTGGGCAATGATGGAGCTAAAGAACTTGATATCCTTTATATTCTTAAGCCACCTAATCAGAGGGATTGCACACATAGTCCAAACATCAATTAACACACGCATGCTCACATAACTTCACTTAGTGGGTAATGATGGAGAAAAAGGGAAAGTCTTTGTATTATTAGGCCATCCTTAGGGAATTGAGCACTCAACTTCAATCATGATAATAATATTGGTACATCACATACCCAACATCATTCAATATCGTTCAACATCATAATAGATTTTATATTGGTTCACATAATTGGTGAAGTGTATTCATTTCTTTATCTTCCTCTTTCTTTTACCTAGCCTTTATACATTCTTATTTTAGACATAGAATGATTATTAATAATTTATTTAATCTTTATTTTATCTTGTAGATTCACACTTCTCACTATGCTCTTTCTACATACACTTAACATCACACATCTTCATAGGATTCACCCTTGCAGGTAAGTTTAGGTATGCTTTCTATTTTTCCTATATCCTAGTATTTCACTTTGTTTCATCACTATAATAAAGGGGGGTTTTAAATTTAGTCATATAAAATGTATAAATTAGTAGTTTGAGTGTGTCTTGTGACACCCTAACCATAGCTCCTTTTTTCATGCTCTTGTGACCCTTCTAGACATCTTTTTTCTCATTACCAATCATCAAAAACCTTATGAATAATGATTCCACCTTAGCCAAAATATATTTCCTAAGCCAATTATATTCCCCTAGGTCTTGAGCCTATAGGATAGGAGCACCATATTTAGACTATAGCACTAAACCTTAGGGTGTCCCATTTTTTATGCTCCTGTCCCTTTGCACTTTGAGCCTAATGATCATTTTCATTTACTCCCTACCCTTAATCATACCTAGCATGAATACATATAACCCATGACCAATTTTTCCCTATAAAATCCCATTAAAATCTCATTCACAAAGTTCAGTGATAAATCTTACATAAAAAATAAGAATACAAACAAAGCATGAAGTCAAACTTACCTATTTTATGCATACAATTACCCAACACAACTACAAACATACTAAAACCCTCATACCAATCCTTAGCCACCTCAAGCACTCTCAATTTGGAATTTTTTCATCTAGATCACACTATTGAATAAATCACATTAGGTGTGAGAACTACATATGGCTTGATCACTCTTCAGAGTATTAGTATATAGGTAGTGTGCCCACACAAGGGGTGTGGATTACACATTCAATGTATCTTTTACACTAACCCCACTTTCTTAAGTGATTCCAACATTTTTTTATAAATCATGATAGATTTTTAGGTTTTTGAAGATTAAATTATCTATATAGTGAGTTTCATTGATAATCAACACTCAAAATTTCATAGGTAAGCTCACATAAAAAGAATGCAAAAACTCAAAATGTTTTAGATATCTGTGAGTAGTTTGGACAATAGTGGTAGGAGTGGAAAATAATTTTGGACACCAAAGTGTCTTATTTTTGGCACTCTTGTCCTTTCACCAAATGAAATTTCATTTTAGATTCATGACACTATCCTAGTCCTGCATAGCTAGCTTCAACCTCTATCTCAGCCATCTCAACCTATTTTCAACTAAGTTATATTTATCCTTATTTATTTTTATTTTTAGAAAGGTAAAAAATATAAATAAATTATAAAAATTAGGATTATAACTATTTATATATTATTGAAGACACCTAAAGTTCATTTAGTGTTGAAATGCACCTTAATTTTAATCATTCTTCCTAAGTTTATTAATCATTCTTCTTAATTAATAATTAACCTTTCTTCCTAAAATAAATAAATAAATTTATTCAAATACTTTTTAAAAAGTCAATTGTGCACCTTTTATTCTTTATTTTAATTATTTAATTCTGTAATTTACCAATTCAAACATTACCATTTTTTTCTCTATCATCACAACCAAGTCTATGAAAATCTCCACTTCATATGACTCCTCTAGTGAGTTGTCAATCCATTTTGACTAAGTCTAATAAATAACCCCTCATTTTTCTCCACCTAGTTAAATTATTTCCTATCCTCGTGGATGAGGACTCATCCTCAACCAATGATCATTTGGAACCTTAAAAATTTTCAATTGATCCTCCATCATTGGTTTGTAATTTAGGATTCTATAAATAGGTTTACAAATCTCCATTTTTAGGCATCCTCTTTTGAAATCACAAATATTGAAATCAATCACAAATATAATCAAGCAAATCAAAGTCATCTAGTTTTACATCCAAACATATTTTTTTTCACCTTTACATTGGAGAAGTGAGCACCACATTTTAATAGAGCAAATTAGATTTGAATTGCAATGGAGGATTCTTGTGTCTAAGCTATGAAGGTTTTGATTGTTGTTTCTTATATTTCTTGTCTAACTATGGTAGAATTTAGCTTAGAATAGACTTGTTATTTGTCTTTACACATTTTAATTTATACATTTTTGGCACACTCGATGAGTCTTTCCCATGTCTTTTAATCTTGTTGTTTTCTTTTCTTTCATCTCTTACATTTAATATCATTTGTTTTTGAGCTATTGCAAACTATAGGTTGATGTCTCAAATTTCATGTTTGGTTGTATGTTTTTCCTATGCAACAATGATTTTAGAGTACATTTTAATGAACTTTTTGGACTTAACAACATTTATGTCACTTTTTTTGCATTTTTATGTTATTTTCTATCTTTTCTAAGGGAACAATGATTTTTTATCTAAACAATGATTGTGTCATCCAACAGGGATATTATCCTATTTTGTAATGATTTTGTGTTCTCCTATAGTGATTGTGTCCTTTTGAGCAGTGATTTTGTGTTTTTCTACAATAATTTTGTCATTTTCCATAATGATATTGTCTTGTTTTGTAGTGATTTTGTTCAACGGTGATTTTATTCTTCTATGAAGTCATTTTGTGCTTCTATGCAATGATTTCATTGGGCATAATAGCAATATTATTTCTATGAGATTTTTTATATTTTCTATCTTTTTCTTGCATGATCATTTTGTAATTTTTCTTTTTTGACTTGACTATGTAACATCGATTTCATCACAAAAATTTGTTTTGTATGTGTTTTTTATGGTTTTTCATTCCTTTTTGTAGGTTATCTTATTCTTCAACTCAATAAAAACAAACTAACACCTTGTTTATAGAATGCTAGTGAAAGATAATTACAAAAATTAAAAAATCAAACCAACTTTATTTCATTTGTTTTGACTCACATCTTTTATTTTTAGTCTTTTGCATTCCTAGTAAATAAATGACACTTTATTTTCTGTGGAGTAAATCTATTTGTTATTTTTATATTATTGTTTGGTTGCAAAGGTTGTGTATGCTCTTTTCTTGTCATGACACTAGTGATGGTACCTAGAAATCAAGAGTAATCTTGTAATTTATAGGTTACCCTAGTTGATCTTGTGTATGCTCTTACCTTGGCATCATGCTGGTGACGATACCTAGAAATCATAAACAAGTATTAAATTTGTATTTTATTGTATTATGTTGTCTATTGATCATGGATTTAATCACCATGTAATAGGCAAAACCTTGTTTTCTAATTGGGTATATAAATCAAGACCCAACTATTTTAATTACATAAGTAGTTGTGTGTTTTAGGAACATCATGATGTGAGTGGATTTTATGATCTAATACCTAGGGTTTTAATAGATTACTCAAGATTTGGTATTACTGATTGTCAACACACTGAGACCCCTAAGGCTATGTTGGGCACTTTGAGATAAGACCTAATAGTGTGCATCCACATATCAATCTCTTTCATGGTTTTATTTCCCCCTAGATAAGCTCGCGTATACCTTAATCTTAGGATTACCTCTTTGTCATTTGACTTTGGTGCATCAGTTAGCAATTAGTGCCAAGAAGTTACTTTCCCCATAGCCTCAAAACTAGAATCAGTGGGCCATGGTCATGGTAGGATCCTCCATGGTTAACACCTTGAAACATTAGGCTATAACTAAGAGAACACATGAGTAAGTGATAACAGAAGGCCCAATAGTTGTTCAACACCTTTTTTGCCTAGTTTTCAACCTTTTTGTGTAATTTCTTATTTGTTTATAATATAAATTATTTGTTGTTTCCTTGTAATTTACCATGTGCCAAAAATCCTTATTTTTAAAACTATTTCCTTGCAAAAATTGACATCCTTAAAAGTAATTGGCTCAATTTTAAAGCATTTTAGTCAACTTATTGGTTTATTGTAATTTTAGATTGTCCTTTCTTCAAAATACTTTTTCTCTTTATTTCCAAATTCATGATTATTGCATGTCAAATGACCATGTTAAATCCTCATGTAAGGGAAGAGCCTTTTGGTAATGACCTCTTTTACTTTCTTAATCAAAAGTATCATGTAGAGATACATAAAATCACTGAACATGAAGATGAGGAGGGAGATTCCTATCATTATGAATGTATCCCCAAAGATACCTAACCTCCACCATCCATAAATGAATATATCATGTCTAATAAAAATAAAGTGCTACTTTAGGTCTTCGGTTTTGGTGCCAAATTCTCTCTTGATTTTGATGTGCATAACTTGCAATACTTCATTGCAAGTAAAGAGTCATCCCAATCAAGCCATGGTTTTCCTACTAAAATCCATGTAAATCAAAGAAACCAATAGATGATGAATTTTCAATATCATCAATCTAATAGCCTATTTTGTAATCTTACCATGAGGGAGAATACACATTTAAAACATCATCCTACCAATTTGAGTTTGAATACCATTTCAAACTCCCAAATCTTGTAATCAGATAATCAAAACTTGAACCCTATTTCAAGTTTTCCTATAAAAAATCAAAATCATCATAACTTTAGTATGGGTTTCATATATAATTAAACTCTAACCAAACAAAATTTGACCACACCCACTTTGGGTATGCCCCAAAACTGGCAAGGTTATGATCAAACTAATCAATGTGTGAATGTTTACCCACACTCACAAATCAATCCAAATTAGAGTTTGAAAAACTCACCCATCATATATAATCATAATCAAAACTTGAATACATATTCAAATTTTCCCAATCAAGTACCAAATAATGGTTTGAGTGTTGCTTCAAGCATATTTAATAACCTAATTGTCTATTCAAATACACCAAATCAATTATTGTTAGGATTAGATTTTGTCAAATCTAATCTAAATAAAAATCAATAAAACACTAATCCAACCATTTAGTTTCAAAATCATAACACTAATAAAATTCAAAAAAATACTAACACTAATTTCAACCCAAATCTAAGTTCCAACTAGTTTAGCTTAAATCCTAATCTTGGCTCAACCCAAAATCCAAACCCAAATCAAACCAAATTTGGCTTCAATTAAAATCCAAGTAAAAAAATTATGACACTAATCAAAATCTTGGATATAACACAAATACCTTTTACCCACCCAAAAACCTTGGTTATAACAATCCCAATTCTAACAACTTTTCAAACATACCCCAAAAAACTAATGAATCACCTGCAGCCTCTAGTCAAATAGATCATATATCCCTTTTATAATGCAAGAATTTCAAAACATCAAGGATCAAGTCTAAGGCTTACAAGATGGGTCATACAATTAAAAAATTCAATACAAGTTTGACTAAATTTGTTCATATCCTTATGATGTTAGCAAAAAGACTAAACCATTCCGCAAATATTTTATAGTTCCTAAGTTTGACAAATATAAAGGAAAAGGAGATCCTAAGGAACACCTAACAAGGTTTTATCATGCATGTGTGGAAGTTGCCTATCAAAATGAGTTCATGTTACATATATTCCCATAGATCCTTGGATGTCAAGCCCTTGAATGGTTCTCTAGACTCCCAAAAAGATCTATCTTCAATTTTGTGTATTTATCTAAAAATTTTGTCCATCATTTTTCATACAACATTGAGAAAGACTTGACAACTCTAGATTTGGAAAAAACTAAACAATGATAAGGTGAAACATTTGATTCATTTATTCAAAGATGGAGAGCAATGGCAAACTAATTTTTATGGTCATTCCAAGAAACTTAATTGGTGGACATTTTCATGAACAACTTAAATCTAGATTTAAGCCATCATTTATTACTTCTTTTCTCATGATATTTTGATAAGATAATTGAAAGGGGCATTTAGATATAGAGAAATTTAATTAACAGAGGAATTATTAAAATCTTCAAACTAGAAAACAATTATTCTTCTAAACCAATGGATAAACTAGTAGATAAACCCATGTTATTTATTAAAAATAGGAATCTTATGGGGGATGGTGTAATTGATGTGAATCAAATTCAAAACCCATAAAACTAAATGCTTAAAAATTCAACCTATAACATAACAATTCCAAGGGGATAACTAAAACAAGGAAAACCAAAGCACAAGTTTGCTCAACTTGGGGACACTTACAATTTTTTGTTTTTGAAAGTTAGCTAGTGCAAACATGATAGTGTGGTCCAACATAAAACATTTTGAAGACAATGTTCCAAAACTTTATTGATATATAGAGGATGAATATTGTGAATACCATCAGATACAAGGATATTCTCCAAATAGATGCATGCATCTCAAACATTAGGTCTAGGATCTTATTGATAAAGGTGACATAATAATAGAAAACAACTCAGTAAAACAATCTAATAATAAAAAATTAGGGATTTATCAAGATCCATTCCCTACCCATGAGCAAGGTAAATGTAAGTAAAATCAAGAGAAACTAGATTTAAGTAATGTCAATCAAGCTAATCATCTATTTGATTCTATCATTAATAACATTGATAAGGTACACAAGCATATTAATGTTATAATCCCATCCAAGTATGAATGTGTAGTTACTATAGGATGTGATAAGCTCACCCTACCAAGTGCACCACCACCTGATGTTAAATGAATGTATGACATCATAGATCACTTTAAGTATATACCAACAAACATATCCATTTTAGATCTTCTCAAAACTTCCATTGTATATAAAGACATTTTGTATAAAGTCTTTCAAGAATCTAATGTACCTAAAAACATCTATCCTATATAATTTCAAGCACTAATCAGTTTTTTGGAAATAAATTACCAAGTAACATTTGATCATTTTGATATTTTTCCTTTAGGTTTGGATCACAATTTACCTTTGTAAATAGAGGTTACTCTTTCTAGCCACAAGATAAAAAGGGTTTTTATAGATAATGGTTCAGCCCTTAATCTATGTACACTAGGACTCATAAATCATCTTGGATATCTCATAATAATATTAGAAGAAAATATCATAACAATCAAAGCATATGATAATAAAAAGAGGCAATCCATTCATATAATTCATCTTCCTTTAATGATAGGCATGGTTATTAAATAAATGCTTTTTCATGTTCTCGATCTTGATTTACCATATAATATACTCCTTGGATGCCTATAGATCCATGCCATGAATGCCATCCCATCAACCCTTCACCAGTGTTTGAAGTTTTCCTAGATAGGAATAGAAGTAACCATTAAAGGAGATCCTCATCCATTCCAATATTGTAAATTATTGGAAGGTAAATATCAAAAATCCAATTACCTCCCTATCACAAATGATAATTTTACCCTTATTGAGGATTACCCTTCACTTAAAAATTATGTCAATCCTTAGAATTTATTTAAAACACCTCCCATTGGTGGTTGGATTAACACTCCAACACCATCCATATCTATTGAAAAAACATTAATCAATGATCCATCTATTAATCAAACTTCTAATAACCCATTTTTGGAACAAATCTCAGAGATTCCTTATGTTAAACAAACTCCATACATATCTACTCTATTATCTAATAAACCTTTATCTTCCACTTCTCATTTCAAAATCATTGATCAACGCATGAATGCATATGTTATTAAAGACTTTTATACAAGTACAATACATGAAAATACTAATGATTATGGTAGGATAAACCACCTAAAATATCAAAAAATGATCAATAATCTTGGGCAAACAAAATTTCTAAAGCAAGGTTTTCTTTCTGACAAACATATTGATGATTTCAATTCCTCCTATCTTTATTTAGATGAATTAGCTACATATTTTTCCACTAATAGATATCTTCATGTAAAATATAAAATGTATAAAATAATGGACTACAAAGGCAAGGGTCTTGGTATCTACGAATAAGGTATCATTGAAACAATAAACATAAAAGCTAATGAACGAAAGAATGGTAAAGGATTTAATTTGCTTAATCTACATCTAACAAATTTTCAAAGTGACTCTTCTATTGAGTGTGGATATAATTCATAAGATAGTGAGATAGGTTCCATCATTAGCTATTTTGAAGATCTAGCATTAACTAATCTTTTTTATGAATGTGTCATCTTAACACTTGACATTACATAACCTTCTTTAGTCCATTCGAACCAAAAATATATGCCTTGACTACTTCCAAAATGAAGAAACATTAACTAATTTCCTAAGAATAAGTGATAAAATTCTTACATGTGACCATGAGAATGGTTTCTTAATATAGCTATCAGAGTCAACATATTTTGGAGAATAAAGATCACATCAATTTATTAATTTTGCATCAACATCAAAATAAGAAGAGGTAGATGAATCTTTTCATCTTCCCATACCACCTCAAGCCTAAGTAGATAAATCTAATCTTCTTATTGAGGAAACCATTCCTATAAACATTGGTAGCAAGGATGACCCTAAAATAATAAAATTAGCTATCTCACTCAGATCAGAGGAAAGGGAGATATTCACACTATTGCTTCATGAATTTTTTGATTTATTCACATGGTCTTATGTAGATATGCTAGGAATAGATCTAGAATTGGTAGTTCACCATCTTGTTGTGCATTTAGATGTGAAACCAATAAAAAAAAATAAGAAAATGCATCCCAAAATAGCACTACTTGTCAAAGAAGAGATAAAGAAACAATTGGCAATAGGCTTTATATGCCCTATTGATTATTCAAATTAAATATCAAACAATGTGCTAGTATCAAAGAAACTAGTGGGGATCACATTATGCACAAACTTCCATGATATCAATAAAGGATGTCTAAAAGATGATTTCTCAATACCCAATATAAATATGATAGTTTACTCTACTTTAGACCATGATATTCTATCCTTAATGGATGGATTTTCTAGTTATAATTAGATTAAAATTATTTAATAATATCAACATAAAATAGCTTTTACAACTCCATGGGGAACATTTTGTTACCAAGTAAGCCTTTTGAGTTGAAAAACACATGAGTTCCATATCAAAGGGAAATGAAAATTATCTTTCATGACATGATAAGTGATAGTATGGAGGATAATATGGATGACATTTTGGCCAAATCTAAATCTAGAGAAAACCATCCTCAAGTGTTTCATCATATTTTTGAAATATGCAAGAATATAACATGCAGTTAAATCCAAATAGGTGTGTATTTGGTGTTACATCAAGAAATTTGTTAGGATTCATTGTTTCACAACATGGTATTAAAGTTTACCCTTCGTAATTTTTAGCTATCATGGATAGGCCACCACCTAAGAATCTTAAACAACTAAGGAGCTTACAAAGAAATATAGAAGCCATTAGAAGATTATCTCATAGCTTGTAGATATCTATCATCCATTTACATCCTTGTTGAAAAAAGATGTCATTTTCACTTGGATAGAAGATTATGAAAATGAATTTAGTACTATCAAGTAATATATTTTGAATCCACCAGTTTTAATGACACCATTAGTCAATAATCCATTTTTGCTATATATATCTCCACTACACAATATGCTCTTAGAGCATTACTAGGATAACTTGATGACAATCAAAAAGAGAGATTAGTATATTATTTGAGAAAAACATTGATATCCTATGAATTAAATTACTCTCAAATGTAAAAATCCTATCTTGCAGTAGCTTTTGCTTCTCAAAAGTTATGACATTACATGATTAACAATCAAACAAAAATCATTGCTAAAATTGATCCCGTTAAGTATCTTTTATCCAAAATAGATCTAACAAGAAGGATGGCTAAGTGAGTCATGTTACTTAGTGAGTTTAAGCTTGATTATGTTAATAAAAAATCAATTAAAGGTTAGGTCTTGTAGATGTTCTAGTAGAAGCACCACCTCATGAGAAGGCACTAATTATTATGGAATTCCTTGATGATGCAATTATGTCATTTAATGAATCTTTTCTATGGCATGTTTTCCTTTATGTATCTTTTACAAATCATGGTTTTAGGGTTGGTATATTTTTAATAACACTTGATGGAGGTTAGATACGTAAGGCATTTTATATTGAATTATCATGTATAAACAATATAGCAGAGTATGAAGGTTTAATTATAGGTCTCAAGATAGAAATTTAGTGGGGCACTCAACATCCCCATGTTTTTGGATACTACAAGCTCATTATTAATCAAGTAACTAACAAATTCTAAGAATGTGATGACAAACTCATACCTTATAAAAAAATGGTGGATAACATCATCAAATCCTCTAAATACATCCAATTTGAACAAGTTCTTCAAATCAATAATATGGTAGTAGATGTTATGGCAAGGATAGGATCCTTAATTTATTTAAATGCCATGCATAACAAGTTTTTGATTGAGTACTTACAAGTGCCTACTTATGACACACCAAAGTTAGAAATGGTTTGTGAGATTATTGGTCCCTCCTCACCATGGTATTCTGATATATATGCATACCTTTCTAGAAATACACTACCATCTAATATAGCCTCAAACCAACACAAGTCCTTCATCCAAAGAAAAACCTATTATACAATCCATTATAATACTTTGTACCATAATGGCTATGATGGAACCCTTCTACATTTTTTAAAGTATAATGATTTTGTTGTGTCTATTCAAGAAGTTCATGAGGGAATTTGTGGGTCACATTCAAGTGGTATTGTCTTGACAAAAAAACTTCTTTGAGTTGGTTATTATTGGCCAATAATGGAATTTTACTCATGTGCATATGTCAAAAAATGTATACCTTGTCAAAAGTGTGGAGATTTTATCCATAGTCCTTCATAAGCCTTACAGCCTATAAAAATACCTTGGTCATTTTCCATATGGGGATTAGACCTCATAAGGATTATTAATCCTAGATATTTTGATGGGCATAATCATATTATCACCACCACTAAGTATTTTACCAAGTGAGTAAAAGCAATGCCATTAACTTATGTGACTGGCAAACAAATTTCCAAATTTATCCTTAACCATATTATTTGCCTCTTTATTATTCCATTCACTCTTATTTCTAACATTGGAAAATCCTTCAAGAATAAAACTATAAAATCCCTTTGTCATATATACCATATAAAGAAAAAATGGTCCACTCCCTATTACCTACAAGGAAATGGTCAGGTTGAGGCAACAAATAATAATATTTTTTGTATTCTTAAGATAGTTATTAATGAACTTGGTCATGAATGGCATACTCAACTATATTATACCCTTTGGTCATATTGTACAAGTATCCAAAAATCCATAGGGACAACCCCTTATTCCCTTGTTTATGGTAATGGGTCTATTTTGCCTATTGAGGTTGAGATTCTGTAACTATGAATAACTTTGCAACAAATCATAAATGAGGAATCATATTGAGAGTCACACTTAAATGAGCTCAATATCTTAGATGAAAAGCAACTCAATGATTTAAATCACCTATAAGTTTAGCATAATCACCTTTGTCATAGTTATAACAAATGGATTAAATCCAAGAAGTTTGAAATTGGAGATCCTGTTCTAAAGGAAAATCAGTGAAACACTAATGTTAATAGAGAAAAGAAAGGAAAGTTTGAACATAATTGGTTAGGTCCATACATAATTATAGCCAAATATGTATCTAGAGCTTATAAATTAGCCATGAAATATGGAGAGGAGCTTGATGAGCCTATGAGCATCATGCACCTTAAGAGATTTTATGCTTAAGCATTTGGATCTATGTGTTATTATCGGTCTATTATACAAAAAAAGGTAGATATATCTATATAAAAAATCTAAGAAGTGTGTACATATAATTTCCACAAATGAAAATCATGTCCATGGCACTTTGGATAAGTATTGTGATTCCTCTAGCATCATGTGTAAAATCCATTATCTATAACTACTCCTTTTACCTGGGGGCATGATATTTGCAATAGTTCTACTACATAAGTTCATTTGTGTCATTTTGTTTCTTTTATAATTTTTTTAAAAATTCAAAGTTGTAATTGCATTTGTAAAATTGGTTCTCTTGCTCATAGTTTGGGAGAGTGGATTCCTTAGTCTTTCCATTCTAAACATTAGAAAATTAAAAAAAAAAACATTCAAAATATTTCATAAAAATTCCAAAAAAAAATAATTTCAAAAATTCAATAAAAAGCACAAAAACATCAAAAAATTCAGAGAAAATACTTACAAAAGCATTCATAAAACACAAAAACAAAAAAATTAAACTAGGTCCAAACAAAGCAACCAAATTCATGCATTTCATAGTATAAGTATAGTAACCATTGCCTTTTCCTTCCATTTGTTTGTTCATTGGGTGCGTCATTCATGCATCACTTTCATCATACACTTCATTCACCTCATCAACCACCTACTTTTACATCACTTACCATATTTGGGAGAACTACATATGGTCTGATGTCCACAAATAGACATTGTCTAAGTGGAAAAAGTAGGCAACGCTTAGAGACATAGGGTCTCTAAGGCCAGCTTGGACACTGCCTTCACCATCATCCATCCCCCCTTTCCTTTACCTTTATGTCTTTTCACTTATCTATCTAGTGTTCATGCTTTCTCTTGAACATGATTATTCTTCCATCCCTTACTTCTTTCTTTGCTTTATCCATTTATTTCATTAATTTTATCCTTTCTTTCTTTGTCTTGGCCATTTATTTGGTTGTTCTAGCTTTGTAAATCTTATCATTCTTGGTTTTGTAAATATTTATTTCTTTAGAATGCATTCATTTGAATTTTAATCCATTAGAAATAGTCATTCATTTATTATTATTAGTTTATGTTTATGCCTTTAATTATTCATGCATATCTTGTTTATTTATATAGATTAACTCTTGTTGTCTTACTTTCTTGTTTATTGTTGAAAATATTCTAATGTGTAAACAACATACATAGTATGGTTATGAATGTATCATGATTTACTTTACTCAAACACACAAATTATTCTTCTTTGGTTTTTACATGCTTAAAAAATCAATATTCATCATGATTATTCCATATCATCAGTAATATTATGTTTTAAATCTACATTAAAAATCAATTTGCTCAATATAGTTCAAACTTTTTACCAATGCAAAGAATGGAATTTCATGTTATGTAGAAAAATTTCATCCATAATCATACATTTTATAATCATTTATCCATTTCATTTTATAAATCAATCATACATTTCATTTCATTTCATAAAAATCATGCATCTCTACACAAACAAAAATAAATGATGAAAAAATAATGATAGAAATACAATTGCATACATGCTAAATACACCTAATATGTAGGACAATATGAATAGTGATAACCATGTAACCCAATCAAAGTAATAAGTCAAAGTCCATAAATGCTAAACTCATCATGTAGATATATATCAAAATATGTCTATACAATAGATACATCATGTGTATACATCTATACAAAACTACATCTCATCCTATCCCTCAGAAGGGGTGTCTAATCATTGAAAAGTCTCTAGATATCATGAGGTACCTTTTGTGGGTGCATATCCTATGATAACTATCCTATAAATCTCTTAGACTTTATTTTCCACATAGATCTAGTTGACATTGATCATCTAATAGAATAATGTATAAAAGATGGCTCATGTTGATGTGTTGGTACAACATCCTCATATAGACTCCTATAGTAAGTTGCGTGCTTCATATCCCACATCACTACATCCAAAATGGCTAACTAACCTATCTTATCTGCCCGTGTCCTCACCTCTACTAGCTCTATCTAGGTTGTATCTCTCTTGTATCTATATCTATATATAAAGGATGTATAGTCTGGGTTTTGTGTCTCTGCATCACAAGTAATCACCCCTATCCTCATACTATCACCATCCATCCCATACAAAATATCTTGTAATCTATGAATCTCTCCTTGTAATCACTCAATATCTACCACTTGCTTATCTTCAGTAGTAGTTATACCTTGTAACCTAGCCACCTCATGGTGTAGGCCATCAATCTCTCTATCCCTCACCTGAATCTCCTCACATAGTCTCTTATTTAATACATGCTCCTCTAATGTTTTTGAGCAACCAATAGTCTATCCTTTGCATATTTGTGTAATATGAGGAGGTCATACTATCATACCATACCTTGTGTCCTTATGCCTTATATCATCCTCACCCTCCACATATATAATAGCAGAGTCTCCTATTCCTAGCTACTCAATATATAAGTCCATCACTACACCTACCTCTCATAAAATCTCCATATCCTCTACTGAAGTAATGGGAACATCATACATCTATCTAGTATCAATGGTTCATCCTTTGTCACCATATCCTCTTCTATCACCTAGAACTACCCTCCTAATCTAGGCTCCCAAACTTGTGTCTTGAGGCTACCTACTTAATCTCATTGCTAATCTTTGCCTCCATGTCCTTAGTGGTCTATATGGTAGTGTCAATGTCAATGGTCTCTACTACACCCACCACTCTATGTAAGCATCCACTACCCCTGCATCTATCACATCCCTCCTATCTTTCCTCCTCAGTATTTATAGCTACATCTAGCTAAGATCAATAATCAATGGATCAATAGTCATCCCCCACTATCACCTATCATGTACTATCCAAGTAAAAATGTGTATGCTAATTGGAATATATTGTCTCACACAAAACTTCCTCATCAATCTATCTAGTCTATATCCCTTAATAATATATACATGTCTCCGAATGATGTAGCATGGAGTCAACAAATAGTCTATATATAACTCCTCATCTAGCCAATCAAAAACAATGTCAATATAAAGTCTCCACATAATTTGTGCATCCACTAGGTCATCTATAGATCTCCTATAGAATTCTAAGTCACCTATATGTGGTCTACGTACACTAAAAATCATGTGCCATGCATAGAAAGTTAGCTCCCCTACCTACCTAGTGTCTAACTATCCAACTGGTCTCTCAATAGTAATATGCTCCCAACACCAAACTTGTAATAATGTAGACATCCCTATCTCAACTCAAATTAAGTACACAAAGTAGTGAATATAATTATATAAACTAGCTAAAACATATGGGCCACATGAAAACCTAACTCCCATATAAATCATGTCACCAATAACATCTAATAAACCAATAGGACAGAGTCTATTGCTCTTATCAAGTAGCAATGTGCCACTAAAAATCATCATCAAAATTATAGTCAAAGAATCTATCTCTAAATCCATGAATTAATCAAAATCAATGTCATTCCTCACAACTAGGGACATGCTCTCACCAAAAATCTTGAATAGAGTCTCATCTTATAGACCCTATCCCCAATAGACTAACCTACCTCAAATAAGAATATTGAGTATCTAATATGTATCCTCTAATGTAGCATTCATCTCACCTATCGGTAAGTGAAGTGTACTTATATCACTATGCCATCTCTCAGCAAGTGTAGTCAATAATGCTCTACCCACTCATATCTGAAGCATTTCTGCAATATAAGCCAGCCCAGTCACCTCCAACACACCTCACTCATACTCTATGAAAGTTAACAATAATGACATAGCATGCACCTTATACTCTCGAGTCACTATCACTAGTAGTACCTCCTGCATATTAATGATGTTTAATATTGAGCAACATAGTTAGACAATACACCTATGCATTTATTTCATCACATTTAACTTCATCATCCATTGTTATTAAGAAACCCTAAAGAAAAAAATAACATAACAAAATCCCTTTTGATTATGACAAAATCATTTTTTTACTGAGAAAAATCATTGCCAACAAAATCGCTTCACCCTTTAGCAATATCACTACCATGTTTAACAATATTGCTTCCCTATTTAATGATTTTTCTACAATGATATTATCTTCACCCTAAAAACAATTCCATTTCTCTAAATCACAAAATCACTGTGGTGTTTAACAAAATCATTTTCCCTAATGATATCATGCAAATCACCATTGATATCACAATTCTTGAAATAGATATTTCATTTTAGTCTATTTCAAACCATAATAAATGCTCAAAGAGTTTAAAATTTTCAAAAATTTAATGACTTACCAGAGGGCCACTCCTCTCAAGTCTCTAGAGACATCTCATTCATTCCACATGGTTCTCATACTGAGGAATGTGGTCCATTTCTTCTCTCTTTCCTTAGAGTCAAATTCTTTATAATCACATTTTTAGCACTAATTTGGAAGATTATTCATGCAAATGATTTTATAAACTCACCCCTAAGCCCCTATTTATATTAAAACCCTAAGTAGCATTTCCTCTATTCCAACTCAATAATAGTTAATCATCAAGCATTCCATCAATTTATTTTCACAAATATGTCAAACCCTTGAAATCATTTATCAATGTGAAAAATAACAAATCATTTGCAAACTCAATTAAGTTTTTCTATTTATGGATCTGTAGTTTATTATTGCTAGGATATATCATTCCCACACCTGCTTCTTTAGTCCCTGGGCCATTAGAAAAAAATAATAAACATGCAATCTTTGAGTAGTTTAAATTATTTATTTTCAAATCAAAGTTATAGTTTTACTAACTAAGGGTAACTCCTTTATGTTACCCACACATTTCAACTTTGATATCATTCCTAAGATAGATTTATTTTTTGTTTGGTCACTTAAATATTTCCTATTTTCATCAAATTTCAAGCATTTGTCCATTTTTCATACAAACCCTCAAAGGGGCATCATCATACTCATTTTCATTCATTTTGGGAAATTTTTTTCTTTTCCATCATCAACACTCTACTTCTATTCTTTGAAACAATATTGCTTTAAAACACCATTTCAAAGAGGGGTAAATGTAGGCACCTAAATTTCATTTAGTGTCAAAATGCACCTTAATTTATTTAATCATTCTTCCTAAGTTTATTAACCATTCTTCTTAATTAATAATTATTATTTTTTCATCAAATCAATTAATTAATTTATTAAAATACTTTTGAAAAATTCAATTGTGCACTTTTTATTATTTATTTTAATTATTTAAATCATTAATTTACCAATTCAAACATTCCCACTTTTTTCTCCCTCATCCCAACCAAATCCATGAAAACCTCCACTTCCTATGACTCCTTCACTGAGTTGGCAATCTATTTTGACTAAGTCTACTAACCAACGCCTCCTTTTTCTCAACTTAGTTTAAATAGTTCCTATCCTCATGGATGACGACTCACCCTAAACCATTGATCATTTAAAACCTTGGAAAATTCCAATTGATCCTCCACCATCGGATCGTAATTTAGTTTATATAAATAGGCTTGTAAAATTCGATATTTAGGCATCCTCTTTTGAAATCACAAATATTTCAATCAATCATAGTCCTAAGAGATCAAAAATAGAATTAAGTGAATCAAAGTCATCTATTTTTGCATCCAAATTCTGCCCATTTCACCCTTGCATTGGAGAAGTGAGCAACACATTTTAATAGAGTAAAACAGATCTGAATCACAATGGAGGATTATTTTGTCGAAACTATAAAGGCTTGGATTGTTGTTTCTTGCATTTGTTGCTCTAATTATAGTAGAATTTTGCTTAGAATATACTTTTTCTTTGACTTTTAAATTTTTAATTGATACAATTATGTACTAATTTATTAATCTAGACCCTCAACTAAAATAGGAATAAAACTCCATTATTCTAAAAAAAGGTTAAATCAATGACACTTGTCACTTGCACATTTATTTAGAACTCCTTTTGATAATTTTAATTTGTTATGCTTCATTGGATCATATGTGTATGATGAATTGATATTTTTTTTATCAAGATGGGGAATTATATAAAGTATAAGACTTAGGAAATATTAAGTCCTTTGAACTGGTAATTGTTAGGTCAACGGGTCAATTTTATAATGACAATAAAGGCTTAAGTTATAACTTAATGCACCTAGTCTTGATTATATCTCATCAACATCAAAATAATAAGTGCCTATTAACACCATGAAATTAACCCTTAGGGTTTAACTGAGAAACCCTATCATGTCTGAGAGAAAATATAATTCAATTTTGAGCTCATTTTTTCTCATTTGAACCTGAGGACAATATAATTAAGATACTCTTGAAAAACCCATAATAGATCTTCTATTTATTTCCTTTATAGCTATCCATAAATTATCTTTGTAAAAACATGACAATTTTGAAATACCTTGATTGGATTTTGACTATGGAGACCATTTCAACATGCTTTGGAGGCTAACTTTACACCTACATAACTCTTATTACACTTAGTTGCATGACCTATAAATTAGTGCATACGATCCTCTTACATAGGATATTAGATCCATATATCCATTTTCTCCTAAATTCTTTATATCTGTAAGGTATGACATCATGAAAATGAGTATTCATATATTTCTTGCAATCTACAAATTTGACTAAGTGTTGGAACTTACTAAATTTTTTCTGAGTAGCCAACTTTGCATGCTCATATCCTCAACTACACTTTCTCACATGATTTCAAATCTGGTGCATAGTAACTAGGGACTAATGTGATAAAAAAACATGTGACCATCTACGCCATATTCATTCACAAATGGAAATGGTGATGTCAGAAAAATGCTTCTCATTTTTTCTATTATAGACCCAAAATGTCTAGATGATCGATATGATGAACTCGATAAATTCCATTCATGCACAAAAGCATTACAATCATCCTTAACCTCTTATAGGATCCTCTAATAACCATATTCATTATTGGAAGTCAATGACATTCTTATAATGTCCATTTTGACATCAATGAAAATATTAATTCCAATAATCTCCCTCTTCGTCATTGATGCCAAACTAAATTTTTTGATCTTCTTATATTTAGCTTCATCTCTGGCATTGATTGCATTAGATTATGATGGGTATGAATAAAAGCTATTCATTCCATACTTGCTCCCCTTAATTAATTACACATTTGCATAATACTCAACTTGACATGTGCTCTAAAATTTACCAGAACCAAAATTTTGAAGAGAAGATTTTGCTCTTCTTCTCCCATAGAGAACATTTTCATCTTTTCTCCCCCTTTGACATCAATGGAAAAGGGACTCTAGCTGACTATTTATAAAAATGTTTCTCTACCCTTATTAGATAAAGGATTTTATGCAAGAATCTTCAGTCATCAATTCATTAGAATTTTACAAGAGTATACATACTTGAGTTACACTTTTCTCTCTTCTTGTAGGGATAAATAAAGCTTCTATGAGACTCCCCCTAGACTCAAGCCCTATCACTAGGATCCAATGATGTAGTTCATGGGACACCACTCCCAACTTATTTCTTAGATATTCACATTTCTTCTTGGGAAGAAGTTTGGTGAATATGTCTACAATTTTATCCTAAGTTAGTACATACTCCATTATGACATCTTTATCTACAACCCTCTATCTTAAGAAGTGATACTTGATTGATATGTATTTGGTTCTAGAATGCATCACTGTATTCTTTTATATATTTATAACAATTGAATTATCAAAAAATAATAAAGTCAGGTTAATTATATTCTACCTTTATTTCCTTGAGTGTTTGATTCATCCACAAGACTTGAGTGCAACATGAAACTCCTACTATATATTCTACTTCTACTATGAAAAGAGTGATAGACTCTTGATTTTTGCTCAGCCATGAAATAAGTTTGTTTCCTAGTACCAATGGACCATAACTATTGATTCTTCTATCATCAACACTTCCTTCCTAATCTACATCTATATATGTTGTCAAAGTGAAATCTTCACTTGTAAGATACCATAGGCCATAGTCAATTGTGTTCTTGATGTATCTTAAGATACTTTTAGTACATTAACATGTGATTCTTTGGGATTAGCCTCAAATATAGCGACCACACACACTTATTTCATGATATCCAGTCTCAAGTAGTTAGGTATAACAAGTTACCTATCATTTATTTCTACATTGTCTAATTTGTATCAAGTGACTCATCCTCTTTGCTTAGCTTGCATCTAGTTATCATGGGAGTGCTAACTAGTTTTCTATCTTCCATTCCAAACATCTTAAGCAATTATTTTACATACTTGGTTTGGGATATGAATATACCATCATTAGATTATGCTTCTTTGTAGACCAAGGAAGAAAGATAGTTTTCCTAGAAGTAGAAAATTATTTGCACATTTTGTTAATGCTACCACCATAGATGATGTCATCTAGATACATGAAACTAATCAACATATGCTCACTTTCTAATTTTAAGTAAATTTTTTTGATTGTACACTATTTATCAAAAGCTTATTGTTGTAGGTATTGATCCAATATTGAATACCATGATCCTAGTGCCTGTTTTAGACCATACAGTGATTTATTTAGTCTACACACATAGCCTTATTCTTATAACAATTGAAAACCTTTTGGTTGTTCAATGCAAACATTCTCTTGTAGGATCCCATTAAAGAAAGTAGGCTTGACATACATTTGATAGACTTTGAATTTTTTGTAAATAGAGAATGTTAGAAACATTCTTATAACTTCCAATCTGGCAACTATAGGAAATTTTTCCTCAAAATCTATGACTTCAACTTATGCATTTACTTTGCACACAAATATTTATTTATTCCTTATAACATCTCCATCTTCATTGAGCATGTTTTCATAGACCCAGTTTGTACCTATCACATTATTATTTGAAGGTCTTGAAACTAACTACCAAGTTTTGTTCTTTTCATTTTGGCTTAGTTATTCTTCTATGGATTTTATCTAATTCTCATCCTTGTTATATTTAACATAGCTCTTTGGATTATTCTTACACATTATATCAAAACTTACAGTCTCCTTGTTCATTGTAGTTCTTCTCCTTGTTTAAAATCCATTCTTATTGCTAGTTATTTCTCTTTGGGATGATCCTTTTGAACAAAAATTAGAGGTGATTTTTCATTAATTTCCTCAACCTCTTCATTATCTAATTATTTTTCAAGATCTAATTCTTTAATACTAATTTCCTTATTAGGTTGAACATGTTCCAGTCCTTCTTCAACCTTGATACTGATGCTCTCTACTATCTTGTGTAGTCTTTTATTGTAACATACATAGGCTTTTCTTTGAGTGGAATAACCATGAAATATCACTTCATCACATCTTGATTAAAAAAATCCTAATTTTTCCTCTTTTCTTCTTATGTAACATTTACTTCTAAACACTATGATGTACTTAATAGAGGTAGGCTTCCCATACCATATCTCATAGGAAAATTTGTCACTATTTATCCTTAGTTGAACTCTTTACAAGATGTATACTATTATTTGGACTGCTTTCTATCAATATCCATCAAGTAACTTAGCCTATTTTAACATTATTCTAGCCATCTTCTTAACTATCCTATTCTTTCTCTCAACAACTCCATTATGTTGTTGAGTCGTTACTAAAGAGTAATGCCTTTTGATCCCATGCTTCTCACAATACTCTATGAACTCATTTGAGGTGAACTCTCCACCTTTATTAGATCTTAAGCATTTTATCTTTTGTCCAATCTCATTTTCAACCATGAATCTAAAATATTGAATCTCTTAAAGGATAATGAATTGTCCTTCAAAAATGTTACCCAAGTCATTATTGAGTAATCATCTACAAACAACATGAAGTATCTCTCTCCTTTATATCCTCTTATCTTAGTAGGAACACAAAGATTATTATGAACTAATTTTAGAATATTTATAGTTGCATACTCCTTTGTTTGAAACTTGACCCTTGTCTACTTTCCTAATTGACAATCCTTGCAAGTAGTGTCTTACACACTTACTTGAGATCACTTTGAATAGATTATCAAAGTTGACATGACCCATTATTCTATGACATAACTAGCTATAATCAAACTTTTTGATCATGTAACTATTAACATTTACTTTAACAAGATTGTAGATATTAATTTCTATCCTTTTTCCTTCTATAACTATTCTTCAAGATCTCTATAACTTATAGACTTGTAAATCAAATGTGACCTTATATCCATTGTCACACATTAGGATGACACTTAGTAGATTATGATTCAATCTTTCAACATAAAGGACATCACGTGTAGGCAATTTACCATCTATGTTCAAAGTTCTTTTACCTCTAATTTTAACCACTATGTTATCTCCCAAGATGATAGATCCTTCCTTACATTTTCTCAATATAGTGAAATTTATCTTGTCACTAGTCATATGCTTTTAGAAACCACTATATATCAACCCTAAATTCTACTCCTTGGCATGGAGTGCAGTTTGAGTAATCATGGAGTGATTTTTTACTTTCCACAATTTTTATTTATTTTTATATGGCTTCTTTTTATCTTTATCAGAGACTTGTGAACTCTTGTTCACACTGGGAGGCATGCCCATTTTTACATTGTGTACTTTTTATCTTAAAAATCTAGTTCTATAATGTTTAGCTATGGGACTAAATTTAATGTAATTATAGTACATTACATTTGTATCTAATAGAGGAGCAAATGAATTTCTAATTAAAAAAATTATTCTCTTTTTAGGTATAAATCTATAATCAATATCCCTATGACAAAACTAATTGCAACTATAAAAATAACCATCTAAAGATGAGGAATACATGGTTATAACATTTCTTGGTATAACATGACAAGCTCTTCGAGACTTTGACTTCTTCAAGTCTCTCACTTTGGTGTATTCATCTGCATCAACTAACTTTGTCTTCTTCTTATCTATAATCTTTATTTTAGGTTTAACTTTCTTCACATTAGCTATGTTTGAATCTTTCTTTGTGTGCTTGCTAGCTTTCTCTTTCATTACTTCAACTTCACCTACTTTGAATTTTTCATATAGGTTAGTAGATGTATTATTTGAGGAAATTTTTTCATTACCATTACCAATACCTTATCTCTATTTTGAGTGATTCTTACAGTTGATCAGTTCATCAAGGATGTCTAATCCTCCTATCAGCTTTAGACTTTTATCTAATTGACCTTTGGCTTTCTCAAGATATTTTCTCAAGTTCATTGTCTCTGCTTCAAGTTTTATACATTAATCAAATTTAGATTTTAGTTTAAGTTTAATTACATATTATATTCTCTTGGACTCTTCAACTTGTGTCTTTAGTATCACTACCATCTAATCAAATTTCTCAATACTCTTAATACATTTTCTCAATTTCCTTTTGTCCAAGATTCTTCTATTTTGAGCTCTATTTTCTTAGCTTTTCAAATTCCTCTAAAGCATAAATAAACTCACACTCTAGATCCATTTCTCCTTTTTAATTTGAGTCTTTGACTTCTTCTTGATCTATATTATATAATTTTATCCTAATGACATGAATAGGGATTCATTTCCCTCAGCCATAAAGTCATAGTCATGATCATCACTAGAACTATCATTGTCATCCATTGAATCACTATCCCTTTTTGTGTATAAAAATTTCTTGTTTTTGAATTTCTTCTTGTTGGGATAATAGGGTTTTACATTTTTAATAATCTCTACTTGGTCAGAGTTATCATTTTTATTATGAAGATATTTAGAAACAAAATTTCCTACTTTACCATAGTTAGAGCATTTTAAGGGTAACTTATCTCTATACTTTCTAGATCCTCTCTTTAATTTCCTAAAAAAATTTACTTCTTATTCATTATTCTCCTTAGATTTAGATGAGGATGCTTCTAATTTTACTTTCTTGCAACTTTGAATTCAACTTCTCTCTTGAAGGTGTCTACCTCTCCCATTCTCATCTCATAGATAGTGA
>JARHVA010003028.1:1830000-2170000 GCA_037957365.1 Torreya grandis
TTTTTCTCCATCCATCTTCTCAAACATGCTCGATCTTGAACTCACCACTATATCAATAAACATTGATCACTTTATTCCATCTGGGTCTACTCACTCTATTGAATCTCCTTTATATGATCATCTACTCACCATTAGACATTTTGACATGATTGATCATTAACTTTGGCAAGCCTACACTCATTGGGTCTCTATCTAACAAGCTCTATGAATGTGACACTTATCACTTATGCATTTATTTGGATCTCTTTTTTATAATTTGAATTTTTTGTGCTTTTTGGGATCCTCTATGTATAATGAAACAATATTCTTTGATCAATCTGGGACATAATATAAAGTCTAAGACTTAGGAAATATTAAGTCCTTTGAACTAGTAATTACACAGTCAAGGGGATGATTTTGTAATGACAAAAAAGGCTTAAGTTATAACTTAAGCTACTAGGTCCCAATTATATCTAGTCAACATCAAAATAGAAAGTGCCTATTGATACCATGACATAAACCCGTAAGGTTTAATTGAGAAACCATATCTTGTCTGAGAGAAAAGATAACTCAATTTTGAGCTCATTCTTTCTCATTTAAACTTCAAGATCATATAATCAATATGTTATTTAAAAACCCTTTAAAAATCTTTGATTTGTTTCCTTTACACCATTTCAACATGCCTAGAGACCATTTCAACTTGCTTGGAAGGATAACATTACACTTGCATAAATCTTGTTGTACTTAGTCACATGACCTATAAATTAGCACATATGATCCTCTTACATAAATAATTCCATCCCTATATCCAATTACTCTTTAATTATTCATACATGTAAGATATGACATCATAAAAATACCTATTCATCTATTTCTTGAAATTTTAAAATTTGGCGAAGTGTTGGAACTTAGTGAATTTTGTCAGAGTATCCAACTTTGCATGCTCATATTTTCAACTACATTTTTTTTCATGATTTCAAATCTAACACATAATAACTAGGGACTAGTCTGATCAAAACCATGTGACCATCTCCCCCATACTTATTTAGATGTGGTAATGGTGATGTCAACAAATTCATTCTCATCTTTTCCTATTAGAGACTCAAAATGTCTAGATGATCAATATGATGAACTAGATGAATTAAATTCATGTACACAAGCATTCCAATCATCCTTGACCTAAGATAGGATCCTCTAATCACCATATTCAATCTTTAATATTAATGACATGCTCATAATTTGCCTTTTGACATTAATTACAATCATATTTATAGCATACATAACATATTTCCCATAGCATTTATAACAAACATTAAAATACATGTGATAAAAACAAAATACATCCATATATCCATAAATAACATCAATACACCTAATAGATTAATAAATGTTCATATCAATATATATAACATGAGTTTGATACAACATAATAAAAATACAAACTAATAGTTATAGTTATAATGTTGTTCTCCATCATGTTTATCGTGTGGCCAAGACACACTACCCAAACATGCATGTGAATGACCCCTCAACATAGTATATTGTAATGAGGCATTATAGAATTAAAAACCATTGACTTGTTCCTAAAGGCTGGCCACATGGGCCTACACATGTCTTAGCTCTATACTACTCACCATATGGGTAGCTCACTCCTATTCCAATTCTTGTTAGGCTAGGGCCTCTTCATCTCCTACTCTTTTAGGTCGATACTTTATACACCCCATTTTTACCATTTTCATGTCTAAATGATTTTTAGAATTAATTTTTGCAAATAATGCAAATTAAGCCAAGAAAACATTGAAACACTCTGATTCATTAGTACACATCATGTACAATTCATGATTTGAGTCAATATGTTCTTAAATAGGGATTTATCCTATATAAAATAATCGTCATCTTCTATTTTTCTACAATGAAGTTTTGACTTAGCAACTGACATTTTTTAACAACTTGTATAAGACAACCTTGTATAAATTCTAGAAATGACAATTAACCTAATCATAGGTGCTTAATTGGTTACACCCATTTAAATGTATAATTAAAATTTCCATGTATAATTAATGAATTTATATTTTTATAAATTCATAAAATCTATATTGATGACATCATCATGACATCAACCTAAAAAATTTGTCAAGCACACAAATTACAAATATCAAATAAATATATAGATTTGCAAGCCATGATTATTAATGGAAACATTTAATGCCTTGAGCCTCCAAAATTAAATGGATTTGTGGGCACACATCTTGATCACAAGATAGACAATCAAAAATTGATTACCTCATTCTGAAAAATCTATAAATAAAAGATTCCTCACTCATTCCTTTAAGCATGAATTGTGGAAACTTATGCATAAATACCTTTAAGCAAGATTCAAATGAGTAATGTTATTAGCAAGAAAATTATTAGATAAATATTTAATAATTCACCCAATTAGACCAAATTAAGGAACCAAAGCCATCAGTGAACTAAGAGATGATAAAGGCTCATGTTACACCTCATTGATGAAGACTTGGAGCACCAAATCTAGGGAAATCCATGCTTATTGACCATTCTAGAAAGAGGGATGTTACTTGGAAGGTAGTGATTATCTTACTTTCATAATTATCTTATTAAATTTATTACCATCAACCCTTGAGGGAGTAATCTTAATATGTTAGTTATTTATGCTTATTTTGGTATTTTTTGACTAACACATGAGCTAGCTTATTTCGTAATCCTATTATAGATTTTGGCAAACCTGATGGGACCATGTGAATCTCATGCATTAGTTTATCCTTCTAATTAATCATTCAAACCATATTTTAATGTTGTTTTGATCTCATTTTCTTCTCATTTTTGTGTCTTATGAATTCTAGACCAAAAGGAAAAATTGACTTGTAATCAGTGATTTCATCTTAAACATCAAAAAAATTACCCTACAGAACAATGAGATTACCCTAAGTAACAATGAGATAGCTCATAAAAATTGTGGAATCTACTATTGTGTTTTTTGTCTCTATCTCTATGTTTTTATAGAATAATGAAATCTACCTAAAGATTAGAATAATCAACCTATGGAATGGTGGGGTTGTCTAAAGATCAACAAAATTTCTTATACCAACTTTGTAGGTAACTACTTAGTTTTAATTTTTATCAGTTTGGCAAGTTCACCCTATTTATGATTAATATATTCATGATAATTGGTCATATCACCCTAATAATTGGCAAGATAACCACACCTTTTATTATGTTTCTATATAAATAATATAATTATATTGAAGAATTTGAAATCATTCTATTGAATAGTGAAATCACTCTATAGAATAGTGAAATTGCCATGTATTGAAAAATAAAGTTAAAAAAAACAATTTAAAATTTATTTTTTCATCCTAAAACCCTTGATAGACTTATAAAATTTTATTTTATAGGTTTAAGACACTTCATTATTTTATTTTTTAAAATAACTAAGGAAAATTTCAATCATAGTTGAGTTTGGGCATAAAAACAAACAATAATCATAGCTTAGGACTCTTAAGAGTCTTTACTTTTTGTTGTTGTTTTTTTTGGTTAAATTAGTTTCTATTTTTTTAGATGTTATTATTATTTATGTAAACTAAGCTTAGTGTGTATTCTCTATCCCCATCCCCTATAGGGAACCTAGGTGATCCAAAATCACTTTGCTTATTGTTTTCATCACTTATTCGAAGAATAGAAAGAATGTCACAAAAGCATTCACAAAAATCTGAGTGATTTGGGTGATCCCAAAATGACACTAAATCCTTTATACATTTTTATTTCTTGCATCTTGAATTTTAGTTGGGATTTCATCACCTTTCCATAAGTTATAGGGAAGTATTGACCTAAGAATACATCTCTCAACATCATTTCAACTCCACTCCATGGTGGGGTATACAAATTGAGGTCAACTTGTTGGGATGCTTATTTGAGTATTTAAATAATCTCTATTAGTAAAATCTACCTTGGAATAATGGCTTAACTTGGAGATCACACTATACTAAGTGATTGACAGATGTTGTGGTTGTAAAAAGGGCAAAACCATTTTATAACAATCTAATTAACTCAGATTCAAATGGTGTGTTGTGCCCTAGTGTTAATAACACATATGGGACCATTTAGATCAATTGATACTTATAGTTATTATGTAAATCCAATTTACCATATAGTAATATTGGTGTAGGGTGATTAACCTAAATTTTCATGTCACCATATGATCTATATTAAAAGAAGATAGGGGGATAAAAACCTCACTTTTCATATGCATCTAAATTTATTATATTAACAAACGTATTTTCTCTCAATGAGTACATTGATAGGATACAAGAGTACAAAATACCCTTATCATTTCTAGCGTAGGAATGCATATTTGGATGCTTCTTATTTTTTTTTCCTTTTCAGTCAAAATGCATTTTTAAAACATCTTGAGCCTTACCTTCACTTGGGTTTAAATTATTTACTTTTATATTTAGATTATTTAGTTTCTTTCTTGTTTTTACACGTCATCTTTTTCATACTCAAGTCCAAAATCACTTTTTCATTTGAACCATGTCAAAACCACAAAATAATGTTCAAACATGTAATCCATTGCACACACATAAGATGAGGCATTACTCTACCCAAATTTTTAGCAATATTTATGTCATGTTAGTGTTTTATTGACTAATTATATTGTTATGTTGTCAACATAGTACCATTATGTTATCCAATTGAAAACCATTCAAATCAGGTCCATTTGGACCCAAATCTAGTTTGGGATTAATTTTTTATGTCAAGGTTCATTTTTAAACCAACATACCTTTTGTGAGACAAGTCATGCTGAATCAAGGTTCATTTTTGAACCCGTATACCTTTTGTGATCCAAGTCATGCTGAATCATGGTTCCAATTTTTAAACCCACACACTTATTATAATCTAATTCAATTTAAGTCAAGTTCATTTTAAACCACAAGCCTGTAAGTCATATAATTATATTTATAATTATGGTCCCCTTTTAAACCCATGTACCACATTCCATTTCTCTAGACCAATATCACCCATTATGGGGGTATATTTTCTAAACCAATACCAACCTTTATGGGGGAATCTTTTTTAGACTAATATAACCCACTTTGGGGCTAATTTTTAATTACCAAACCAATCTAGGCTGATTTTCATATGCCAACCCCATCCAGTTCCTTTGGCCTATGATGGTGACCAAGATCCATAGTTCCCCAAGGTTACCATTCTAAGCCCTCCTCCTTTGACTTGAATTAGTAACCAAGCTCCATGGCACCACAATGTTACCTTTTTAAGCCCTCTTCTTTTGGCCTCTATTAGTAATCAAACTCTACAAAACTTAAAGGTTACCATTTTAAGCCATCCCCGTTTATCTTTCCTTAGCAACCAAGCTCTACAATGCCCAAATATTTTCATTATAGGTCCTCTTACCTTTCCAATTTGGGTAGCTCATTACCTCAAAAAGGTCACAAAATCATGACTAGGCATGTTAAAGTTACTATCCTGGGCCCACCACTAGTATTTATTGAACTCATCATTGAGGAACTTATATTTGATGATCAAGTCTTTTTTGATCCCTTCTTTGTTAATCTAATTTCTAAAAAGTCTAGTATTTAAACACAAGCCATTACTCATCTAGTGAAAAATACTACCCACTCTAGAAAATCCTAGGCAAAGGTCTTCATACCACAAATAAGATCATTATTCATCTAATATACATTATTTGCTAAAGACCCAAGTGTGTTCAAATCTAAGATTTTGCAAACAAGTGTGTGCCAAGGCTAAAACAATCAATTCTTGATGTTATTATTTAAAAACCCATTAACGAGGAATTAACCTATTGATAATCACCTTTTGATCCTTTCCTTATTACCTATGAGCCTCAGTTTGACAATCTAGTCTTGGTGGAGTTTGCCTATAAATCTTCCAATCACCTATTTCATCACTTTATGCATCCTTGTATGCTTGGTTTTTTATGGATTCTTTAGTCACTAGACCATCGCATATATGTTTTCACCTACTAATATATAATTTAATTAATAGGTTATATCCTTGAGAAATTATTTATAATTTACCTTACTAGGTCATAATATTTATACCGATCATTGATCCAATAAACCCTACTAGGGTAAAATTAATTATCAATGGTCAAATCAACCCTCCTAGGGTAAAATAAATTTATCAACCAATAAAATCCACTATAATATGGAAAATTATTAATTAATTCACCTCCTTTATCTAGAGAAATAATCTCATTTTAGTATTCTTCTAATTCGAAGATGTATAACTTTTTCCCTCATTTTGGCAATTCAAAGTATACAACTGGTTTCAAGATTGATCATTCCCTAAGCCCACAAATTTCACCCTCTTTTGTATTTTTAAAAGTGTACCACTTCATTTTGGGATTTATTCCTCCCACTTCGCCCCCACCTTGGTGCCTATTATATTATATTCTATTTTGATCATTTAAAATTGATGTGTGTAAGCATTAGCTCATATAGATTTAATCCTCATTCATGGGTTAATTTCACTCTTTCTCTCTTTTTTGAGAGTCTATATCTCTATTTCATCCTTACATACCTTCTTGATGGGGAATCATGGATCACTAATTATTTATTCAATCATTACCTTTCAACATCTTCTTAACGAATTTCTCATTCTTTGGAAAATTGTTGCTTCGTCTAGTGTCCCGTAATGCCTTCTCAAATAGGGGAAAAATGTAGACACCCAATGTTTACCAATTTAATGTCTAAATGGTTGTCATAGTGAATTCTTGAAAATAATTCAAATCAATCCTATAAACCATTAAAACACTCTAATTTATTTTCACACATCATGTGCAATTCCTCATTCATATCAATATGTTCCTAAATAGGGCATTATCATGTATGAAATCACCACCTTATTCTAATTATTCTATATTCAAGTGGAGACATAAAATCTAGAATTTTTTGGACCACTTCTATAAGACAACCTTATCCAAATTCTAAAAATGGAAATTAACTTGATCATAAGTGCTTATTTAGTTAAACCCATTTAAATGCATATTAAAAATGCCCATGACTAATTAGTGAATTTATATTTTTATAAATTCATAAAATATAAAATAATGACATCATCATGACATTAAAAATATCTAAAATGGTGACATCATGCATGACATCAACATAAAATATATCAAGCACTCAAATTACAAATAAATAACAAATATATAGATTTACAAGCCATGCTTATTAATGGAACATTTAATGCCTTGAGCCTCCAAAATTTAATGGATTTGTGGCCACACATATTGATCTTAATATGGATGGTCATAAATTTATTCCCTCATTTCTAGAAATATATAAATACAAGAGTCCTCACTCATTTATTTAAGCTTTAATTATGTAAACTTATTATGCATAAATACCATAAAATAAGATTCAATTGAGTAATCTTATTATGTAAGAGTATTGCTAGAGAAAGATATACTCATTCACCTAATTACACCAAATTTAATAACCAAAGCCATTGTTGAACTAAGAGATGATGGAAGATCATGCTACACATTATTTATGAACATTTGGAGCACTAAATTTAGGGTAAAACATGCCTATTGACCATTTTGAAGTAGGGGTGCTACTTAGAAGGTATTATTTGTCTTACTTTCATAATTAGCTTCTTGAATTCATTATCACTAACTCTTGAGGGAGTAGGCTTAACACATTGGCTATTTATGCTTATTTTTATATTTATTAACTAACGCATGAGATACCTTATTTTGTAATACTATTCCACATTTTTAGGCCATTCCCTTATGAATATAAATATCAAGAAACATCCTCAATCAATCAAAATTAGCTAACATAAGTTGGGGAAAATGGTGTTATTAGCCAAAATTGGCCACCATGAATGAGTACCATTAAAAAATTTGATGTACATGATCTTAAATTTGTTTATATCCATCATAAGGTCCTGTATTGGTAATCAATGGTCTAAATGTGATAGGTAGTGTGTCTTAATGGGTATTTTATAAATCCTTCTAGGATAATATAGTTATTAGTAGGGTCAAGTCACATTGTCTTGTCATCAAATGGTTATTTATTGTATGGTTGTTATAATTTTTTAAGGTAAGTTTGATAAAGTTAAGGTTAAGTTTGAAGTTAAGTCAATAATGAATCCTACTCAAAGAGGCAAGATAGTGACCCTTCCAAGAAGAACTATGGTCTAAGCTAACCAAATTTAACAAGGAGTAGAACTAGTAAGTTGATCAAATTGTATTTTCAATTAATTTGGAGACATTAAGATAAGTTTGAAAAGATTAAAGTGTTTCATTTACTTTAGTATCATCATATACTCAAATGTGAAGATGATACTTCCTATGAAAGATTAAATATGAAGGTTTTATAATGGGATAGGGGTATCTTTCAAGCCATATAACATCTATGTAGTGATATGATGATTGTACTTATTTGTACATATTCACCAAATGTCTTAACAACCACTTACCAATATTATAATCTCTTTGTAACTATACATTCATCATTTTATAAAGTATAAATGAGGAGATATTGAAATAATTTTAGGGAAAAACAAGAGGGAAACATTTTTTCATACTACTACACCTCTGTACAAGTTAAGGAAAGATGCATAATCACTTCATTCATCACCTCCAATAGTTTCAAAAGGTAGAATAGGTAGATTATTAAAGAAAGAAATATTTTATAGGTATTTTATAGATTTTTTACATCTACGCATAATTTACCAACTCCTAAAATTCTCCCCCTAATCTCTACAATCCCTAAATAATGCAAAAAATGGATTTGTAGATCTAAATAAAGAAAAACCCTCCTTTTCTCCATTAGGTTTATTGACATCATCAAAAGGCCAACCAGTTTATGGATGGCAGTCAATGGAGAGAAATACATGGATCCAAAGCTATTGGATAGAGGATATTACCCTAATTACCTTTCAATTTTTTTAATTGGTTTTTTTGGGTAAGCTCATTAACATTATGAACAATTATTAAGAAGTTAAGGGTGTAGCAAGAGGACTCAAGACCACACTAGGGTTAGTTCTCTCCTGATACAAAGTTATAAATTTTCATTAATGAATGAAAAAAAATTAAAATTTCTATTTATAACTATTTTACCTATATATAAACATTATTCCTTAGGGTTTTTCATATTCATGTTTTTATTAGCACTAAATAATATTGATTTGCTAGTTTAAACATGATAGTCAGAGTTTGAAGGAGTTGAGAAGTATTTTGGTAATGTAAATGAATGAAAGGAAATTTTAAATACTTGATTAAAATTAATAAATACCCCTAAAACATAATAAAGTAATCATTGAATGAATTAACTTCAAGAAAGGTAGATAACTATGCATGCACAACAGAGTTGTTTAAACTAGTAAACATGGTTGAGTTAGGCCTAATCAAGTATGGGTGAGGTGTCATTGTAAAATAACATTGAATGGAAAGTATTAAATTAAAACTGGCTTGAATATCATTATCATATAGTAATTATAGATTTTAATCCCTAGGATTCAAGGGTTCTAGTGCTTTCTCCAGGCTAAGTTCAAAAGAAGATTTGTGATCCTATAGCACTTCAAACTTGTAGGTCAATATTGATGCCTAGTGGTTCTAATGAAAGTATATATGGAATATTTGAATTCATTTTTAAATGTTACCATTAATTTTTAGAATATATATATACATACATACATACATAAATACATATATATATATATATATATATATATATATATATATATATATCCTTGATATCCAAACTTCTCATATTAATGGTGAATGAATGAAGTCTAAGTGAATAATGCATGCAATAAAGCATGGTATATACTTTTATAAGAAAGTAATGGTGGTCCTATTTTCCATATTAGAGAAAAAATATGGAATTGTTTTATCATTACCATAATGTTTTAAAAATGTCTAATTCATCCAATCTTATCTTACACATTCATTAGTATATTAAATTGAAGAAGGAGATGTATTTGCTTGAATGCATTCAAATGGAATGTGTGAGCCTAAAAGAGGACTGTGAAGGTTTCAAATGAAAATCCAATGTAATTTGAACCAATTATAAATATGGACAGGATATAAAACCATAATTAAATTTTACCAGAATTCCATTATTGGATAATTAGGCATAATAAGGAAAAATAATATTAAGAGAACTCTAGGCGTAATGACCATCTATAGGCCTGCCATAGGCAAATGGGGAGTAAATCGGATATATATTTTTTTTTTGAGGGATTGAAAGGCTTTATAGGTCAAAATAACTGTGTTTAATGTTTTAAAAAATAAAATATCATATCATAAAATCTAAACTAGTTTGGGATAACTTGATTTGATGTGCCTATAATCAATAAGTCATGATGGTCACCTATAGGTTGGTTGTAGGGAAATGAGAGAAGAAGCAAATTTGTGGTGTCTAATGGAGTGTTAGTAGTTTTTTAAAATGTAAAATAATAATATTAATTAACTCCAAAATATGTTTCAAGATCACCAAAGTGCTAAATACATTAGTGGAGGAATATCGACACTCATAATTACAATCAAAAGCCCATAAACACATACAAGCCTTTTATAGGTAGAATTGAAAAAAATGCATTAGTTGATGAAAGAATAAATTGAATTATATGGGAGATTCATGGAGACATATACAATAGGATAATATTTTATAAAAATATATTGATATAAATTTCAAGATGATAAAATGTAGGGAGAGGACCAAAAAGCCTAATTATGCCTAAAGTCCTACATGACCACCTAAAAGAAAGAAAAATAGGGTTTGAGAATCATGAGGCCTTAAATTACATAAATAAGAATATTTAGTCATGAGTATTGTTGTTTTGAACTTGTTATAATTGAATTTAACTATAAAAATTCATTTTTGAAGGCCTTTAGGCCAAAAAACTCTCTCTTGGTCTAGGTATGCCATGTCTGCCAATTCAAGAAGACTTTTCTCTACTTGGAAATCATATAAGAGTTTTAATGGGATATTATTAATGATTTTATAGGTGGATAAGGTTATTATAATTAATATCCTAGTGTTATTTCATTCATTAAAACTCACAACTTTATGAACAATGCTTAAGAGATGGAATTTCTCAGAACACTCCTACTAGCTTGTGAAAAGTTTGAGAGGCCTACTAACTTTGAATTCAAACTAAAAGGAGAATTTTAAAAGAATTAAATTATATATGGGTAAGATGAGGAAGGTTTTGCAATAAAAATTGTGGATTTTTTTTAATCTCAAGGATCCAGGGTTTATGAATCAACCTTAAGAAATCTACAAGCCTAAAACCCTCATAAAACCTTCTTGATGATGCAATGATTGTGTTTGCTTTATAAATGACTTCATATGGATTTTTTGGTCCTAGTTATGATTTTAATGACCTCTTTATATCCCATGAGAACGTTATTTAGTATTTTTTTGGCACATGTGGATTGAGAAAGTATAAAATATAGCCTATAAATGGTTGTTGCACATATAAAAATGTAAGTTTTAGTTGCTTTTCATGGAATTTTATTAAACAATATCTAATGGTAAAATTTTAAATCATATATGATCTATATAATATGGTTTAATATGATTATAAATACTCCTAAGGATGTTCGTAGTGTTTACAACACCATGATGTGGTTTTAAGATACCTACTACTAAGCAGATAGGTCATCAAGAGCTCCTAACAGACCTACTACACTAGTGTATAAGTCCTAGAGATTTTTTTGAGCTTTAATATAAGTGGAATGATCCTCTATTATATATTTGGTAGATGATTAATCTATTATAATAGTCTTCAATAAAATTATTGTGCCTTGGATGAAGAGATGGAACTATCATTGTGGTCTCCTTTTGAATCAAACATGCCTTTCAATGAAATGCAGGTTCTTGGAATTTTGAAGAAGCTTGAGTCTAGTTTATCATCCTCATAAAGATGAGAGAGACATTTAAGTGTCCTATGATGATGTGGGAAGAATACAAGAATCATGATCAAGAGTTCCATATGTTAAAGCATAGACTCGTTAACTCATAAATCAAGAATGCATAGTTTCATTAATGAAGTTGATGAGTCATCAAATAAGATCAAGACAAAATCTATTCCACCTTGTTGAAAAATAATATCATACCAAGATGACACATGTTGAGGATAGTTTCATGACTATCCTTTAGAATTTTTTCTTGTTTGTAGCTTTATTTTTCATGAGGTGACATTTGTAATGGACTTCTCCAATATCTATATTCTCTCTCTTTCTCATTCTCTTCTATATGTATGCCTAATTCTAGCATTGAAATGCATCCTCGAACTAGTTATGGTGAATCAATACCACTTTAAAGACTTTTAATTACCTTTGAAATCAATTAAATCTTAATTTTACTATCTTAATCTTATATATAGTGATTTTAGATGAATTTTTGTTGAATGTTTTATGATAGTGAGATTACTTGCATTTGTCCTTATGTTTCATTACTCTATGTGAGTTAATCTTATTTCCATAGGTCAAATGAAGTGTTGTACATGGTTTGACTAGTTTAAGTGTTAAAACACAATTAGTGTCTAATATTAAGCCTCTTGACTAATAATATTAGTTATTGTAATATCCATAGCCTTCAAATAGAAACATTTATGTGGTTGTAGATGTTTTGAAGATGTTAAAATTATATTGTAACATCTCATTTCATATTGAAAATATTATAAACTAGAGGGCATGATATTTATTACATCACCTCCATGTTTTACTATTAGTTTTATCTATTTTTACATACCTTTTCCTTGCATGTCTAGTAGGTTATCAATGATTTTTGGAGAAGTATTGAGGGAGATATCCCAATCTAGAGGTTCAATCCATTCATTATATCACCCAAAACCTAGGATTGTTCCCATGATATCATGTAGTTATAAAGGCTTAAAAAACCTTCCTAGGGGTGAAAATTATATAGATAATAGGTAACACATGATCCACCAAGGAAGATGGCTTATAATAAAATAAGACACCATCCAAAATACCATAGTGTGTGTCCAAAATCATGGTTACCCATATAATATCCTTCATAATAGTCCTTACAAAATTAAAAAAAATATATACATTAGATCTCATATATGCATATCTTAAACCATCTCTCTATACCAAGTACATAAAAAATAATGAAACTAGTGATTTATTTCAAAAAATTAATAACTTAAAGTAGTTCTTACTAGTCCCACTGAGAATGTCTTTTATAGGCTATCTCTATAAAATTAAAGTGACTAGAGTCACCACTTGTGTGCATCATAGTACTGTCCTTAGTTACCTCTTTATGGATTAGTTATGTCCAACATCCATCATTGGATATATAGTTGTAACTCCTAGGACCTTTTCCTCCTCCCTCTGATAGTGCCTTTATTTTCTATGTTCTTTTGACAACAACTTTCACCTTTGTTGTGAATCTATAGCCACCTCAACTCCATCATTAGTCTTAGCATCCAAAACTATAACACCCTCTATCTCAGGCCTAACTTCCCTTTATTATTATGCCTGACCGACCTAAAGTCTCACTCAATGAGGCTTAATGACTAGTATCTATATAAGCAATCCTACACCCCCTAAACCTTTCATATCTCTAGATTGGCATTCCAAATAGGAAGGCAAAACTAGGGGAGCCATTAAATGTGGTAGGACTAATTTTATAGGTACATGTGTTATCATATGTGGATCCACACATGAGGTATAATGTCTTCTAATGTGAAGATGTGTTAATCCCTTATAAATAGTATCCCAAGTTATCCAACTTGCCATAATATTAGTGTAGGGCTACCATACTATGTACCTATGTGTAATAGTTTATAATTTTGGGGCATGGGGCATGGAACATAATACATGATCCTGCCACCATCTCACCACCAAAGGTAGCCTATCATCCATCACATGGGGAAACCTAGCTAGCCATTACATAGGAAGCATCTCATAAATCCAAACACTCAATAAAATGATGGGGCCCATAATCATCTACCCTTGGGTCAACATACCATACGTATCATGCATGAACTTCACATGAATGGTAGAACCTAAATCATATAGATCACCATGATCTAAGATAGTCTAACATAAGGAAACTACATACAATGGTATATTCCTATATAATTTATGACACAACCACATAATATAATAATTCCTATCATGGCCTTTCATATATATAGCATTGTCAATATATAGACATCAAACAAGCTAACCCTTAATGCATAGTAAATCCTCTTTGAGATAATTTTACAAAGGACTAGGTGTCACCTCTCATATTCTACCTCTAGTGTACCACACATGACAAGATTTAAAAATGTGAAGTCTAAGCAAGACATGGATATCCTCTAAAGTGATGCCCACCTTTATCATATCCCCCTTCACCTTCCATCATAAAGTGTTGGTCAGTCACTCTCATGCTCCTAAGAAAAAGATGATTAGATAAAGATAATGTGGGATCCTTTGCATCTCCATGATGCCTAAAAATCCAAAGGAAACCAGTCATGCTCTATCAACATTTTATAGTCACTCTATTAAATATATTAGCCATGATGCATCTACTAGGTTCTAAAATTTCTACCATCTTTGTAAAATGTCAAAAAACATAAAATATATTAGATATCAATTTAAAAATCACCCAAATACATTCTTAAAATTATTAATCTTATTAAAAATTAACTATTTCATTGCCATGTTCTTCATATTTTTTATGTCACCTTTTTCCTACACAATCAACCCTTTTCATAAATCAGCCCTGTCCCCTCTTTACCAACTATATCGACCCTCTACTACATAGTCATCCCATTCTTGTAAACACAATAAACCTTTTAAATAATAAATTAGAAATTTCCCCTTATTTGCATGTTATATTAGCCTTGTGCTATGAATTCAACCACATTTAATAGACTACATCAACCCCTTCATGCATACTACATCTTGAATGCACTAAGTCAGCCATGTCTATCTTTCTAACTGAACCAACCCTCAACAACCCAATCAACCACCTCCAAAAATAATAAGTCATCCCTCTATTACATAGTCATCTACCTTGTTTCCTCTCACCTTTTATAATTGATTTAGTAGGGTTGACAACATTCAAAAGTTTACATGTCCATGATGCCTACAAATCCCAAGGAAACTAATTATGTTCTATCAATATTTGACAATCACTCTAGTAAATATATTAGTGACAATATATCAACTAGGTTCTAAAATATATGCCATCTCTATAAAATGTTAGATAACATATAATGTATTAGATATTGATGCAAAAAAACCCAAATACATTTTGAAAATTCTTAAGTTTACTAAAACTTAACTACTTCTTTGCCATGTTCTTCCTATTTTTCTATGTGACATTTTTCCTACATAGTCATCCCTTTTGATATTAAACCAACCCTTTCCCCTCTTTAACAACTATATTGACCCTCTACTACACATTCAACCCATTCTTGAAAAAACAATCATCCCTTTTTAATAGCAAATCAACCATTTCCCAACTTTTGCTTACTAGATAGGCCTTTTGGTATGAAGTCAGCCACATTTAAAATAATACATCATCTTGAATGTGCTAAGTTGGCCATGTATATATTTCTAACTAAGTTTTCCCTTCGCTATGTAATCAACCACCCCCAGCAATATTAAATCATATGTCTACTATTTAGTCATCAACCTTGTTTCCTCTCACCTTTTAAAACTAATTTGATAGGGCTAACTTTATTTGAAATTTTTCATGACTAGAGATCTTATTTGCATGTTTACTTTGAATTAATTATTCCCATTTGTGCCACATGCTTTGGTGAGAAATAGATTAGATTTTCATTAATTTTTCATTATCTTTGTTAAAAACCATAGGGCTTAACTAACATTATCATGTGTTATTTCTTGAGTAGAGGATTTGGATCTCTCTCTAGTGATATGGTGTGATAATAGGCCCCTAAGTTAGGTATATTGGATTCATATTAGTCATGACCTTGATTTTCTACATATATCAATAGGCAGAAGCGCTAGTGTGATTTAACTTCTTTGAGATAGGATTGATTTGTAGATCAACTTCACTTTCCCTTATCATATAGTAATATATTTTAATATTCTAGATCCTAGAATTTGTTATATTTTTATTCTAATCTAGTGTAATAAATATTAAGGAGGTACGAAATGTAACTCACTAGCTGGAAGCTAACTTGTCTTGGAATTCATTTATATTTAGTTCAAAATAAAGGTATCTTAATTATTTATCTATTTGGAAAGTAAGACTCATATTTAAATGTTTCATTTTGTATGGAATAGTCTAGATAATCATTGTATCATAGACATTATATAGTTTTGAAATTTTGTGTTATTAAATATAACCATTTTGGTTTATAGTAGTCCTATAAAAAAAAAAAAATTGTAATTTTCTTCTAGGAACTCATTGTATACTATGTAGCATAATCAATGTAATATTATCAATAGCATTCAATTCAAACTCTAATTTATTGATCTTGGGTATGTAATGTAAATCTAATTTTTTTAATTGACCTATATTCTTATATATTGAATTTTTTGAAATACTAAAATATTCTGAGATCATTTTGCTTGTAACTATCCATAAAATTTTATAGGTCATTTAGGTTCAAAAGGCTAGTATGGAGTAGATTATTTTGAATTGGTGTCATTATAGCATTTGGTTGAGTGTGTAGAGGTTCAAATTGATAATTATTGAGAATAAAATTATTGTTATAAATTTAGAAATTTCTTGGGTTTCACAACAAGATATTGTCTATGAGATATTCTCTACCCAAGTTAAAATTTTTAAAAGGAAGGTAGAACATTGTTTCTATCATGAAAATAATAAACACACTTGTAGGATAATTTCATACTACAATTCTTAATTAAAGGAACATAATGTATATATGTGTGTGTATAGGATATATATGCATACATGTAACTATATATTCACACATGAGATAATTATTTGACTAATCCATTGACTAATTATATAAATTCATCATAGAAATCAAGATCAATTAAGATTGAGTTTCCTTCACATTGGTCACTTATCTTTCATCATTTGGTAGTATGAGTGCAACATATCAAGTTGAAGAGTAAGCCTTGGTTAAATATCCTAAAATGAGTTAATGTGTAATATGAAGGATACAAAGATAAAATAATGAACATTTTTGAAAAAAAAAATTTAAATGTTAAATAGTTAAGAATATCGAGATGACTACTTCATTTATTGGGTTGAAATTAAAGATGTTCAGTTAATAACTATATTTATTATGGCATGTTAATTTTAGTACATCAGTTAGTTAAAGTTTCATATTGATGTTACCTGTCATGGGCATTGGCTTGAGATTATTTTCAGAGGGTCATTTAATTATCCTCATTTCTATTATTTAACTCTATTATTTAAGTCATCTTTAAGACTTATCACCTCACTGGTTATGAAACTAATGATCTTGGTTATGGTTTAGTAAAGTAAACTTGATCTAATTTTACTTTTTCATGGTTGACTTAGATTGGATATTTGCCTAAGAGATTATTTAGGCTTTAAAAGACTTAATCACCCTTATGTAAGGGATGTTAATAATCCTAAGTCATAGAGTGACCCTTAATTAATTTTGAAAAGGTTTATTTTATTTTAGAATTCCTCATTGCTAAGATAGCGATCAAAACTCTAATAATATTTAAGAGTTTTGATGGATCTCTATATATTATAACACATAATTAGTAAAAAGATAAAAAAACATCTCATTTAAAATTATATAACATTATTGGTAATTTGGTTTAAATGACATTGAATTTGTTCTTCAAGGATTGTGATCCTTGGTATGCTAACATTTCACGTAACAATTTAATATAAATGGTTACTCCTTGATGAGTTTAAGGTTACCAATAATCCTTATGAATGGTCATCAAATACACTCTCAAGACTTATATTATTTAAGGTATTTAACTACGTAAGAACTCTTATTAATTAAAGGGAAAAATGTGTGGTTCAATTCAAGTTATTTCAATTTCTTGTTTAAAACACTAACATGGAGTCAAAAATTTCAACATTTTTGTATCTTCATTTTTAAATAGTTAATTGATGCATGTGGTTCATTAGTTTTACCTTGTCATTGATGTTAATTTTGACTAAAGGTTTTAATGTATAATGTCTGAGTTGAGAAGTAACATTTTAATTTATGGAAATGTACCTTAGTAAAAATAATCTAGGGTTTTTGGCCTTTATAATTGAAATGTTTATCTTTTGATACCATGATATATGACAATTAATTTTTAATCCTTGTTATAATTTACATAATTAATTTAGTTGCAAACCTCCATTATCTTTATAGCTAACTAAATTATTGGTAGAATCTAGGACCATAACCATTCAAGTATAGATTTTTTAGCTAGAATTTAGGGGATATGATATGTGGTATCAAAGATAGGTATTATTATCCATGCAGTTATATATTTTAATCATTTCCCATTGTAAAATCAATTAAAATGAAATATGAGCACAAAAGTCTTGTGCAATTTTTTGATCAAGATGGGTTGAATTCTAGAAAAAGAAGATGGTTATAATTTATGAGTAATTTTGATACTAATATCAATCATGTGAAAGATAATGATAAGATTTTAGTTTATTCTCTAAGTAGGATAACCTACAAATATCCTATCTTTCTTTTGAAGTCAAATTTTTAATAATTTTGAGATGTTGTAAAAGAAATTAGACTCCATATTATTAATTTTTTTTTGTTGAGTTAGGATAAAAAAGTTTGATTCTAATTTTTTGGTGATCTATATAGTATAATAAGACACAAATATATAATTAGTTTCCCTAATTATATAAATATAAGGAAAAAATATGAACTAAGTGCATATGCCATCACATTTTACTCACTAGAGAGTCACAAAAATGTCACAAGAACTAAAGAAGTTAAACTTTTAGCCAAGCTTGAATAAGGATTTAGCTAAATTTGTGGCCAAGTGTTTGGAATTATTGTGTTAACATTCATAATTTTGATCCCTAAGGATTGAATTATCCACATCTAATTATAAAAAGGAAATTGGTTACGATATCAATGGATTTCATTTTAGGATTGCCTAAATCTCAAAGAAAATATGATTGAATTGTAGTTATGACTGATAAATTTACAAAAGTTTCTCACTTCATCGTAGGAAACATTATTGATGATTTTGCCTTTTTTTAATGGGATTTTAAAAATAAGTGGTTCATCTTGATGATGTACTATAAGTGATAATCTCAAATAGAGATAAGTTGTTGACTTCTAAAGTTTGGTAGACTTTGATGGCTACATTTGGTACCAAAATAAATTATAGTTGGGAATATTACATGGAATATAATAGTCAAATTAAATAAATTAACATGATTCTAATATACTTTTTAAGAATTTATGCCATGGATAAAAAATACAAGATGGAATATTTCATCTACTGGGTAGAGTTTTCCTAAAATAATACTTAACATTCAATCATCAAGATGGAACATTTTTAAGACATGTATGGATGAAAGTGTTTAAATTTTATCGGCTGGGATAGTTTGGAAAACCATGTGTTTTTATCCCTAAAAATTTTACAAGAGTTTGATGAAGAAGTGGTTGTCCTACGCAAAAGGATAAATGCTTTGTTTGATTAACATAAGAGAAATGATGTTATGAAAATATGAATAAATAATTTTATAAATTATTTTTGAGAGTAAGACCCAGAAAAATATCAATCAAATTTTATAAGGATTTTAAACTTCCTCCATGCTTTATCAGGTCCTTTTGACATAATTGAAAAAATCATCTTTGTGGCTTATTGTCTATCTCTTCCTCATTATCTATCTAGAATACATGATGCTTTTCATGTAATATTATTAAGGAAATATGTTCTAGATCCATATCATATTATGGATTGTAATAATATTTAGGTAGTAGATGAGGAAATGATATTGCTAGAGCCCACCAAGATTTTGGGTCAATGTAATGTTAATTTTTGAAATAGAAAATCTCAGCAAGTTCCAATTAAATGAGATAAAATGGGTGAGATAAGTGCTACCTAGGAAGATGAAAATCTTTCATGGAACACTATACTCACTTATTATAGGGTCAAACGATGGTTCTATTCTTTAGGAAGGGTGGATGTCATGACCAAACCTGTATGGCATTATGATCATGATTATTATTTGAGTTGTTATGTTATGTTGATACTAAAAAATGGACACCTTTATGTTTTTAGTACATTGAGATATTTTAGACTAATTTAAATTATTTAATTGATTTCATATATTATTATATTATGCAAGTATTATTGATGTCTATTTTTGTATGGTTTTAGGAGTTGCCTTGGTATGAGTTAGGTTAGAAAGTGGAGAACGATGTGAAATGATGAAAATAAGGCATATAGGTATACATAATATTAAATTTGAATGAGATATAAAACTAAACTCAACCATTATTTTTTTGATTTCTAATTTTGTTTTTAATATGTATTTCATCATACCATGTAGTTCACTTTAGATTATTAGTCAACTTAATTATTTATTGTTTGCTAATTTTGATTGATTTATTTATATTTATGAAGTAATAATATTGGTCATGTGTCAATAATTATTTTTTCCTAACACTGATGAACCCATCTAAGAACTAACATGTGATTGAGTTTTGGTTGCATTTATAACTTTCCATGGGTGTTGTAGGTGCTTTTGAACTTTCAACTATTTCAAATTACATTAAATTTCAATCCTTAGTCATTGAGACTATAACATGGAGAAACGGACCTTGGGATTGGGCCATGGTATTTGATTATGTATTTTCATAGAAAGGATACTTAAGTAATTAAGACTTAAGTCAATGTAATTTTATAACATTAAGGTTATCAAGCACATTTTTCATTACCAAGGTAATGATGTGGTTAGTTTGACTTATTTTGGGACCCAAACCATTGATTAGGGTTCCATTGTGGATGGTTCTTAATAAATGAGACTAATATATGGTTTTGGTTACATGGAAATAATGATTTTTTTCATGGAATTGAGTAAAATTTTGATGAAGGATGATGAGAGTCATAAACTCATAGAATTGCATGTAGAATAATGGACAACTAGAAGTTATACTATATGCATTGGGAGTTACATTTGGTAGGAAGAGAAATTGTCTCCTAGTTTGAATTATGGATTGGAATAGATGTAATGTGTTCTCAAAAACACTATTTTCAATGAAGGGAAGGCAGGGGAAGTTTTGAAATAAAAAGGAAGGAGGAGGTAGTTGAATGGATACAGTTGGTATATAGATTTTATAATGAACAAGTATGTCATGTTGGATTTTTGTTTTGAAATGTATAATTGGTTTTTTTAATTAAATTAAAAAAACATGTTTTCATGTGTAGAAGTATTTTTTTTGAAATATTTATAAATGTAAATAAAATTGGTTTAATGGCTGAGGATATGTATTATGGGGAGATTATTAGGTTTGATCTCACACTTGGATGGTATAAAGGTAACTCTAAAAAATAGATGTTTTCTTTTTGAACCAAATATGGTTATGTTTTATTTTTTGGGTTTTATCTAGTTTTCTATTTCACCTTATGTTTTTGAATTGGTGATGTTCATATTCATTCTAGTTTGGCTTGTATTACAATTTTCAATATTTTGGGCATTTTTATTTTAAACCCTAGACCCTTCCTTGGATCTCATTCACATTTGGATATAAGGAATATATTATGTGTTTTAGGTTTGCTTATATGTACACATTCCCATATCAAACTGATGGTTGGGGTAGGTAGGGACCCTCTAATGGTTCGGATCATTTTATTACAAACAAAGTTACCTATAGGACTACTTTTTACATGTCTACCTAGTTGGAACAATTTATATGGATTATTCATTCACTTTTATTATTTAGTTGGTAAGGTCTTGGATGACTTGATTGATGTACTTAGTGATGACTATATTATTATAAGTTTTAGATTCATGAATTATTAATTCACAAATGAAATAGTTGTGGGTTATTTTTTTACCCTATTAAATGATAAAAAAATCATTCAAATTGTTTTGAAAGTTAGTTCAATCATTATTGATTGTTATGATTTGGTTATTGAGTAAAAATTGCTAGACAATGGTATGTATAATGTATATATGTTATCCATTACCTTGTAAATGTTTCAAATGTAATAATCTTGAGGAAAAATATAAAGGATGAGTATTATTAATAAATATCAGTTACATGGTTCTATAAATAATACATATGATGATTGGGTCTCATTGTGATAAAAGTGTATTTGTTCAATCATTTCTTATATGTAGTGTAAATTTAAATTCTTGGCTTATTTACATAGTCACTGCAGGGATGTATAACTATGTAGTGTTTACTTATAGAATGACATGGATGTATATATGTGATGGAATATCTTTAATTAGTTACTAGTAGAAATTGAAAAGGGTAATCACTATTAATTACCACTATAAATGTGTAAGTGAGGTTGGTGTTATTTATTCTATTCAAAAGATATTGGATATAATGAGTTTAGTATTATTCATATTCATATTAATGGATTTACTATTAGATGTTATAAAGGTTTTATTTTTTACATAATTCATTATTATATAAATTTAGAAGCATCGATTCACTTCTTACTAATTATTGAATGGCTTCTTATTTCGTTTCACATAAATAAAAAATATGTATGAAATTGAATTTAATTAGCAAATATCATGTTCAAAGTTAATAAAAAACATATATATTAATGGTGATAATTCTCTACATAGTAGTAAATTGATTGAATGAGTATTGGCTTAGCAAGGTTGAAATTTATTTTTGATAGCTCTGCCTTAGATATACTGATTATAGAATTCTTGTAATGTTTGAAGCATTATATTTTCTTAATTTGGATTGAATACTTTATAAGAGTCAATGAATTTATTTGGCATTATGTTTGGTATTAAATGAAAATTAAAGTCATCTATTTTTTCATGTTTTTAGTTTCATTATCTCTATGGATACACTAGAAAGATGAAATGATTATGATTATATTGGTGAGAAGTAACAAGTAGTTACTCTATACCAATATAAACTAACTATTATAGTTGATGGACTAATCAGTCTTAGTCATTATATTAGTGAATGATGTTTCACTTCTTTTAATGTTGTAATTATTTTGGATTTAAATATGACTTCAAAATGTTAACTTTTATAATGAGTAATAGAATATTACTCATTATAATTGTTATCAACCCCTTACCTTGCCTCATAAAAGAAAGTAATATAGTTATATATATAAATTATGAATTAATAAAATACTATGTGAGTTGGAGTAAGCTATCTAATTATAAATCAAATTAATTGGCTTGGAGTAATATTAACTTGTGTATTCAATTTATTATCAAGTTGTTTTTTAATTATTTGATGGCTGAAAATTAATGAATGGGATGAGTAAGTAAATAAGTTGTCATTTGAGTTTGAAATGGTATAAATGATTATTTATTGATTAGCAGTTATCATGCATTGTTAATAACTTGTGTATCATCAATTTATAAATATAAATTCTTAGATATTGAATCTTATCTTTTGACATAAATTTATCCCTAAGTAATGTCATTGTTGGTTATTATGTTGAAACAATGTAAACTAATTTAAGTTATATATAATCTGATTAACTCAAATGGTTAATAATAATAATAATAATATTATTATTATTATTATTATTATTATTTAATTCTCTTTATGCACTAATTTATGTACCCAATCATGAACAAACACACTTCAATTGAATGGAAGTTGACTCATACTATTGTGAACCTTGCCATGATTTTATAACTAATGATTTAAAGTATTATTTGGAAGAATTAATATGAATATGATCTTATTATTATCAAATTTTAAAGTTGGGTTAATTAATATTACCTAAATTAGTAATAAAGATAATTTTGGTGAGTTGGCATTTAAAATTTTATGAAATTTTTAGCAATGTTATGGAAATACACTAATGAGTAACCCATTTTGGTTAGATGGTATAAATTATGCATGTGTCATGGTATACTCACACAATTTATAATTAATAAAATAAATTATGTAATTTTATATGATATTTATGGATTATATATCACTTAAATCTTTTACACTTGGGAAACTTAGACTTTGGTTGTTCCTCTCAGTTGTAGACATTTCCTACTTCTGTAAGTCTTACATTTGCTCTATCTTGTTCCCCTTGGCCTATATCTCATAGTCTAAATAATTTTATTTTTATGACATAGGACTTATATATTACCTATAATGCTGAAAATATAATTATATTTTACTTATACAATTTCTAAACATGTGAATATTTTTATACTCCTTGGAAACTAACATTCAAGACATACACTAGCACTGACATTAGTGTCCTGATAAGATGCAAGTGCTTAGAGCCATAAAATCATCTATTTTGAAATGAAATCTATCCAAATGGTCAACACATGTGATTTTATGTGATTTAATTCTCCAAAGGGATTGATATAAACATAATTTCAACCCTCATTCGTTAATCACCTATCAAAATGAGAAAAATACGAAGTATTATTACCAAAAAGCATTCAAAGGGCATTTAAGTAAAAAAAGCTTCCCTATTTCCATAATAGTGATAGGTACACCACATAGATAGGTATGATGCACTAAAGGAGTATCCCAAGGGCCCAATTTTCCAAATTCTATTTTGAAAATGAAATCTATCTAAATGGTCAACCTATGTGATTTTATGTGATTTAATTCTCCAAAGGGATTGATATAAACATAAATTCAACCCTCATTCGTTAATCACCTATTAAAATGAGAAAAATACTAAGTATTATCACCAAAAATCATTAAAAGGGAATTTAAGTAAAAGAATCTTCCCTATTTCCATAATAGTCATAGATACAAACATATATAGGTATGATGTACTAAAGGAATAGCCTAAGAGCCCAATTTTCCAAGTTACAAGCTAGTTCACTATTATAATTTCTTTGCACATATTATATGATTCAAACACAAGCCAACATGAAAGAAATAACTACATGAGTCTAAGGCCATATTCTAGAATATTGGATATGTAGGCAATGCCCTATGATAGAGGGGTATTTAAGATTATATCGACACCATGTGACACTAACCTATTTTTTCCCAAGGTCACTATGAACATGAAGAACTAAGGTTTTGTAAATTTCATGAGGAGTGACAATTGATGATGCAAATATGAATGCACTAGAGCAAAGGTGAATTCAAATATAAAATCATCTAGGTGGTCACATCCTTTTAAAATTAGTATTATGTATAGGAAATTTATGTCAAACAAAGATATTAGCATCATCACAACCATCCAAATCTAATGTTACTATATAGGTCTCTATAAGAATTAGATCCATAATTTGATGACTATTACAAAAATTCCTAACTTTATTTCTACCCATTCCATATCCATCACTGTGTTAGCATGAAAACCAAATAAGTATATCACTTATTTTTCATTTCCATGCATAGATTATTTTTACTTTCTATATTTATCCTATACTCAACATAATAAATTTAGTGTATGATTGTATCAAAATTTAGCATCTAAATGGCCTAATATAAATCTAATTATCACCCATGTGCACTATCATTTATATATTCTTAACCCTATTATACCACCAAGGTAAGACATACACATATCCAATTTAGGGTTAAACATTTGGTGAACCCAATATTTAAACTTAAAACCCTAGGTCAATTAGGGTTTTATTATTTTTATGTTTTTGATCAATGATTACCATAATATTTCAATCATGATTGTAATGAAAATATCTATAAATTATTTCATGGTCCAATGTTTTATACTTTGTATGGTTTGTTACATTAATTTCTTGTTCAATCCATCTAATCCATAATGGATTAAAAACCTTCATCCATGCATGATCCTTCTTGTTCTAATGTTTACAATAAGAGTGTTTTAAAGTCAAAAAAGCACTTGACCTCTCTTCATAACTCCTTTTGTAATGCCATAGATCTAGTAGATAGATGCCAAATTGCATTCTATCTCAACCATCCATTCTACCTAAGTCTTATTGAAATGGCATCTACCATCCCATAACCATTATTCACCCATGTCTTATATTGGATTTGGTGGTCCATGTTGTTAATACTAAAAAAAGTTAGGATTGATTAACCTATTCTTCCACCCTCCTAAACCTAAACTCATAACAAAATCTAAGGGATATGATATTATTGATTGATTGAGAAATATGGATGTAAAAGTTTTAATTTTTTAGCTCCTAATCATATATGATACATTACATGAGACACAAGGTCTTGATTATTTTGTGGATATTATGAAATATATCAACAACAATAAAAAACTCATTACTTTTTATCCAACAAATTTACCATCCAAATATATTGTTGACAAACTTTTTCCTTTGTTCATATAAGTGAAAATGCAAAGTAAAGGTATTAAAAGAGTGCTCATTAATAATAGACTAGGACTAAACATTTGTATCATATAGTTACTGACCACCATGAGTATTAACAAAAACATTATTTAAAAAAAATTATGCACATGAAAATATTCAAAAATTCACATAACCCTTTGGTTGGTCATATTACATTATATCGAACCTTAGGTTAATATGCATAAACCCACATCAATAAGATGGTTACTAACATCATTTTGGGGAATAACATATTTATAATAGCTTAATACACACTAAATATCAATGATAAATATATTTAAATCCTATGCTTAAGATAAAGGGTATGGATTTAAAAATATCATGAATTAAATCAATGATATATAAATGATAAAAAGGGTTGTATCTAGTCTATAATAAGAATAAAAAAGGAAAGAAACTAGTGAACAATTGTAACTTAGATCTATTAAGTATATATAGAACATACTAAACTAATACTAAATTAGTTCTAAAAATGGTTAATCAATTAGTGGTTTATGCAACAAGTAACAATATAAATATTAAGCAACCATAACTAATTTAATAAATAAAAGATAACACACACACACACACACACACACACACATAAACATACATGCACACATGCACGCACGCGCGCATACACGCACACGCACACACGCACACGCGCACACACGCACACACACACACACACACACACACACACACACACACACACACACACACACACACACACACACACACACACACACACACACACACACACACACACACACACACACACACACACACACACACACACACACACACACACACACACACACACACACACCAAAAAAAAAAAAAAGAAAAAAAAATTGGGGTGAATCACCATTGCATAAATCTCCTCCTTTTTCTCAAGTTACATTTTGAAATATATATTTTAGGATCAAGACATCAAATCTAAATAAGAGTGCCTAGATATCCCTAGTTGAATAATTTATAGACTTGGATGCCTCCTCAACATGGCTCATATTAACATTAAAGTACATTTATCAATATAAGCCCTCAAAAAATAAGACCTTAACCTCAAACTCCTCTTTTTACTAATTAGGTTCATAAATTTGAGTGCATGTAGAATATAAGATTACCATGATATATAAGGAATGATAATATAAACCCTATATAAACTACTTTAAACTCAAATTTTACACTAAACTCTAAGATGGTGCTATCAACTAGGATAAAATAATTAGAAATGACATCAAATAAAGTAGAACTATATTAGCGAAAATGATATAATTCAATTTTTAGGGTTAAAATTAGATCTTAGAGTCTACTTCAACACAACACAAGAATTACTAAATATGAGACAAACTATATAGACCTAGTTGATACATTATGTATATATAGTGGTTATAAAAAGTGGGTATAAAGCACATGGAATGGTAAGATGGAATGAGATTTAGAGGAGGCTATAATAATAATAACTAATGTATGACTGAGTAGTATGGAAAGAAAATATCACAAATTACAATAATATTATACCACCCTATTCCTAGATCACTCCTTAAGAAATCATCTCAAGGATATTGATGTGTCAACAACCCCTATAATAGAAAAAAATAGTAAATTAATAAAGTGAAAAAAATTAGACGTATATAAGACCCACATGTGTTGTGTTACACAATAATATTAGATCATAGACAAGATAAGATCATCCACACTATGATTATTATATTTGTAGTATTATATATCAATAACCATTAGTATACTAAAATAAGCCCTTATTTATTACATGAAAGTTTTAAATAACATATCAAAAAATACATAGGATGTATGCGATAGTTGAGGACCAAAAATATAATGCACCTAACATATATTTTGATATATTGACAATGAAAACTTATCTTTCAAGTTAGATTATCCATATGTTAGTGTATTATTTATTGGCCTTTTGACATATACCATTATGATCTTGTAACTCTTAAGTCTATCATGTATTTAAAATATGAAATTCACACTAGGGCCAAGCTTTATGTTAACTTACTATTGATCTATTTCATGCTAGATAATAATGGCTTCACCACAAAACATGACTACATATATTATGATTATGGAATTATAAATTATTTACAATGAGATTTTTATTTTATTTAATCCCTAAGTGGGAAGCATTATTAAAATTATATCCTTATAATGATACTAGGACTTGGGGATCAAATTCATCTAGTCAAATTAATATCATGTGTGATATCATTCATATGATCCCCATTTGAAACTAAAGTAGGTTACATAGGAGAGATACATGTGTTATAATATTAATACATTAGTATATATATTTTTGGTAGGTACATACAATGAATAATGTTGATTTTTCCATTTTTGTTATAGATGGATCCTTATATCCTTGTGATGGAACATCATTCATTGTTTGATTGTTTCTTTATTTATGTGAGTTCATTTGGATGTACAAGTTTATGATGGTTTAGAATATACATTTAGATCAAATATGATATTTTAAATTTAATATAATGTGATTTTCCACCTTTTTAAGTCATTTTATTTATTTATGACTTCCCTTACATGATTTATCTTCATGCATTTTTTTTACTTTGATTCATAACCAAGTTATTACTTTTGGATTTTTAATCCTTTTCAAATGTTTTATATTATTTGTGTGTATTTTCATTTATTTAAATTATAAGTTTCATATAATTCCTCATTATAGTTTTTTATACAATTTTGACCTAGTCCATTAGATTAATCCAATTGTAAAAAATGATATCAAATACGACACATGAGCTATGTGGTTTTATGAATCATTAATCATAAATTTTAGAGTAGGAAATTTTTTTTCCTATTGTTTTACATTAATGAGAATTTTTTTCTCTCATTATTTTTGTTTAATTTCCCTTAAAATAGGTATAATAAATTCATAATGATATCCATTTTTGGTATATTTCAACACCATCTAATATTTTGAGCCTAATGCATCGATATCCCGTACCATTTTTTTATCATCCTATTGATCAACCTTAGTGATCTTTGTACCATGAAGAATTTTTGCATAGATAATAGGAACCACTTTATCTATGTTTGAAGGTTTTATGTGATCAAAAGGTGATGTAAATCTATGAAAGTGTAGTTCCATCTAATGAAATATTATAACCCTGTTCATGTCTATTTTTTAGAAAGGAACTCAATGGATATCTAGAGGATAGGTGCCACCCTAAAGTATCCACACTTTTCCTTGTCATGGAGGTATGGAATATTATATTTTTTATCATTTTTACTATAATTTTTGATTGATTTTATCCTAAATTATGTATACTACAAAAATTGTTTAGAAAAAAAAAGGATGAGAGTTTGATCATAAAAAGCACTAATATATCTTCAAAAGAATGTGTACTCTATAAATTTTCATGTAGTGATAGCAAATATTATTTAAATGGATTCATATTTTATATATCTATAGAAGGAAAATTATTTATATTTTAATCCATTTACTTCATTATATAAATTATTTACCTTTTACACTCTTATAAAAATAGTCTCCTTATTTTATGTTTAACTAGCTACTTTTTTGTAGCTAGAGAAACAAGATAACATAATATTTCAATGGAATCAATTCGAGAAAGTCTACAAAGTGGAAGGTTCCATCTCCCATTGGGTAAAATTATTTTTTTATGGTGTTTACAAATGAAACCCTAGGTTTTCTTGGGGGAGGGGGGAGGCATTCTGAGGAAATCAAATGGAGATGTTCTTATTTCTATTGTTGGGAGTATGGGAGTCTAAACCACCCTATGGATTGAGTCTAGGGCTGTCCTTTGGGGATTGTAGTTGGGTAAGGAGATTTGGGTGAGATAATTATTAATAAAGGGGAATTAATTAAATCTTTTTTATTTAAATGTGTAAAAATAATATTTTCTCCATGAATCCTATAACCAAAGTTTTTAAATAGATAAACAAGACAACATAGAAATGAATAACAACATTTAGGATGATCTTATAGGTTGGATAGAAAGATAGAGAAAATTATATAAGAAACCCCCATAAAACTCTAATAAACCTACACCAAACTTATACCAAAAACTAACTAAAACAAGAAATGGTCTATGACCAAATTTAAGTAGAAAACTCTTTTGAGTTAGAGTAATTCACTAATGTGTCTAGAGTAGCAATATCCTTATCTTCCTTGTTTATTATTTTATAGAATATATATGAATTCATATTATTTTATGTAACTCCTTGTCCTGATCTTTATTATTTTTACTAAGGAGTTTGGGTAAGGGTTTAGCTACAATGTCTTCAGATGGGATGTCTTTATTAACCTTCATATTTCCTATTAACCTTTCCATTTTCATTAGACTCTTGAGAAGGATAGTGGTGGGAATTTGTATGATTATTAACATGATGTAGGAAACTCATGATTTTATCAACTCCTTTAAAATGATATTCATTCATCATGGTTATAGAAAGGGTATCCAATTAGCTAATTAGTTTGCTAATCTAAGGATTCTCTCTAATATCTTCAAGAAGTGGTTATCAAAAGAGTAACTTCCAAATAAGATTATTCAAAAAAATCAACAAAGATGTCTATGTTTTATTCTCTAAGGTGTAAGTATGGAAGAGTCCAATTCAATGAAGTCCTTATTAACCTTAATCCTACTATTATGATTCTTGATTTGGTTAGTTTTTAGGTCACTTTGATGGCTTGGGTTAGATCTCAAGATGGGTATTATAAAAGGGGTTTTATAAGGTGATTTTTAACTATTAATTAAATACATTTTTTATTTAGACTTGGATCCTTTGCCTTCCTTTACATTGGGGACTAAGGTATGTCACCTTAATTATTATAAGGAGAGTTTTAGCTTCACCCATTTGAAAAAGGCTTTCCTTGATACTTAAATAATTATTATAAATATTAGGTGGCATTGTATTCATGTGAATCAAAATAGGATATGAATTACTAAACACATTGATGATCTTTCTAGTCTATGTATCAATTCTTATCTTGACTTTTAGTTTTGGGTAAGATTGATTGACACTAACATGCGAAGGGACTTGTAGCATATTGAACCATATTGTATGGATGTTTTAGCTAAGGATTTAGAATAGTGGGGGATCTTACATGAAGGTGTTTTTAATAATTTCATAAAGAGAATTAATAGTTATTACCCTCACATATATAGGTATTTTGTTAAGGGGTTGAAGGACATAATAGTGTCAAGTAAATGGAGTGAGATCAAGATTTTTGAGGAGTTAACATGGAAGGTCAAAAATACTAAAAACCCAATAAAAATAGAAAGGATAAAATCAATAAATATCTTGTCAATGGGGAATAATTGATTCTTCTTCAATATGGTTACCTTAGAGATTTGATTCCTCAACCCTACAATGAATTTACCAAGTAGGATATGTAATTTATAACCTTAAATGGTAGTTAAAATTAAGTTTATACCTTATATTTTGTCCTTATCAATTTATTGAGTCATCACTACCTAGTTAATATCCCCTTTTACATTTTTAATTCTTTAGAAAACTGTATTTTATAAGCCAAAAAAGGAAAGAAAAGGTTCCCTATGCATCAAGCTATTATTTTTTTATTTATAATTATTATAGAGCTATGAATTAAGGTCTTAGGAATATTGTCTTATAGTGTTATAAGGAAAAGAACAATTATAATGGGAACCATGTAAGGAATCCAAGAAGATAAATGAGATTTAAAATACATCCCACTAAGGTTATGGATGACTCTCCTAGATATCAAGACGTCAAAGGTCTAAGAACTTAGTATGGTTCCAATGTACCTAAAGTAGATATAATGCAAGAGGTTTTTTAATGGTTAAAACTCCTAAAATATCATAATGTTAACAATAACAATAGGGATAAAGAGAAAGGTAACTGCAAAATAAAGGTTGGTGAATAATTCAAGGAAATGACTACTCACTTCAAGGATAAAGACAAATTAAAATAACTAACATAGGATATCTATCTAAATAGAGCCTTCCTTAGATGGTTAATTAAGTATGATAACATGTTTAAAGTCTCCATCAAGAGCCATTCAAGGGAGAAAGATAGCTTAAGTTGTAAATAAAAATCCAAGGAGATGATAACCCAGATGATAATATTTGAGGAGAGAGTTATATGTTTGGAAGAGGAGAATCTCTTCGTCAAACATAATTTGGAATCTTTTGTGGGTTATATCAAAGTCACGGTTAGAAAATATTTAACTATAATGGATGTACTTATCTATCTCATAAATAAGATAAATGATAGTGAATGTTCCAAAAAGAACACCAAGAAGGATAAATATGTAACCAAGGATAAATTCTAGAATTTTGATTCAAAAATATGAATTACATGGAAAAGTATTTGAAGAAGATGTTGGCTACCTAGGATGAATTTCTTGGTGGGAAGAAATTTTAGTGCCCTTTTGTTTCTTTCCATTGTTTTGCTTATGTTTTGATTTTTTTATTGTGAATATTTTGTGATGTGGATGTGAAGTGGATTTTTTTATCAAGGAATCCAATAAGGGTGGTTAGATCATTTGTTATCTTCATAATGAAATTCAATCAAAATGAAAATAAACACACTTACATGCATAACACTATATTTCCTAGATCAAAGGGGGGAGCATGGTGAAGAAAAAAAGTCACAAATCATAACTAAAATTCAATAAAACATACCTTTCTTACCTTCCTTAAATGTTCCAAGAGATTTCTTCATTTGGCTTGTTTGGCTTGTGCTCAAGAGATCTTTGACAAATGGAGTTGTGTGGCTACTTCTCCCCTTGGCACCATGGTTATTTGGCTCCTACTTACTTGATGTAGCTTCATATATTGGCTTGTTATTTTAGCATTATAATAGTAATTTCATGCAAACTTGTTCTAAATATAGAATTATAACATCACTATGCTCAAGCTCTCCAAATGAAGAGGTCTAATCTTGTATTTATAGGTTTAGAAACTAACCTAAACCTAAGGTGACTTAAGATGTATTTGGGCCTTGGAATGGGTTAAAAACTTACCTTTTTAAGTTAATTAACCTGAATAGAGTTAAAAGGTGTCCAAGCCTCATGATTATAAATGAATAGGCATGGGTAGGATATTTTAGATTTTAGACAACTCACAAAAGGTAATGATTAATTCCTAGGATATTATTTGTTTTTTGACTTTCCTTTTTAATAGTTCATTTAATTTTTCATGGTTAATTAAATTTAGTCATTTAATTTTATTTTGCATGTTAATTAACTCTATTCAAGCTTTCTAACATTTTGAAGACTTTTGAATTAATTGATGTGTACATTTTATCCCATTTAATTGTTTTATAAGACAAATTATATTTTATGAAGCCAAATTTGAGTCATTTAGATATTATTATGTTAAATTTTTAAAGGTTGGTAAGAATTGATCCATATCCCTATATGGAGACATTGGTGGCCAATTTTAGATGTATATAGTTTGCCTCTATTTGGGAAGGTATTGTAAATTGTAAGCGTAGTAACATTTTCACAAAGAATAAAAAGGTTTTGTGTTCTTATGAATTCAATGGAAATGGATGAAATATATGGTGCCCACTTGATGGAGAATTTATCAAAAAGGGTTGAAAAATAGTCCCTTAAAAAAGGAAATGAGTGGACCAAATAAATGAAAACATAATTATTAACTCAAAGTTAGGCAGAATCACTAAGAATGCAAGTGGGATGGTGTGAAATGATTTTTCCAAAGGAGGTTATAATAATTATACCCTAATTGTATCAAATATTATATGAAAATTCTAGTGGGATGGTATACAATGATTTTCTCATAGGTAGTTATAATCATTAGTACCCTGATTATGGCAAACAAGCCCCTAGAGGGTAAAAGAAAGTGATCGATTTGCCTATAGGGGATTATAATCATTAACCCTAAAATTAGTGGAAATTCAATGATTTTATTAAAATAATCTATAATCAATATAAATTAAAGTGGGATGGTGTGTAATGATTTTCCCAAAGTAGGTTATAACAACTGTACCTCAATTATGGAAAACTAGCCCCTATTAGGTGGAAGAAAGTGAATGATTTGCCCAAAGGTAGTTCTAATAATTAACCCTAAAATTGGTGTAAATTCAATAATTTTCCCAAAGGTTTCTATAATCACTATAAATTCAAGAGGGATCATCTAAAATTATTTACCCAAAGGAGGTTATAAGTATTATACTCTGATTATGGTAAACAAGCCCCTTTTAGGTAGAAGAAAGTCAATGACTTGCCTAAAGGTGGTTATAACATTAACCCTCAAATTTATGGAAATGTAATGATTTTTTCTAAAGTAATATATAATCACTAAAAATTCAAGTGGGAGGGTGTGCAATGATTTTCACAAATATGGTTATAAGCATTATACACCAATTATGGTAAACATGATATGAAATGATGATGGAAAATAGGATGATGTCAAATTAATACAAAGGATAAAGATGAGTTAGACAACCTTTTAGTAGTGAGATGCTAATCTAAACTAATAAGGAATAAAATTATTTCATTGTTTAATTACTCTATTTGGGATATGATTTGGGTTAGGTCAGGATGGGTGCTAAAACTGGTGCTGAGGAGATATCATTACTACATTTGCCATGTAGACTTCCTAAAGCTAATTTTTTCTATAGCACATGACGATAGGGATCATGATATAACACCATGAGGACAAGGCTAGAATATGCATAAGAACTAACTCTTGATCCAATACTCAATATAAAATAATACACTAATGATAAAAACTATGATGATAATGTCGATGTATAAATATGGATTGATTCAAGAATAATGTGCAAGGAATCACCTAATCAATGCACATATACTGAATCAAGGAAAATTTCCTAAAAGATAAAAAATAGTCACACAAGCAAACAAACAAACAAGACAAATAAATAGAAACAAAATAAAACAAAGAGGAATAAATAAACAAATAATGGTGAATCAAAACATTTACACAAACATGACATAGACAAATCAATGAGCATTGCCCCTAGAAAATAGGAAATAACTTTAAAAAAATAATATGGGGGAATAGAAGAAAAAGAAGGGGGTGGCTGAGCTGAATCCATATGAACTAGGCAAGTGGATACTACCTACATAGTTCTATGAAATTAATATCCAACAAAACTTTAGGTTGAATATAGTTCTCCTAGGATATGGGATGGAAGAAAATTATGAGAAAGAAAACATGATGGATGTGATAGAATAATAGGAATGGTATTGTAAAATTGAAGTACATAAGACAAGGATGAAAAGGATGGGGAAACTAAATGATAAGTGATTTATTGTGGTTTATCAAGGATTCCCAGAATCCTTAAGGCAAAGAAGTGGTCAATGTTTTTATTTTTTATAAATGGTTTTACAAATGTTTTTGGAACTTTTGGAGTGTCTCAAATCAATCAAGAATGACAAGATATTAAAAGGTCTAAGATTGAAAAATGGATTCAAGTCATAGTAGTTCCACCTTATAGTGGAGGAATCTGACTAGTTTAGTAGCCAATTTAAATAAAATAGGCATAGTTGGCATAATGGCATAGTATGTGTAGTCATATAAACTGTGGAAAGTGATAACTTGAGTGTGGATTGTGACACCCAACTCATTGGTCCCTCTTACTTGCTCTCATGACCTTCATAGGAATATTTTCATTGATTTCTAGTCATCTATAGCCTTCTAGACAGTGACTCCACCTCCTCTAGGTAGCATTTCTAATGATGATTCCATCCCCCTAGGTCCCGTTCCTTAAATACTATAGCACCCAACTTGAACTACAACACTAGACCCTAGGGTGTTCATTTTTAGTGCTACTATTTAAGTGTATGTTTACCTCCAATGGTCAGTTTCTTTTGGTTTCTATCCTCCTTCTTATTGACCTAACATGAATACATTCGACCCATGACCAATATATCCCAATAAAAGCCCATTTAAAGTTAATTTATAATGGATTAGCAAATATCATAGAGCAAGAAAGAATACAAGAAATACTACATAGGCATATTTCCCTATTATCTACATATAGTTAGGAAATACAGCTATACGCACATTTAAATATTTACACTAGTCCCTAGCCACCATAAACTTACCTAGCTTAGCATTTTTCATTCTAATACACACTATTTCATAATGTACATCAAGTGGGAGAAGTACATATGGCTTTGTCCCTCTTCCAAATATTGGTATGTAGGTAGCATGTCAACATAAGGGGTTTGGATACATGTTTAGTGCATATTACACACACTAACCCTCCCTCTTTCCCAAATATTATCAAATCATAATAGATTCTAGGGTTTTAATACTAAATTAGGTCTACAAGGTGTTCTACTAACATCTATTAATTAAAATTTCATAGGAATTCTCACATAGAAAAAATGAACAAAACCCAAAAAGCTTAGGTCTCTTAGATAATAGTGACAAAAGAGGACTATACTACCAAACCCTAGGGTGTCATATTTTATTTCTCCTATCATTGCATAAAATGAAAGCTAGATATTTATTTTCAACATTGTCTGAGTCCTCCACAACATATTTTAGACCTCGCAATAGTTGTCTTAGTTACTGTCTAGCTAAGTCTTATTTTGTTGATATTTAATACTATTTTTAGAAAGTTTAAAATTAAAATTAACTTATATAAATCATTAGATTAATTATTTTCATATTATTTAATAATTTTATTATTTTATACCCTTAACTAAATTATGAATAGGACTCTAATATTCCTAAAATTGTTAAATCATTTGGTAAACTTGACATACTTCATTTGTGCATAAAAACCCTAGAAACCCAAGGGTAATTTTACTACTATTTTTATTCTATTTTTTTATTTTTTACCTACATAATAACATCAAAATTAGCATTAAAATTTAGAATTTCACAGTAATTTTAAAATAATTTTCTTTCAAACCCTAGTTACCCATACTAGGTCTCGGTATTTTCCAAATATTTTTCCTATATTCTTATAATTTTTTTACTTTTATATTTAAATCATAAATTCAATTAAAATTTTAAAATTCCATAGTAAATTTTCAATAAAAAATCCATTTTTAAAAACCCTAACTACATATACTAGGTCCTATTGCTTTTGAGGTATCACCTTATAGCCAAACTAAGATTGGACATTACAACAAAAATGAATGTCACTCATTTAAACACATTTCTTGAATTTCTTATCAATAATAAGGAGACATACTTGGTCTTATCATGTACATAAATGACTAATTTTACCATATGTTAATGCAAAGCTTCATTCTCTATATTTCATGCTTAGTTTTCATAATATGGGATGATATTAAGAAAGCTGTTGTTAAACATGTTAAGATACATTTTGCATGACCTCCCTTGAAGCCTCTAACCTATGCTAAGCTATATTGCGTAGTCCATTTTACTCTTCCCTAGGTCACTAACCATCACTAGAGAGCTTAGTTGACACCCTTTGTCCTTCCACCACCTTGACCCATTGCTTATCTTCACTCTCCTCCCATAGTTACTACTAGTCCTATACAGATAGTAGATAATGTAGTAAGAGCTATTACTCAACTTGATACTATGCCTCCTCCACCTATTCAGGAGCCTCACCACCCTCTCATTCCTTCCTATCCTAGGTGCAACCCACCCACACAAGTAGATATGCACAAGGCATATGATATTATTGATTATTTGAGAAATACACTAGCTAATATTTTCATGTTAAAACTACTTTAGAAAGCCAATATGTTCAAGGACATTCTTTATCAGGCACTCACTCAGACTTCTATGCCCATTAATTTATAGCCTTCTTATTTTTCATCATTGGTCAACACATTAAACAATATTGAAGATTATATTTCTTTTGATCATGAGGACATGCCATCTCAGACAATTATTGATCAAAATTTACCATTGTTCATACAAGCTCAATTCAAAACTAGTGCAATTAAGAGAGTTCTAGTTGATAGTGGTTTTAGACTCAATATATGCAATGTTACATTCTTAAAAACCATGGGCATAAATATGGCATCCATGGAAAAAACATATAAGAATATGAGAGGCTTTGATGATATACCATGACATACATTGGGCACCATTGCTTTAGATATCATGATAGGGCCCAAAACCCTCTCTACATAGTTCTAGGTCATGTTAGGTCCTCTTCATTATAATATTTTACTTGGATGACCTTAGATAAATGATATGGGGATAGTTCCTTCTACTCTTCATTGATGTGTTAAGTTTCTCCATAAAGGATACCTATACACATGCCTAGAAGATAACCAACCATTTATATATTGCCAAATTATAGAGTCATCTTTGACTATCTCACTAGATGGTATACCTCATATCATAGTTTATTCACTATCTCATTTCATTTCTATTAATTAGATACATACATATGAGGTAGGAGAGACTAGTACATCTCACACTCCACTTATAGTTGTGTCCTCAGCTCTAGATATTTAGCTAGGCATAATAGCTTTAGCCATTTTAGCTACTTCATCAGTCATGGTTCCTACACCTATTACAATTATACATTCACCAATAATATTTCTAGTAGTAGAAATTATCTCTATAATTATAGTTCCTCTAATAGTTACAACTACTCTTTCAATTACAGATACTCTCATAACATGATTGTCTTTTACTACTATATTTGATGAGACTCCCATATCATAGTTACCTCTTGTGGTAAATTATGAGTTACCATATGTACATGATGCTGATATAGATTCCCTAGCTACTTTAGATGATGATATGACACCCACACTCATAGATGACTATTTTTGTGGATTGATATTTACACCAGTTGGCCTCGGAAAGTTTTGATATGACTTTAGAGCTCCCAATACACATCTTACATCACTTTTAATATCTCACACTAAAATATTAGGATATAATCCACATTTATAGCCATAAACAGATCACTTGACACATAGAGTTCACATGGTTACCTCTATAGATATAGATCTAGTCATAGAAATTCAAGTAGGTAGGACACAACATCAGTCATAGATTATGTTATAGATGTTACTTGATCATAGATTAATCACACTACCTATAGTATGACATATATCTATTAATATATTATCATAGCAAGATGGTCATCCATTTTGCCTTTTTCACAATATCATAGGCCATGATGAAAAATCATGTACAACTTTACAATAGAGATTGGATAAACTACAAGTTCAAGGTATTGTTTAGATTACATCACCACTAGTACTAATTTCACTACTTCCACCAAATCCATCTACTATCAAAGTTAAACATTCCAGAGGGGACTTAAAATATTCATCACTAGAGGAGCCTTCAATCCACCATTAATAGAATGACAACATCATGAGTGATAGATATTTGACTACACATATAGCACATATCTTATTGACACTTGAGAAGATAGCTACCATGAATACAAAATCTTTGGCATATGATGTTAATTATGATGATGATCTTGAGGAATTTGATGATGGTCATGATCTTTGCCTCCATCTTTATCCCTAGCAAGCTCCATCCTTGGACCGTTTACCCCCTCCTACCTAGTCTTTTACATCATTATGTATATATTTCTTATTTCAGATTACTTATATATAACTTATTTTCATTTCTTGTATGTATTTTATTTTACTTACTTATACATAGTCTTAATTTGATTGATTGTATATAGTTCAAACATTTCAAAATATAAAAAGATTCAAAATTTTCAAAATACCAAAAACATTCAAATATTTCAAAATAGAAAAAACAATAAAACACAAAAAATATTTCAATTGTATGCAACATCCATGCTTTACATTTCTACTATCATGACAGACTTACATTTGTTATTCTATTCTATTATTTGTTGATTTATCTACATCACCATGCTTCACTTGATCTTCTTTGAGTGTGTGTAGTGACATCCAAATACTTGATTGCATTACTCTACCCAATAAGGAGGCATCCTAATTCTACATTTGAGACATACATTGATATATCTACCCATTAGAGGATTCTTCTACATTACTACATCATCCAGGTTATTTCATTCCTACACAACACACTCTAGTTATCATGTTAATGTACATTATTTACTATGTTATATATATTACTCTATTGACATTGACTAGTATATATCACTTATGTATTTATTATCATCTACATAATCTTGTACTCAATTTCTTTCATAATTTTACTTCTTACTTTGATTAGTTAGATGTGATTGTATTTCCAGTATTTACATGCTTTCTTTTCTTTCTCTATGTAGCTAGATGTGATTGCATTTCTCAATTCTTGTTTGTCTCTTGTATGTACCTTAGGAAATTCTTGAATTTCCTTTTCTTTGATTCTTGTGTGTACCTTAGAACATTTACCAATATCCTTCACTTGTACTCTTCTATGTAATTATGGATTTCACTCCAATCTTATTTATTCTTACTTATATGTGTATGTGGTATTTGAACATGCCTTGTATGCATGTTTTATAGTTTGAGTGATACATGTCCATGTCCCTTGTTTACTTGGCCCCTTAGTCACTCTTTTATGCTTCTTGATTCTTGCCTTGTATGTTCGTTGCATGATTGCTTTTCGATTGTTTGTAATTCCATGACCCACATCATGCATTATTTTTCTTCTTAGATACCATGATGGACATCATGCTCCATCCTTATTTGGCAACTAAAAACTAACCAAACTTCTAATTTAAATTTAGTACATTGCACATGCTATTACATTATTATATTTATCTAAGCATACCCATATTGATCTGATAATCTCTCATTACAAACCATGCTATATGTTAAGATATCTTATTGATTATCGTTACTATATCATGTATCTTTATAGCATAACACACTTGTAGGGATATTTATTATGAGGGTACTAATTTTAAGGTATTCATTCATACCCTTAGAAGAGGGAGAAATAAATAGGGGTTTTGTCATAGAGATCAGAGCTCCTAACAATTAAAAATTTATCTTTTAGAACACCCAAAACAATATCTAGACTTCAAATCATGCAAAGTAGACTAGACAGATAGGGAGAATTATAGAAAAATCATTAGATTTAGCTTAGGAAAAGATTGCCGAGATTTTATTATAGTACCAAATAGTAGGGTGTCCATTTTAGACACTCATATCTAAATAGAAATAAATTAGGTTTTCTAGAAATAGGTATAAAAGTAGGTTCAACTACAGTTTTGCACATCCAAACCAGTTCAAATACAATAATTTTAATATATTTTTCTTATAGAATCAAGATATAGGGGCAATTATTCATGACATGATGGCTCTCACTTCCATTTTTAGAAAGGGAAGTTGGTATAATTTGTAGATTAGAATCCAAGTTTTAGACACCAATGATTGGGAGTAATGTGCATGACACATTTATCTTCTTTTCTTTCTGAGTTCAGTACATTACCTAGTCATTCTTAGTAGTTACATGCCTTATTCCATCTATAGGTGGTTGAAATAATTTCAGAATATCTTTCATACAATCCTAACCTCCACATTTTGAAATGGATTTCATATAAGCCTAGTGCCTAGTTTTGGAGTGGCTTTCATACAAGCCTAATATCCACCTTTCAAAGTGGCCAAGAGTAGCCCATTTTCTAACACACATTTTAATATCCATGCCATATTTTAATATTATAGTATAGTCATGGGATTCAAGATACATCTCATATGACACATATTTCATACTGGTACCAATTTATAACTTTACTATATAAGGTAACAATGGAGCCAAAAGACTCTCTAGCCTTTGTATTCTTGAGCCACCTACTCAAAGGGATTGGAAACATAGTCCAAATATTTATTAGCACATGCATGATCACCTAGATTCACTCAATGGGTGATAATGGAGCCAAAGGGATAGCCTTTTCATTCTTGAACCACTCTTAGGGAATTGATCACTTAGCTTTATTCATGATATTACTCTTGGTACAACACATACCCAACATAAATCAGCATCACTCAAGACCATAATAGGTTTTGTATTGGTCCACATAACTGGTGAGGTGTATTCATTCCTTTCTCTTCCTCTCTTTCTTACCCAACTTTAGACATTCTTATTTTAGATATAGTGTATAAGAACTAATCTACTCTTTATATTCTTTTGTAGATTCACACTTCATGATGTGCTCTCTCTATGCACACCTAACATCACATAGCTTCATGTGCTTCACCTTTGTATGTAATTTTAGGTATGTTTTATATTTTTCCTTTATCCTAGTATTTCACTTTGTTACATCACTATAATAAGGGGGTAAATGTAGTCATATAAAATGTAAAAATTGGTAACTTGAGTGTCTCTTGTGATACCCATCCCATAGGTCTCTCCTACTTACTCTCATGACCCTCATATGCATCTTTTTACTAATTCCTAGTCATATGTAGCCTTCTAGATAGTGATTCTACCTCCTCCAAGAAACATTTCTACTAATGATTCTATCCCCCTAGGTCTCACTCTTTCAAGACTATAGCACCTATCTTGGACTATAGCACTAGACCCTAGGGTGTTCATTTCTGGTGCTCTTGTCCCAGTGTATTTTTACCTCCAACTATTAGTTTTTATCAATTCTTATCATCCTTCTCTGTTGGCCTAACACGAATACATTTAACCCATGACTAGAAGATCACTATAATAGCCCATTCAAAGTTCATTTAGAAGGGGTTGGAAAATATCGTAGAGGAAACAAATATACAAGCAAGACTACTCAAGCATATTTCCCTATTCTCTATATACATCCAACCAATACAGCTACAAGCACATCCAAATCCTTACACTAGTCCCTAGCCACCACAATAAAACCTAGTTTAGTATTTTCCATTCTCATACACACTATTGGATAAATCACATCAAGTAAGATAACTACATATGGCTTGATCCTTCTTTAGAGTATTGGTATGTAGGTAGCATGCCCACACAATGGGTGTGGAGACATGTTTAGTGCATCTTACACACACAAGCCCCCCTCTTTTCCAAATTTTGTCAAAGAACAATGGATTATAGGGTTTGAAGAATAAATCATCTCTAAAGGGAGTTCCATAGACATCTATTAGTTGAAATTTTACTGGTAGGCTCACACAAACATAGTGAATAAAACCTAGAAATCTCAAGTCTCCTCAACAATAGTAGTAGAAGAGGAATATAGCACTAAACCCAAGGGTGTCTTATTTTGGTGCTCCTATCCTTTCATAAAATGAAATTGAGATCCTAATTTGTGATAGTTTCCAACTCCTACACAACAAATTTTAGACCTTGCAATAATCATCTTAGTTAGTTTCTAGCTAAGTCTTATTTTATTCAAATTTATTATTATTTATAGAATGGTTAAAATTAAAATTAAATTATATAAATCAATAGCTTAATTAATGTCATATTATTTACTAATTTCATTATTCCATACCCTTAACTAAATTAGGAATATGACTCTAATATTCTCAGAACTATTAAATTAGTATGACATAGGAATGGAAAATTGGTATGTCAAGGCACAATAAATAAATGTTTCCCCTAGTTTGCCCAAGGAAGCTATAACTAAGAAATAACGATGGATCAATGATACTAATTTACTCATAGGTGGTTATAATTAGTAACAAGATAGATGAGACACTAATTTCCCCATAGCTGGTTATAATTAGGCTAACACAAATAAGGCATGATTTGAAATGAAACAAGAAACACAATATGCAACTACTAAAACTTCTATCATACTACTCCAAAATATGACCTCTGCCTAGAATTTTTAAAATAACTATTGACCAAATTTGAATTTTTAGTCAAATTGGGGCACCCTTGGGTAAAAACATGAGTTTTATGTGCTTTAGGGGGTATAATATCTTGTCATGAGGTGAATTATAGGTTAATTGATGTCAACTTATGTTATATTAACTTTGGTCAATTAGTATTTATGTCTATTTATCATTTTTAGGTCATTTGAGGGGTCAAAATAGCACATTTAATATTTTATATAGGTTTCTTGGGAAATGTGTAAGTGTTAAAATGTGATTCCATGCCCCATGTGTCATTAAAAGTTTTAGATAACTATTTGTAACTAAAAGATGGTAGGTTGTTTAGAAGAAAGTCAATTTTCTCAAAAAAGAAAGAGAAAGTGGAACTTGTACGACCTCTTTGGGAAGTGTGCCACTTTGAAAAAGTAAAAATGTGACTATTAAGATTCCCCGCACCCATATACATATTTAGAGTGATCTAAAAGTGTATTTTCTAAGACAAAACTATTCTACTCCTTTCTTGGATTTCTAGACACACTAAAGTGAATTGTAGGTTTTTGCTTAGTATGGACATCACAAGTAGTTATAAGATAAATTATTTTGGTAGGTTATATAATAATAGACCTTCATTTTCATATATGTATTTTAAATATTGGTCAACTTTGTTTTATGAACCATCTCTAACAAGTTGACTATGATATTTTGTTAGCTATTTCCTACACCTTATAGGTTTTTATCAATTTATATCAAATCCATAAAAAATAATTGGTGATGTTGGATCCATAAGATGTCTACTTCCTTATCACATGGTATCCATTCTTGGTTTTAGTATTCATGGTGTTTGGATGAGAAAATTGACCTATGTTGCAAAAGGTTATCAACATGTGCAATTTTAGTTGAAGTATTTCTTATTTGCTAAGTGTGTTCTCTTATAGGGGTCTCACATATCTTTAAAATGATATTTCATAGGTATTCGAGTCATATGTTCACCTCCTCCCATGTTTTGGTTTCATCATGTCATATGTTGGGTTGTTTGGAAGATTGTTTTCCTTCATTGTTAGCCTCATGCTTAGCTTCACTTGAATTCACATGTTTGAGCTTGTTTATCTTGTTCTTGGAGTTGTGTTCATGTATCAATTATTTATATCATTATTAGTTGAATAAAGATATTTTTTATGCTTGTGAAAAGGTTAAAATGTTTTCACATACTCAATTCACCATGTTAAATAGTCATGCAATTCATTTTCTTGTTATATCCCATCTGTATACAAGTGATCTTTAGGTTGAAAAAGGTGTCTTGAAGTTGGTTTCAAGGTATACAATCATATATCCCATGTTTTGAATGTTGGAAATGCATTTTTAGTTGTTTTTAATCCATTTTTCACCATGTTTTACCACATCTCATACCCTCACTATCTACACATAGCCAAAACCTACATCTACAACCATTGCTAATGTCATCATTGGGGGTGAAAAGCTTGAGATGTATTCCAACCTCTTAGAGATGAGAAAGGTGTGTTATGGTGTTGAATTAGATCATATAAGACTCATATGCATGAGACAAGATGGAAAGTCCTTTATAAAACAATGATTGAATTTTTAGGCTTTTAGTCCCTAAAAATGGAAAATAGAGACCAACGGGCTTATTGTAAGCATCTTAGAATATGATTTGAAGGTTTTTAAAAACATATAGCATAGTAAATATTGTATCCCATAAGATGGAGATCCTGCATGCCAATAATATATTTTAGATGATGATGGGAAGGTGGTCATTTGGAGCCTCAAGTATTCCTCAAAACACACTAAAAAACTTCAATGATGTCTACATGCCTATAGGAATAAATGGCTTTTTGTTACCTTGAAGAATAATTTTGAGCATAACCTCATGAATGGGATTACTAGAATAGTTTAATTAGGAAAAATTAAATCAAAGGCATCAATAAATAACTAGTACAAGGTTTTATGCTCCCCATGACTACCCACATGATCCTACACATCTACCTACAAGGGTCAGGCAACAGGGTATTCAAACAAGTGGCTTAACATGTAGCTATGTGATGTATTAAGCCTATTAATAATTAATAAAATTATAATAAATGGATAGGTAAGGTCTAAGATTCAATTAAGACCTCTAATCACCATAAGCAAGCTCAAAAAAATCATGAACATCTATAGATAAATGAAGAAGAGGTGTCTCAGTCAGCTAGGTACGAAGATGGAGTTGTGTTTACTTGGGATATTAGTGATGTTTTATCCCTTTAAAGGTGAATAAAAAATAATAATTTGTTATGTGGTTTTAAATATCTAATAATTACCTCTAAACACCATTACCAAAGCTAAGCTATAGACCATATACACCTACAACCTATTGTATGTGACTATAGGTGAACAATAATGTGAAAAGTGTGCCTAAGTGGTGAGCTAGGGACAATAAAGATGAAATAATGGGTATAATAAATATAAAATGGTAATATAAACCCTATTAAGTATCCAATAAATATCTTTAAGGCCTAATTCAAATAGAGACATCTACAATAGGGTTAAATTGCTAGGAATCTTAGGTCAAAGGATAGGGAAGATAAGGTTTGTGAGTTCAAATTGCATGAGTAATGCTTGGAAAGGGTAACATGATGATAAAATGGACCACTAACATTATAAATGAGAATAATTATATTAATGAGATATAAAATATATACGTATACCTATAGGCATCACTCTAAAGTGCAAAACTAAGTCAACTTTCTAAAACTCCTCACAATCTACTTTTTAAAGGAACCAATCTTGGAATTTGATGTTTTGAGGGGTAAAAACACAAAACCAAGGACCAAAATTTTATTTATATCACCTTTTAATTTTTATTAATACACTCCACAATTTAGTTTTACCTAATAAAATATGGGATTACCCTCTATTTTGCCTCGCATAGAGGGCACTACCCTTAATTCAAACTCTCTAACAGTTTTTGAGGAAAGTAAGTGATGGGATGAGACAAAGGTTGATTAAGTACTTAAATTATGTTTTATAGTTTTAAAAACATATATAAAAAAATTGATAAACAATAATTAAAGGATAAATCTAAATAAAGTATCCCAGACCTTCAATCATGTAGGGATATTTACTAGACAATTTTTTAGCCCTATACCCAAATAAGGAGGCATATTCAATTATATCATCAAGAAAGAATAGAAATGGATTGGATAATGTATAAAATGATATTTTATATATTTATAGGCTAATTTTGTTAATATAATCTATCATAATGTTATTTTTGGGCTCAAATTACAGGTAGACCTATCAGGTAATTGAGGCCTAGTGCCCAATTGAAGAGTCACTTACACTTCTAGACCTAAGCATGGTTTCTAATTTGTTGTATATTTTTTTAAGGTAAAAATTAATGTTTATATACTATTTATATGTAATTAAATTAAATGGGATGGCCTAAAACATATAAGTTATAGGTAGGCCTATAGAATGAGGCTTAGGTTAGGAACAAATGAAGGAATCACACACAATCCTAGCATGATAAAAACATTAATATTAATTATAAAATGTTATTGGTATTTATATATATGTTTCCAATCTATTTTTGTGAAAAAAAAACCAATAAAAGTCATTTTGGACCTCAAAACCACTCAAACTTGTGTAAAATGGTGAAAATAAGCCTGAATTATCAACTATGATCACTCATATCTCACCTAAGCTTTTTTATCAGATTCCAAGGAATTTGGAGATGTTATTAGGGTCCATAAAAACCATTTTCATGAAATTTATTTTAATTTTGGATGTTCAAACTTTATAAACCAACCTTAAGACCAAAAATAGGCCTAAAACACTATTAAACACTTGCCAAGGTCGAGTTTAGGGAAATGGAGTTGGATAGTTGACAAAATGAAATATTTTTTCTAGAATCATAGTTTTTGGTCATAGAAGAATCCATAAATATACATAAAACCAACATTATTTGTATATAATTGTATGGATGGGGGTAAAAATAATGTTCTTATTACTATTTTATGTGTTGTGTAGGTTACAATAATATTTAAGAGACAAAACAATGTTTGGATGGAATATTAAGACTTATGATAACTAAAAATATCATTTAATACCCTGAAATAGATTTGAAGTGTCCAAAATAGGTGATTCAACTTAGCTTGTCAAATTTGGCATATTAGACAAGCTAGTGAAAAAGATGGAAAACATCAAGTGAGATAAATTTAAGGTAACCCTAATGAATATAAGAATATTTAAATCCTTTAAAATTTTAATTCACTCCCTGAAATGTATTTTCATGGAAAAATAATTCTAATTTTGAGGCCAAGTGTGTAGGGTGCATGGAAGGGTAGTTTTCTATACAATAGATGATGATGGCTCACTTTCAAAGGTTTATAGAAGACTAGGAATACAAAAAAGTATTGGAGAGGAATTTATAAGAGTATAAACTTAAATTTAAATCTTTATAACTATTATTAATCTATTATGGTATGTCCATATAGGTCCAATTATGTAGGCAATTTTTTTGAGCTAGAATGAGGTGTTTTGTGCCACTTTGCAAGACATTGATGACTTGGATTGACATTTGTAATTCATGAACTTGAATGGTTAAACCCATATCCTCTTATCATGAATGGATAACTGATATTCTTATCTTTATAGGTGTCCTTGTGACCCTTCAAATTCTCTCTTCTTCTCTCTTTCATAAGTTTTATAAGAACTAGCCATTTTGGCATTATACAAGATGTTCCACCTAAGTAATGCAAATACCTACTCATTTTTATACATTTTGATAAATAAAACAACTAAGAATTATCTCTTCCATGACTATTAATAGTGTGTTTTAATTTAATGTTGAATTTGTTTAGCGAAGACTATGGATTCCTTAGCAAGTTATCACATTCTCTCACTTATTTGTAGCTTCTTCTTACAAGACATATGAAGTGTTGTAGGATATGTTCATGGTTTTAGTGAGTTATAATATTCATTATTTCCATCATAGGCCTTTTTTATAGTCCTCCTATCATAAGAAACTATTCCATAACCTCATAATGTAATATTTATGCAAGAAGACGTAGATTGGAAAAGTATATGTTTTGGTTACTTTCTTGGTTTCAAGTGTAGCATAAATTAGTTGGAAGTCATCAGTCAATTTAGTGTATCACCTTCATTAAATTAGTTTGTTTTCAGTTATCTTTCTCCCTTTTCACCCTCCAATTTTAGTTTTAGGTTCAATCCTAAGTGGTACATCAAGGGACCTAGCCCTATACATAGACTCACCTCATTCCTTAGGCTACCCATAAGCCTGAGAGGTGATTCCATTGTGCCACGTGGATGAGGAGATATTTTCATCTCTTACAAGGGTGAAAATCCAAGTGACAACAATAAATACTAAAATTTATTTGATTCTTCATGCTAAATGCCAAACTAGTGGATGAACTAAGGTTAAACAAGCTAGGTAGGGAGAGTTAAAACATGTTTGGTAAATATAAAAGGTATGATATAATGAACTGGTGGAATAACAAAATGATAGGATGGAATTGTTTAGGATGATGATGCTATGAATATATAATGATTATAGGGTTTCCCCCAAGTGATGCGATAAATGGTAGGGTATGTAATAATGGTAAAAAGAATGATAAAATTAAAATGGCAAGGTCTATGCTTCTGTCATGGGTATGGTAAATGGAAAAGTGGCAAAGGTATGGTTCATGTTTTTGACTTGGGTGATTACTTTTAGTGTTCTTAATGCTTTGTAAATGCACATCCTAATCAATATATGATACAACTAGAATAGTTGATCATGTAAATTGATAGCCCACACCTCATCTGAATAGCTTCTTTATTAAGAATTGATTGTAGATTTGGATGTAAATGATGTTGTTATTATCTTCATTGGTCATTTATTTGGTTTCCTTCAAACATTGATACAAGTTATTTGTTTAGCCTCTATAAAGGAAAGTGTGGTTGTGGATGGTAAGTATGGATAAATGTTTATTAATAGGATTGATTGGGAAATGGAATGTTGGATGATAATGGAATATATGATGGTTAGGAAAAAAATGAAGATCAATATTTTTATGCACACAAAATGTTTCTGATTCTAAATTCAACATAACTTTGGATGTGGTAGGGTTGAAGGCTTATGAATATGATCTCAATAAGACCACCATATTTTTTTGTTTTTTAGGTGTAATAGTAGCTACCATATAATTAGGTTGTAGATTGGAAGCTATGTTAATTTGATCATTGAATTTGTCTTCATCAAACAGTGAAGGAATTTTGTGCTCAACTATTGGTGTCTCAAAGAGGTTTTCACCAATTAAGTTGTCTTGATTATCCCATATTACCTCCAATAAGTTTTCACTAAGTAACATTAATTTTTAAATTTTATTGTCTTCTATTACGTCTAAAAATGTTTCAATAGAAGATGCTGAGTTTAGAATTTGATTGTCCCCTAGTGCCTCTAAAAATGTTTCACTAGGATATTGTCCCTCTTCTACATGAATTAGGTCTTGGACTTATTGCTATTATTCAACTGATATTCCATCATAAATGTAATTTAATAAGGTATGATTTCATTAGTTCCAATCAAGACTTGTGAGAGATGGAATGCCAATAAAATGGATAGGTTGGTTGATGGTAATGGCATGTGGAATGGTAATGGAATGGGGAGAGGATGTATAATCATTATAGAAGATACTGGGATAATTTCTTTTGAAAATAAAGTAATCATCCTCTAAATCCATAGAAGGATAAGAAATGTATTCAAATTGATCTATAAGGCATGTATAACTAATGTTGTAATAGCCATGAACATATTATGATTCTAAATCTGAGTTTGAATCAAGAGACTCTAAATCCAATGTCAAGACTGATGTTGATTCTAGTTTTGATTCTACATCTAATGTCAATTCAAGAATATAACATAACTTCAATTCTAATTCTTCATTTGGTGTGGATGTTTCTATAATAATGTTTTGTTGAATGTCTAGTTTTGGATAAGTAATGGCTTATGATGGCATAGTGCGCTCTATAAAGACTAGTTTATTAAAGTGAGACTCATCTCTGATGGGAAAAAGGTCAAGATACAACTCCTAAAATACTAGCTTGTTAAGGGGAGGCTCATGAAAAATAGGCCTAGGAATGAAAGGTGATTCATCACATGTTGAATTATCACAAATGGTTGGTTCAATAAAAACATTATGGATTGGATAGTTGTCTTGGTCTTGGTTTACAATCAGTTGTAAAATACTGGTTTTGAATACAACTTAGTCCTAAAATAATTGGTTCTATATAGGTACTGATTGGATTGGTTTGGGTTAGATAATTGATAAGGTTTTTTAAAGTGAGGATTGGCTCATAATAGTTCAACAATGGCTGGTGATTAGATAATGAGAGGGCATTTTGGAGTTTGGTTGTTTCCATGAACCAAAGGATAAATTACTAAAATTATAACAATAGGGAATTGTGGATCTTAATTACTTTTGTAAGCCAAAGGAAGAGGTCCTAAAATTATAATGGTAAGGCATTGTAAATCTTGGATACTCACACAAGCCAAAGGATGAGGTCCTAGAATTATAATCTTGGGGGGTTATGGATCTTTATTTATCACACAAGTCAAACGATGAGGTCCTAGAATGATGAGCTTGGGGAATTATGGATCTTGGTTTCTTGTAGAAAAGAAAGGACTAGGTCTTAGAAAGGTAATGGTATTCCTTATATGTTATGAATTTTAGTATCTCACACACTCCAAAGGAGGGTTAACAATATAGGCGGGGGATTGGGTGATCACATAAGGGTGAGTATAATACCATAAATAGCCTAAAGAATGGATCAATACACCCTATACTTGAGTAGTTTGGCTTTCCTCCCATTTAGATTGATTATTTCAAGAAGGGTATGGATCATCATCCCAAATAAAATCATCTTTGTCCTTGTAGGGGCTTTATCTTAGGTTGTTATCAAGTTATTGACTTTGTTTCTTGAATTGGTTTTTGTAAGGAGGATAGTAATCCTTCTCACAAACCATATTGTATTTATAAGGGTCTTCAACAAAGTCATTAAATTTAGAGTTATTTTGTATGGCCATTCCATCATAACTTGGATTTTATGTTACTCTAACCTAAGTTTAGATAGACATATCTATGATAATGATAATGCTTTGTAAAAATTCTTAGTATTCTAAAAACTTTAAAAAATAATGTCCAAAGGAGACATGGTTCAAACATTATTTAACTCAATCTAGATGTGGAGCTATATCTCCAAAAGGTCAATGCTAAGATTTGGTAGAAATAGTATAATATCAAATGTCTAATGTTAAATTCTTCACAAAAATAAGGTTAAGTAAAATGAACTAAAACCAAGATGCCAAACTCTAGGTGCTAAGATGTTCCAAATAGGTCTAAACTAGGAAAGGAAAAATTTCTTAGGTATTTTGGCCAAATGTAGTGTCAAAACCTAGGATCAAAACAAGGTTGATGATAGGAATATTTTCCAAACATGGTGTTAAAATATAGACATGAAACAAATTATGATGATGAGATTTTAATCTAACAAACTTGGAACACTAAGGCAAGGACTAGGCACTTGATTCTAGACATAAACATGATCAAATTGGTATAAAACACAACACAAAAGGAATTTTGAAGATGGATTGATTGTATCAAATAAAGGAAAAAATAATGTAGTTTTCAAATTTGAGTGATATATTAACCTAAGTTATGCAACTCAAAAGAGAAATATCTATGTATCAGCCCTTATGTGTCGAGGCTTAAATAGAAATCAATAAACTGAACTTGTAAATGTTAATGAAAGACTCAACTTAGGTAAACTATGGTTTTAATCATAAATAATATAGGAAAATTTGAAAAACATGATTATGTTAAACAAAGTCCCAACAAAACACAAATGATTGGTTTCAAATAATTTGAAACTTGGACACAAGACAAGACAAGTTTATGAAACTTTTTGGGTAGTGTAACAATGTTATCACTTGATGATTCCACCAATTGCTTACTTTTATAGCCTTATTCATGTTTAGTCTATGCATTTTTTCATGTAAATCCCATAATTATCTATCGCTAATGCAAATTAATGAATGAATTTATGATTTTATATGTTCATTGATGTGTGTGTGTGTGTGTGTGTGTGTGTGTGTGTGTGTGTGTGTGTGTGTGTGTGTGTGTGTGTGTGTGTGTGTGTGTTATGTTATGAATTATTGATGTTTTTCCTTGATTGAATTATATTGGTGTGACTCTATCTAACAAACATTTGAATGGCCATGAAAGGATATAGGATCTTGCTAAGCCATATCTATTACAGGATGCCCATATTAATTGTAGGCCTAACCTATAGGTTATCCATAGCCACTAAAAAGTAACCACATCGATCTTAGGCTTCACCTACATGTTGCCTACAACCACTATAGAGTGTCTATGTAAACTATAGACTTCATCTATAGGTTACCTATAACCACTATATAGTGCCCATAAAAACTATAGACTTCACCTATACGTTGCATGCAACTACTATAAAATACCCAAAAAAACTATAGGTTTCACCTGTAGGTTGCTTACAGCCACTATAGAGTGCCTACAACAACTAAAGGTTTCACTTACAAGTTAATTGTATCTATTGTGGAGTACCTGTAACCACTATGCAAAATAGAGCCATTATTGAGGAGATCTTTTAGACACATCTAGCTGTCTTGGGGAACCAAATAGATGATTGGGAAGAATCATAGTTGTATAGATTCCCTACATGCAAGGAGACACTAGATGTGCTACCAAAGATGGGAAAGACAAGGATAATGAGAGAAGACAAAAATAAATAAAATAACAAAATGGTATACCTTGTCTCTAACCTAGTCAAACCTAAAACAAGTAACTTTGATTACTAACCACTTGAAAATTGAATAGGGTAGTTTCTAATTATTTATATTTTTTTCTAGTTTGGTGTTTTTGGTTAAGATTCAGTAAAATACCTTCTGTATTTAAAGGCAGAACCTAGATTAGACAAAGACTTAGATAATCTTGAGAAGGTAATAACAAAAGTTTTTGAACTATAACATTTGTATTCAAAATTGAGTAATAAGAAAGTTGAATTTGTAAGAAGTATATGAATTATCTCAAACATGGATTGGAGCTCAGTCTTAATTGAGGAAGGGCCCCTTCATAATGAGCTACTACGAAAATCCTAACCCTCTTTAATTTTTGTGTGTTGTGTAAGTTGATTTTATTGTTAAGTTTGATTATATAGGTGTGATGCATATATGGTACATAAGTGTTAAATAGTTCTATAATTCTATCACAATAGTTTTATAATATATCAATCAAGTAAATTTAGCATAAATTCATTATACTAAAACTAGATAAGCAAGTTGATTTCTAAATTAGTAATACATATACAGTGTTGACACTCTACAAAAGCATACACACCCTAGGTTGATAATTAATTTTTAATCAAACTCATGAATATGGTAATCACTAGATAATTAGTCTATATAACATTTTATCACCATTGTTAAGGATGGTGACAATTATTATTTCTAAAATAAATCATTAAAAAAAATTGGTTAATGCATTATTCTACCCAACTGGGTAAGTTGAGTGAGGAAACTATGGTATCTTATCCCAGATGTTTAAGTTCTTGGACATATAGTTCTAGCTGAGCAAGTTAACTGAGGGTAATATAGTTTCTTATGCAATATGTCTTGATTTCTATAATTAAATAATGCATAAGTTACTTAATTCATGTTTCTAGAATTTATTTCCTGTAAAAGTGATTTATTTTTAGCAAAGTGTGCTTTTAATTTTCTTGCTTTCTAGAATAATTTTTCTACTTTCATTTCTTGTTTTCTAGAATAATTTTCTTGCTTTCATTTTCAACTTTTTAGAATAATTTTCCTGCTTTCAAAAAATAATTTTTAATGCTTTCTAGAAGTAGAATTTCAATTCATGATTTTTTTGATTTCAACACTCCTTTATTTTTGAATTATTTTTAAAAACTAATTTGAAACAACCTCCTTGAACACACAAAAATGAAAAAAAAAACCTAACTCTATGTAGGATGGGATAGGATAGATGGAGTGGCATAATGTTTATGTAGAGAGAAAGAGATTATTAAGGGAGATTCCTACCAAATAAGCTACAAGTTGTTACTAGGAAAGAACCAAAAAAACCTACAACAACTAAGAATCTTGTTGAAGAATATACCATAACCCAGAAGGCTCTTGAAGAAGAGAACACTACAAATTGAAGGAGGCAACTTGGATAAGAAACATTATTGGTTCTGAGAAAGGAAATATAAGTAGAAGAAGCATTAGGTGAGATGGTAATAAGAAATTAAGGAGAGTAACTACATGAACTAGACACTACAGAGAGTAACATATTTACAACATTTTAGTAAGTCTTTTTTGATCAAATTAAAGGAAGCTCAAGAGAATATATAGACCCTTCATCTAATAAAAACACTGAGGATTAGAAGATAAACATTTATTATCATGTTGACCAAGGGATTGACATAGAATTTGAGGATGAGATCTTGAGTACCTTTGGTATCTATATCACAAGAAGAGCCATCATGAACAAATAAGGAGACTTTTTGGATGAGAATGGGACTCCAGACACAGTTACTTTTGAATTTCCTATTCCATATGTAACAGGCATAACACAAATGAAAAACATTGCACTCTTAGCCTTGCCCAATTTTTGAGGTACATTATAAGAAGACCCAAACACATAGTTGTTCAAATTTGATATCCTTTGTATAAGTTATGACTATAGGTAGGATTCACAAAAATTGAAACTTTTTTTAGCTACTCTCAAAGACTCAACACTTCGCTAGTTTATAGGACTGGGTAGTAATTTGGTTTGCACTTAGGAGGACATTAAAAATAAAAATTTGGCCAAGTATCAATAGTATATAAGATGAAGAATTTATAGAATAAATGACATCTTCAAGATGACTCAAGAGGGGAATGAATCTTTGGAGGAATATGTTGAATGGTTCATGTTCAATGTACAAAAATTCAAGAAAAGTGCACTTGGAGAAGAACCTTTAAAACTTATCTTCTTGAAAGGAGTTAGAGAAAATTATCTAAAAGGCTTGGACATAATGAGTGGAGGGGATATTTCTCACCTACCATTCTTAGATATCAAAGCCCTAATCAAGAATTATTTTTGATCTGCCATAAATAAAGTTAGGGGCAACAAGATCCCATTGGTAGCTATAAATGGCCTATCAAAAACTGATGTTAGTAACCTATTACAATACATGAAATAGGATATCATTAGCCATTTTGGAACCCAAATAGATAGCCTACACTCAAGACAAAATCAAGAAACTTTGGATTAAGCCTTGACCATTTACTGTCTAGACTATAAGAATAAAAAGGTTGATTGTAGATGTCACAAGGTTTAGGCTAAAGTATCTAACATCACAGTTCAAGAACTACAAATAGTAGACCTACACATTGTAAGAGGAGATAGTGACCATGTTTTTTATTTTACACAGAGAAGGCCATTGTTTCATTTAACACCTTATCAAGGTATTAGACAAAATCCACTCTTTGTAAATTCTAGTTCCTTTAATTCATAATTTGTAAATGTTACTCCCAATTATACTAGTCTTTGGATGAACATTCCACCTCCTAATTCTAACTGACAACCACCTCAGGAAAGCTAACCCACCACCTCTTGGAAGCCTCCACAAAATGTATCCCCATCGTGGATGCAAGATTAGCATCCACCCCAAGGCCCACCCTTCATAAACCAGTGGAAATAGCCCTAGAGACCTAACTAGCCATGGGGAAGCTCTCTAGGGGGATGTATTCCACAACAATAATAATAACCTCCTACTCTTATGCCTAATACATAAGTTACACCCAAGCCTAACTAGATACTTATTTAACCTATACAGAATTTTACAGATAAGCTAGTGTAATCCATATTCAGTACTTAGCCTATTTAGTACCTAGCATACATGGTGAACACTAATGAAGTTCATCTCCATTCAAGGAAAGTTCTACCACCCCCAACACCATCCATAATAAGGGAGTTAGATGATAAAACCCTAGAATAATATGATAATCCATTTCCATCACCTCAAGAACTCTTTAAACTAGTAAATAAAGTTGTTAATGAAAGAACTCCCCATTTATAGAATGTCTCATCCTTCAATACCATACAATTGAACATGAGTTTCATTTCATGGGATAACTTAAGAATTTTTGTGTCAGAATCCCTTTATTCCAAGCCATCAAGGATATACCCATATATTCCAAAGCTATTAGAGACCTTTATCTACAAAAACCAAGAAGGAAGAAAAAAGATTCAAATACTATGCATGTGATTAGCCAGCTAGTAGACATCTTGCTAGGGAACACACAACCAAGGAAATAGTCAAATCCAAGATGCCCAGAAGTAATAGTCTAGATCCATGACTAGTAGTTATCCAACACATTGATAGACCTGAAGGCTTCAATAAATCTAATAACAATTGAAACTATGCATAAACTATAGCTAAATAATATTTGTCCCAATCTAAACTACTATAAATGGTTGATAGGTCTACAGTTAGACTAGAGGGAATCATTGAAGATCTTGTCATCATTGTATATTCTTGGGATTGTCTTGTAGATTTCATTATGATATAGTCTAAGTCTAATTTGGGTGGATACCCCCTTATCTTAGGACAAATTTGGCTTGCCACAGCTAATGCCTTAATTAGTTATAGATCATGTAACATGATGATCTCCAATGGAAACCATTCTAAGAACTTGGTCCTTTATCTGCCAGCACAACTAGTTTTTACATCCAAGCATTCATTATGGGTTGAAGAAAATGAGGTAGAACAAACTTATTTGATTCTTTTATTTACCATAGATCATGCATGCACATTGGTTGATCAAGAAGAAGATACTATTCTATCTAATGTTATTCAGCATAATTACCAAACTCCTTATACAGATCTCAACCACTTGCAATGTGTTGAGTGCCTATTTTCTAGCTTCTAAGAATTGGATAATTTTGATGAATCCATATAAAAAATATTCCATCAATTGCTTCCTCATAGCTGAAGCCAAACCATATCCATTAGCAATATGTAAATAATGAAATCACTCTCATAGGAAATTGAAATCTCTCCAGAAAAACTTTACTTATTAATAACAAGTTGGAGTTAAATGAGGAAAATTGTCTAGTCAGCATTAACATGCAAATCAATGTGATTTTGAATGAGATTATGAGGATATGTAAAGAATCAAACCATAAACATTCACACATTATATCTACATTAAATAAGAGTGTCAACTAATTAAACAACCATAATGTAGGATGAATCTAGCTCTTTGAGAAATAGTCAAAAGTGAATTACAAAAAATTTTGATTATTGGATTTATATATCCCATCTCAGATAATGAATGGTTGTCAACTTTATTAATTATACCAAAGGAAACTGGAGAATGGTGTGTATGCATCAATTATAGAGAACTCAACACAACAACTAGGAAGGAACACTTTCCTCAGCCCTTCATTGACCAAGTGTTGGACACACTAGTAGGGAAGAAATAATTTACCTTTATAGATGGTTTTATTGGTTACAAATAGATTAGAATTGATCCTAAGGACCAAGAAAATACCACCTTTACTAATCCCTAGGGTGCTTATGCTTATGGTGTATTACCCTTTGGGCTATGTAATGTTTGTACAACATTCCAGAGGGTTGTCCTGAGGATCTCTATAGATATGGCCAATGAATGTGTAGAAATCTATATGGATGACTTCACTATCTATGGAGAGACATTTGACGAAGGCCTTAAAGACCTAGAAAAATTACTACAATGCTATCAAGATCACCATTTGTCTCTCTACCACAAAAATGTTACATGATTATGATAGAAGGTATTATCTTAGGCCACCACATATCTACTGAAGGAATTAATGTTGACCTTGCAAAACTCAGCATCATTAAAAAACATGCCTATTCCTCAAAAATAACAATATGTTAAGATTTTTTTAGGAAATGATAGTTACTATAGGAGATTCATTAACAATTTTAGTAAAGTAGTAACACCATTGTTCACCTTTATGACTAAAGAAGTTGAATTTATCTGGACTCTTGCTTGTGAGATAGCCTTTAAATAATTGAAGGAATTATTGACCACCACCCCTATTATGCATGGTCTTGAGTGAAATATTCCCTTCTACATTCACACAAATGCTTCAGATACTACCATCAGAGCTATGATTGGACAAAAATAGGAAGCACTCAATTGTGCAATTTATTTTGTAAGCAAAAACATGTAGGTAGTAGAGTTAAATTACATACTAAAAAAGTGTTCTTGGTGGTGTTTTATGCTATCAACAAGTTCCATCACTACATCATAAGGTATCAAGTATTTATTCATACAAACCATGTAGCTATTTGGTACCTTATAAATAAACCAACTATTCTATCTAGAGTGATAAGATGGTTGCTCTTATTATAAGAATTTGATATCACCATTGTAGATAAGCTTGGTTGAGGCAATGTGGTAGCTCATTTTTTATCATGCCTATAAAACCCTGAAGATAATACCATTGTAGATGACTCATTTCTAGATAATCACCTATTCTATCTTGTACTTATGACACCCTAGTATGCTGATAGTAATAACTACCTTGTAATAGGGTAACTTCCATAACACCTCCTCCCCAAACAAAGGTGAGAATTGATTCACAAAAGAGACAAATATTCATGGTTGTCTGGATTTATTTTATATATTGGGCCTAACTTCATCATCATAAGATGTCTCAGAGAAGATGAAGTTCCAGATATCCTCAAAGCCTGTCATGATGAACCCTATGAAGGACACTTTATATCCAAGCATACATCAGTCAAAATTTTGAATATAGGATACTATTAGCCCTCACTCCATAAATATGTAACAAGATATACTTCTCATTGTGACAAATTTCAGTGTATAGGGAGACCCACATGCTCAGATGAAATGCCTTTGTAGCCTCAGATGGTGCTTGAACCATTTAAAAAGTGGGGCTTAGACTTTATAGGACCTTTTGATCCAAAATCTATTAATAAAGAGTACATCTTTATTTGTACTGACTATGTCACTAAATGGGTGGAATTAAAGGATCTTACACATGGTAGGGATGAGAAGGTGGTAGCTTTCCTTTATGAAGAAATATCTACTAGAAATGGTGTGTCATGAGAAATAGTAACTGATCAGGGACCCCAATTCATTGTTAATTTAATTACTATCTTAGTCTATTAATATGATATTAGGCATAATAAATCAAATCCATATCATCTACATTCCAATAGATAAGTGGAAATCACCAACAAGAAATTAAAAAATATTTTTACAAAGACTGTTAGTCTATTTCATAAGGATTGGGAGGCTAGGCTTCTTAAAGTTATGTGGACTTACCAAATCACATGGAAGACCACTATAGGATTCACTCTATATGAGTTGGTCTATTTAAAAAAACCTATCTTTCATATTGAATTTGAGCACAAGACATTATGGATATCACTAAAACATGGGATGGATATATTTGAAGTCTAGAAATAAAGGCTTATATAGTTTAATGCCTTAGATGAATATAGACAACAAGTATTATAGAACATACATGTTATACAATAGAAGTGGATTGGATGGCATGACAAGTATATTAAGACTAGACAATTCCATATAGGAGATTGGGCCCTTCTTTCTAACTCCAAATACAAGAATTGCAAGGGTAAACTCTAGAATAGATGGCTTGGTCATTTTGAGATTGAGCATGTTTTTAACAATGGAGTAGTGCAACTTTAAACCATTGATCTAGTGATATTTTATCTACTGGTCAATAGTCACATAATAAATTTGTACAAAAATCCTCTTACTCAAGAAATATTTACCAGTCACATATGCCAGTAGTTACAATATGGATACAATGATGTCCTAGATAGGCATATTATCTCATTAGATAAATGGAACACCAATCCACACTCAGATGAAGATGTCCTTGGCCTCCTTTGGTATGATGAATGAGACCTTCACCTAGTCCTTAACTATTCATACTTCTATATGACTTGATAATGACCTTAAATAAACATTATACTACAAACAACAATTAGATTTTAAAAAACCTAACAATGAAAACCTATTTTTGGGCATTGTTGGTAATACCTAGGTAGAAAACCAGCTTCCTAACTACCTAGATCTATAATAAAAGACCTAAGTATAAAACCATATTGATGGATATTTAGGGGTAAAAACAAAAAAAAAAGAAAAAGGGAAAGTGAGAAAGGAAGTAGAGAGAGGTCAATCCCTCAAAGCCTAATTGTTCATAGCAACATAGGTTTTCTCGAGTTGCTATAGGCATTTTTGTAACTACTATAGTCACCTTCTACATAGTTAGCCATCATTTTGTAGATTGCTATGGGAAATTTTGTATATGATATAGGTACCCTCTCATTCCTATTCTCACCATTTTATAGAGGATTCAAGATAAATCCTCCTATAGATCTCATATATGGCTTAGTTATTGGCTTTTAGGTAATGTATGAAAGTCATTAGACAACCTCCTAGAAGCATGAATGAGGATTATGATATAAAATGCCATATATATTTCCTATAACTACCCATAAATACCAAGCTATAGAGCCACAATAAAGAATACAACTTCCCTTTCCATGTGGAAGTATTGTAGACTAGAATTTATGCCTACAATGACACCCATGATTCATTATCAATTTTTAGTCATTTTATGAAGATCATTTCACTATTTTTACTAGTGAGATATCATATTTATTTGGCATATAGGTTCCATGTTTCAATACCTTGATTATTACCATATCCAAACCTAATAAGCACAAAACCTCTAGGGCACAAGTAACATCTAGACATTTATCAACCAGTTCATGTGGACGGTCACTAAGTAGTAATGCCCTTAGTTATATGCTCCATCTATTATAGCATATCACTTGTATCACTCATATTTTTTATTTTCACCTTATAGTATGAAATTAATCATTTATCTTCCAAGTCTTAGACCCTTATTCCATGCAGACTGTCCTACATCACATGCACATGAGCTACAAGTATCATTAATGCCCAATCATTGGTGATCTCCTAATCACTTTACAAAGGGTCCAGTTCACTCCATTTTCAATTTATAACCCAATAATTTCATCTATTAATCATTCACATGAAAATATTTACATTCCAACACACGTGTGACTCCCTTGGATTCACATTAAGAACACTATTATTAAAAAGTACACCATATCTTTCATCATTGAAACTATTTTTCTTATTATAATATAACATGTGTGGTATTAATAAATCATATACTTTAGTAATTTATTCAAAATTATATCACATCACCTCTAAACCTACACTTCTATTCCTCATGATGACCCATCTTATCTCATACTTCCTATTCATTCCACATCACCTGAGGGCACTTGATAACTCAAGTGGTGGGAAAATTCTATGGGTTATAACCTCACATGCCATGGGAACCCTTGTGACATCATAATTTACAACTTACAACCTCACATCTACCATTATTGGGCCAAACCCTACAGCTAACAACTTCACATTCACTATTTGTGAGCCAAACCCTACAACCTATAAACCCTTAATTTACTACAGGTATATTTTTATAGATCCAAGGAGTGTGTAGATAAATATTGGTTGAATGGACTAATAGAGAAGTTAAAATGGGAGGGTTAGTCATTTGGAGAGAGCCCACAAACCATATGCATTTACAAGGAGATGAAACTAGTTGGGATGTCTTACATAGAGCTACTTGGACCACCTATTTTGAATGGTTGAAACATTTTTTAGAGTATTTTTCTAGGGAATTTTTAGGTTGTTTTGAGGGAAATCAATCCATTATATTTGTAATTACATTTATATTTACTGATACTTTGGTGAGCCAAGTAATTTAGCTACCAAGCATGAGAGAAAATTGGTAGGATATACCCAATGGCTAAGAAACTAGGCAACAATTTTATGAGGCAAATGAAAGACTGGTTTTAAAAAATGGAGGTGTGAAAAGAATTAGCATATATATATAATGGAGAGAGGTAGCATTACATATTATTAGTACATGACTTGTGAGGGAAGATATTCCCTCATTTACACTCTTTGGTTCAAATTTTTAAATCATTTAAGGCATAATAGAGTCATTAATGTTTCAAATTTATTATGGAATATTTTGAAAAAAAATCCAAAGAATATCAGAAGGGCATCAAAATAGCCCTATCTCACCATTTCCTAATATGGATCACAATTAAACAAGGAGTAGTTTTTGTCAAACCTGACCTCACTTGGGAGTAATTTTTGGCCCTAGAAGATATGACACCCTAATAAGAAGAGGGCACTAATGAGAGTTAATCCCTTGAGGATCAACCCCAAAAAATTATTAAGGAAGATTTTGAGGGAATTAGTGTTGTTGGTTAGCTTGTAGCCACTGAAGGTCCATCTAAGATTGTTATAAGAGAGAAGAAGAGGAGACAATTGGTCTTATTCCCTTTTGACATAAATGAGGAAAGCCCACGATAGAATTTCCCTTCTCCCATTATTTCCTCACCTTATATTTATTTCTCCACACTATCTCTTACTAAACCAGAATAAGTTTCCCTATCAACTGATGCACAAGAAAAAGAAATTCCATCAGTCATCCCTCATGCAAGGAAAATGGAAATCAAGGGGAAGAAACCCATGGTGTCAAAAATAAGGAGACCTCCTCTTAGGATATCTCAAAGGATGAAGAAACAAAAGACCACTAAAGCCTCCTTAACCATAGCTATCAGTCATGATGAAGAACCAAGGAAAGATCACAGGCTTAAGAAAACCTCTGATGGATTTGAAATAGAATTATGTTCTACTAATGAAGGATCTAGTAAGGTAGAAGAAGAATGGTCACCTCTCCCATCTAGATTATTTCAGGACATTGATCTCCTCAGAAACATTGGATACACAGAGGAGGAATTGAGAGAGGTAGAGAAACATGTAGAGTAGAATGAAAGAGAAGAAGAATTGGTTGAAGAAGAGGTTATGGAAAAAGAAAGAGAATAAGAAATTTTTTCTCATGATCAAGAGTTGTAAATATTGGAACAAGCTATGGAAGAAATATATAGACTCATAAATGAGATAATAGAACTAAAATGAAAATGGCGCATTGAAATGCTTCTAGGAGTAGTAGAGTTTATATAACCCTCTAGGGATAAAGATAAGATAGTGGAAGAACCTACAACTACATTGATGGAGGAACCTATAACATCCTCATTCACTCTAGCCATAAAGGCCTATGTATCAAAGGATAGTCTAGATTTGGTACCCTTATATCATATATTTCATCCTCCATTGGCCACTACACCAACAACTACTATAGAAGAAGTCATTGATGTGGATGTTTAAGCTACCATCCCTATAGAAATTGATGACCTCTTACATTTTCTTTAGGAACAATTTGGTGATAATGAAGCTCACTAACAAAAGTTAGTCCAAATATTTCAAGTATATGTCAAATCCAAAAATAGAAAGTGGACTTGGAAGAAAAACTAAAAATAATTGAATCCAAGGTCAAGTATGTGAAAGAAAAAGTTAACAGAATGCATAAAATCACTAAAATGCTAATAGAGTGTAGACCACCTTCTAGGGTGTATGTTTTATACTTGGAAGAAAAATGGTTGAAATTATGAGATGATAGGATTCATAATGAGAAATATTATATAGTTTGTAACCCAAGATCTTTCTTTAATGATTATATATATGTTGATCCTAATCTTCAAGCCCAGCTAAGTGAATTTTACATTCACCAATATGTTGTTCCAAATGATACAAAATTAAATCCCAACATCTATTTGGGGGATGTCCTATTAAATACATTTTATTCATTTGTTTTGAATGAAATTGGAAGAAGAAAACAAATGGAATAATATCAATAAAAGGATAAATAAGCCACCTTGATGATCAAGGATGAATCCAAAGATTCAGATGTTGTAGTAGAATAATGGATCTCATTTATGAACATAATTCTCCATACGAATGGGTTTTCAGAAAGTAGGTGGAAGTCTAGAACCACTATTTGAGTCTCATGGAAGGAGATGTAAGGCAAATTTTTGTTGCCTACTCTCACAAATGGGAAAACTCTCAGATGCCTCAAAAAAATGGAACCATACTCCCCTCAAACCCTTAAGGAGGACATCCATAGAGTATACTTGTATTTTAAACATGTTAAGAAGTGGATAATACAATGGTTGGGATTGATGTTTTAACCCCCTATATTCTGGATTCCAATTCTTGATTGGGAAGGAAATGTTCTAGCTAACAAAGAGGTAGAGAGGTAAAAATGGAAACACATTGAGAATGTTAGTTGTTTTTACATATTGGAGGGATCAAGATATCTTGAACCCCTAGACTTTAGAATTTTTTAAGTTTTTTGAATGCAACCAATGCTTGATCAAGGTTGAGTAAGAGGCTATGTAGGGGGGAGTGATGAGGTGACAAATTGATTAATTTTATAGCCTCATCCATGCTTATTCTATGTTTTTTCCATGCAAATCCCATAACTATCTATCACTAATGTAAATGAATGACTGAAGTTATGATTTTGTATGTTCATTAATATGTGTGTGTGTGTGTGTGTGTGTGTGTGTGTGTGTGTGTGTGTGTGTGTGTGTGTGTGTGTGTGTGTGTGTGTGTGTGTGTGTGTGTGTTATGTTATGAATTATTGATGATTTTTCTTGATTGAATTATATTGGTGTGAGTATATCTAACAAAAATTTAAAGGGTCATGAAAGGATATATGATCTTGCTAAGCCATATATACTATAGGATGCTCATAGTAATTGTAGGCCTCACCTACAAGTTGCCTATAGCCACTGAAGAGTTCCCACAACAACTGTAGACTTCACCTACAAGTTTTTTGTAGCCATTATAGAGTTCCCATAATAACTATAGACATCACCTAGAGGTTGCTTGTAGCCACTACAGAATACCTATATAAATTGTAGGCTTCACCTACAAGTTGTCTACAACCACTATAGAGTGCCCAAAATAACTGAATGTTTCACCTATAGGTTTCCTATAGCTACTGTAGAGTGCCTACAACCACTATAAAAAATAGATTCATTATTGAGGAGATCTTGTAGACACATCTAGCTATCTTGGGGAACCAAATGGATGATTAGGAAAATCATAGTTGTTATAGAAATTCCCTACATGTAAAATGAAATTAGATTTACTAACAAATATGGGAGAGATAATGATAATGATAAAATACAAAAGGAAATAAAACTATAAAATAGTATACCTTATCTCTAACAAGGTAAAAATTAAAACAAGTAACTTTAGTTATTAACCACTTGAAGGTTGACTGGGGTAGTTTCTAAGTATTTGTGTTTTTTTCCTAGTTTTGTGTTTTTAGTTAAGAGTCAATAAACTTCCTTCTATATTTAAATGTATAACTTAGATCCGACTAGGAGTTAGATAATTTTGAGAAGGCAATAGCAGAAGTTTTTAAACTATAACATTTGTATTCATAATTGAGTAATGAGAAATTTGAATTTGTAATAATTTTGTGAATTCTCTTAGAAAGGGATTGGATCTCAGTTCTGAATAAGGAAGGCCCCCCTCAAAATGAGCTACTGTGAAGATCCTGACCCTCTTTAATTCTAGTGTGTTGTGGAAGTTGATTTTGTTATTAAGTTTGATTATATAGGTGTGATACATGTATGGTACATAAGTGTCGAATAGTTCTATAATTTTGTCATAACATTTTCATAATATATGTCTGGTAAATTAAATATAAATTCCTTATACTGTAACTAGAGAATGAAGTTGGTTTTTGAATTAGTAATGCATATACAGTGCTAACACTCTTAAAAAGCATGCACACTCTAGGTTGATAATTAATGTTCAATTAGACTCATGAATTTGGTAATCATTGGGTAATTAGTCTACACAACATCTCTCCTAGAATATGTGACAATGGTTTGTTTCAAAGACTTCTAAGGCACAAGACCTAAAATGATTTGGGAATCATAACATTATCCATCTCAATCAAGTGTCATACTGAACATTTTTTATACATAAGATTTCTATGTTAAATCAAGGTGTTAAATGGATGGCATAATGCCTCTTACAACAATGGAGTGATGTAGATAAATAAACTCATTCAAGACATGGTATGAAAAAAGAGTTTTAGATCCAATACAAAAATTAATAAAATAATAAATTAGAAAAATAAAATTAAGTATATCATCTTATGCCTTGGACTAGGCACTAAATGTAGGTTTCTTTTAGATCACCCAATACCATGTACATTTTGAGGAGAGCGTAGGAAAATCTCTTTCTAAGACTTGGACTAGGAACTAAATGGAATGAAAAGTCACTTTTAATCCCATGAGTTCCCTATAAGGGATGGGGGAGAACACACATGAAATATTATTTTTATGAAAATGATTTAACTCATTTGGTAATAATGGATTTTTATTACTATTTTAGGTAAGGGTCTCGATTAATAAATTAGTATAGAATATAGAAATAAATACAATCCTAGTTTGTGAAAATATTTATCTTTTTCATGTTTCTAAAAATAGGATAAAATAATAATAAATATAACTTAGCTAGAAAATATATTGAGATGGCTGATATAGAGGTTAAAAACTACTATGTAAAATTGGGAAGGTGTCATGAACCTGAATCTAGATCTCATTGGGTGAAAGGATAAGAGCATAAAAAATTGTATGCTTTGACATTTAGACCTATTATCCATTCCTTCCATTATTTTCCAAACTAATCACATAGACCTAAGAATTTCTAGGTAGTTGCATTGTGCATGTGTGAGTGTGAGTGAAAATTCAAGCCTTGGTTATTGATGAAACTCACTGTGGAACTGATTTTGTCTTCAAACACTAACCCTCCATCATGCTTGATAAAATTAAATTTGAGTTAATTTAGAAAGAGGGGGGGGTTAGTGTGAAATGTGTAATAAACATGCAATCCACACCCCTTGTGTGGGCATGCTACCTAAATACTAATACTCTGAAGAGAGATCAAGTCATATGTAGTTCTCCCACCTAATGTGCTATGTGCAATACTATGATGTAGATGATAATTTCAAATTGATAGTGTTTGAGGTGACTAAGGACTGGTATGAGGATTTAAGTAGGTATGTAGTTGTGTTGGGTGACTATGTGCAAAGAATATGGAATTTTTCCTTAATACTTTATTTGTATTCTTCCTTTTTTTGTAAGTTTTATCACCTCCTTTGTAAATAAACTTTGAGTGGATTTTATGGGGAATACTTGATCATGGGTCATATGTATTCATTCTAATCAAACATAATTAAGGATAAGTATTAGATGAAAATTGACATTAGGGCTCAAAGTATAAATGGATATAATTGCGAAAAATGGGACACTTCTCTATTGTGCATTATAGTTCAAATGCAATGGTCCTTTCCTATAGGTTTGGGACCGGGGGGGAATAGGTTTGGCATGGGGAATACTATTTGGCTAAGGTGGAATGATCATTCAAATTTTTTTAGATGATTATAAATGAGCAAAAATGTGTCTATAATGGTTGTAACAGCATTAAAAAAGTACATATGGATGGGGTGTTGTAAATGACACTCAAACTACCAATTTGGACATTTTACATGACTACATTTTACCCCCCTTTATTCTAGTGATGTAGCAAAGCAAAATACTAGGATAAAGGAAAAATATATAGTGTACCTAATGTTACCTATAAGGGTGAAGACCATGGAGATGTGTGATTCTATGTGTGCATAGAGAGCACAATGTAAACAATAAATCTATTGTGATGTTGAGTTATGGGTATGTGTTGTACCAAGAGTAATATCATGAATGGAGCTGAGTGCTCAATTTCTTAAGGATACCTCAAGAATACAAAGGCTATCCCTTTAGCTCCATCATCACCCTCTATGTATTAAATATATGTGATCATGCATGTGTTAATTTATGTTTAGACTATCTATATAATCCATTTGAGTAGGTGGCTCAAGAATATAAAGGTTAGCTAGTCCTTTATCTCCATCATTTCCCACTAAGTGTGAAATATGAAATAATACAGATATAAATATGTGTCATATTAGATGTCTCATGAATCCCATGAATGCTCTATAATCTAACAATATGTCATGGATATCCAAATGTGTACTAAGAACTAGGCCAATCTTGGCAATTTTGAAAGGTGGATATTAGGCTTATATGAAAGCCACTTTGAAATTGAGAACTAGGATTATATGAAAGCCACTTAGAAATGATTCCAACCACATAAAAATATAATAAGACACATAACTATTGAGAATACCTAGGTAATACAATGAAATATAAAGAAAAGAAGGCAAATGTGCAATCCACATTACTCCTAATCACTGGTGTTTGTAACATGGATTCTGATTTGGAAGTTGTAGCAACTGTCCAATCTAAAAATAGAAGTGAGAGCCATCATGCCATGTATGATGCCCCCTATATCTAGATAATCTAAGTAAAACTATACTAAAACTACCCAATCTAAACTAGACTATAGATGATAAAATCATAATTGACCTTACCTTTCTACTTATTTTTAAATTTTTTGGGTTTTTGACTATTTAGATAGTAGTTCCAAAAATTAGACACTTTATTGTAGGGCACTATAGTCCTAATGGGGCACTCTTGTCCTTTATTTTTTTATGAATGTTATGGTTTCATTTCTATTTTCCTAGTTTATTCGACATGTTTTAAATTTTTATTGATGTTCTGAGTGTTCTGAAAACTAATTTTTGACCAGTAAAGGGCTCTAATCTTTATGGAAAAATCCATGTTTTTTACCCCCTCATCTATGGGTAGGAATGAAGACCATATAATGACTCTCCTTAGAATAAATATCCCTAAAAGTGTGTTATGATATTAAATACACAATATAATAATGATAACCTAGAATATGTCTCAAGATATAGCATAGTTTGTATTCAAGATTATTAGATGAATAGGGGTATGTCTAGATAGATGTAGCAATGTAATAGAATATGTATTATACTTAAATAAAACTATAAACCTTGTTATTTTTCAAGGAGGTATGGAGCATGATATCCATCATGTCATTCAAAAATGCAAGATAATTCATGATGTGGATCATGGCATTGAAAACAATTGAGAAGCAAACAAGAACACAAGGAAAGAAGAAAGAAGCTTATAAAAGAGGTCAAGTGGTGAAGAAAACAAGGGGCATGGACACATGTCACTCAAAATGGGAAAGCAATCATACAAGGCATGCTTAAATTCCCACATACACATATTATTTCAAACATGCATGATTGACATGAGGGCCATAAGCACATACAATAGTAAAATCAAAGGACATTGGTAAATGTCCTAAGGCAAGCACAAGTAAAAAAATAGGAACTGAGAAATGCAATCACATGTAGCTACTCAAACCAATAAAGTAAGGCATGTAAATTTTGTAAATACTATCACATCTAACTGATCAAATCAAGAAGTGAAAGTATACAAAACATGTAGTACATGACTAGGTAGATGCTAATAAATACACAAGTGATATATACTAGTGAATTTTAATAGAATAATTATGTGGGCTAGTAAGTAATGTACATCAACATGATAATTATAGTGTGTGGTGTAATAATGACATAACCTATATGGTGTAGTCATGTAGAAGATGCCCCTAGTGGGTAGATATGTCGATGTATGTCTTGAATGTAAAAATAAGATGCCCCCTCAATGTTTAGAGTGAAGCAATCAAGGATCTAGGTGTCACTACACACACTCAAATAAGATCAAGTGAAGTATGGTAATGTTGATAACAAACAATATCATATAACAACAAAATGTAAGTCCACCATGGTAGTAGAAATGTAAAGCATGGATAATGCATATAACTAATTTTTTTTTGTTGTCTTGAGTTATTTGAATGTTTTTATATTTTGACACGTTATATTTATTTTGGTATTTTTAAATAATCTCTGTACAAGTAATAATAAGGAAAATATATACAATAAAGTGAAAAGAAACTATGTACAAGTAAGAAAAAAAATTATGTATAAGTAAGAGAAAAGAAATTATGTACAAGTAAGTTGAGAAATTATGTAAAATAAAGATTAAGAACAAATGATACTAACCAATGAGTCTCATAATATACTCCTTATCATGTAGTCTTGTATCAAGGAAAGGGATCGTGCATGATCATGAAGCATAATGGAAGGGATGAGACTATGACTCTGAAAGTTGTGTATGTTGTAAGTGCTCTAAAATCTCTATAGTGAAAACTAACTATGAGGTCCTCCTGTAACTATGATAAATGGATGTAACTATGGGGCTCTTAGGGACTCATCTTTTAGTAGAAAAAACTCTCTTAAAAAGTGATCTATATGAAGAGGCATGAGACCTCAATGATACTACCCCAAGTGTGAATATTGTAGTTGGAAACTATCTAGAGTCTTGAAACAATCACTAATGTAGTGGTTACTATAAGAGAGGCCTCCATGGAAGTGTATTAACTCTTTATGATAGTGAGGCAGGGTTTGAATGTGTTTAAATCTCAAATGGAAGAAGAATTTTGATTGGTGGAGGCACTAAAATTGTATCAAAAAGAGTGCTAACCTAAGTGATAAAGCTATAGCCATGAGTGTACTCAACTTGCCTATCTTCATTAACTTGGGAAATATCATATACCACATGATATATTATATGGATAGAGATGGTATTAGGTTTGGGATAAGATCTAGGTGAACCAAGTTTGAAGGGAGGAGGAATAGATACAACTATTACTGTTTTCTTGTCTCTAGTAGTGATAAGGAGATACTCAAAAGTAGCCAAAGAGTTAGATACATCTAGGTAGAAACCATGTATGTGGGATTAAATTCATGTAATTATAGTTATAAGTTGTATATAAATATGATTATAAATAACATTTCACATGAGAGATAACAAACAAGGGATATAGAGCATGGAGCTTTGCACTGATGCATACAAAACTTTGACTTCTAACATGACATTTCTAACATGTTGAGAAAGATAGAGTTGAAAATTATTACAAATTAGAGAGATATTATGTAAAATAAATAATTAAACCTTGTATTTATGAAAAGTAAACATATATTTGAAATAAAGGGATCTTGACATGTTTAGTAATAAATTTTTGAATATCATCCCAACTTATAAAAAGTAAGCATTAAAGGGAAAAAATGATTCTTTGCACTAACATATACTAAACTTCATCATTCATATACATGATAGGAGTGAGTATTGACTCCTTGTTATTTGGAATAAATGTTTTGAAATAAGTGAGATCCATTTTTGATTTTATGTGAAATATGATTTAATTAAGAAAATTAGAAACATATTACTAAAAATTAGAAAGGAATTTTCACTAGTGTTTCTAGGTTTTTTTTGTGCAAATGAAGTAAGTCAATTTCATGAAATGATTTAAATTATTTGTAAATAATGATGTTTTATTCATAGTTTAGTTAAGGGTATATATTAATAAATCAATACATAATATAGAAATAAATATAGTAGTGATTTGTGTAATTGTTTATCTTTTTCACCTTTCTTAAAATAATAATAAATAAGAAGAAATATAACTTAGCTAGAAAATATACTGAAATGGATGACACAAAGGTTAAAATATACTATGAAGGATTGGGAAGGTGTCATGAACTTAGATCTGGGTTTCATTGGGTGAAATGATAGAAGCACCAAAAAGTGGATGCTTTGGCATCTAACACTATTATCTATTCCTACTACTATTGTCCAAACTAATCATAGAGACCCGATCCTTTCTAGGTAGTTACATTATGCCTGCATGAGCATGCCTATGAAAAATCAATCCCTAGTTGTTGATGAAACTCATTATGGATTTGATTTTATCTTCAAATCCCAACCCTCCATCATGTCTGATAAAATGACATTTGAGTACTTCAAAAAGAGTGGGGGTTAGTGTGAAATATGTACTGAACATGCAATCCACACCCCTTCTATGGGAATGCTACTTACATATTAATACTTTGAAGAGGTATCAAGTCATATATAGTTCTCACCTAATTCATATTCTGAAATACTATGATGTGAATGCAAATGCAAAATTGATAGTGTTTGAGATGACTAGGTATTAGTATGAGGATTTGAGTAGGTTTGCAGTTGTTTTGGGTGACCATGTGTAAATAATAAGGAAGTTTTCCTTACTGTTTATTCATATTATTTCTTTCTTTGTAAGTTTTTTCATGTACTTTATAAATGAGCTTTGAGTGGGATTTTATAGGTAATAATTGATCATGGGTCAGATGTATTCACCCTAGGCTGACCTAATTAAGGTTAAGGACTAGATGAAAATGATCATTGGGGCTCAATGTGTAAATGGAGAGGAACATAAAAAATGGGGCACTTTTCTATTAGGTGATATAGTCCAAATGGGTCACCCTTGCTCTATAGGATTGAGACCTAAGGGAATAGGTTTGACATGGGGAATACTATCTGGCTGGGGTGGAATGATTGTTTAGAAGGTTCTGAATGACTGGTAATGAGAAAAAAGATGTCTATAAGGGTTGTAAGAGCATGCAAAAAGGACCTATGTATGGGGTATTGTAAAACACTCTCAAACTACAAATTTGGACATTTAATATGACTACAAAAAATAATAAATAGCAAATAGTTTGTAAGTAATTGTGAATGGCATTTGATTTTAGGCACCAAATTGAAATGTGGTGATGTTCATTACTTATCCCCTTGGATTAAGTATGAAATATTGAAATAATTTCACAAAACCAAATTAAATAAAAAACATGTATGATTTTTTTATGCCCAAAATTCCAAATGTTCAATATTTAGCCTAAGATTGTTTTTAAATACCAAAAGTATGTGTTCAAGACTTATCCATTTTTTAAGCACCAAAAATGAAGTGTTTTCAAACATTATAAATCCTAACTCCTTTTAATCACCAAATACCATATGTGTGAGACTTAACATGTTCATTTCAACACCAATATTAAATTTGACTTGATTTATCTAGATTCCTTTTAAAAGCCCAAACTAATGTGTATTAGCTAAAACATGCAAATTTATATTCCAATCATGTCCATGACCTACAATTATTAGATAATAACCTTATAATTTGAAGCACTTTGATTTTGAGAAAATAAATTTAAGAAAAAGATCTCTTGGGTTTTATTTTTGAACACACATTGAATATGCTTGATTAGAGATGATCGATGCCAGTTTAAGGCAACCATGGTCAGTTGGTCTCAAAGAGAACTGATGCTAGTCATGAAGAACAGATGTCAATCAATTAAGACTATCGTTGATTATCTATGAACCCAAAGGCAAAACCAAAAAAGATGAAAATGTCTGATTAATCAAAAGTTATATAAAAAATTATCAAAACCTACAAGGATATGATTCGATGAAGAAAACACAATTCAATGAAACCAAAGAACAATAATTATAAACTTTAAAAATATTCAAACTCATATTTCAATATGTCATTAAATAATTATGAAATTTAAAGGTAAAATGAGAGCATACTGTAAAAATTTAAGAGAAACCATATGGTTTTAAGAAAAAAATTACAAAAAATGGATCTCATATTGTTGGTTGAATATTTTGTCGATCAGCGTACTGATAAACAAAATAGGTCTGATCAGCCAAAGTAAGAAGATTAGTCATCCAAATGTGTAGGTTTACTGCATCAAAAAGGGACTAATCTCTCCTCTCATCAAGGGGAGGTTCCCTATGGATATGCTATATATATACACATATATATATATAGATATATATATATATATATATGTTAACAAAAAATAATACTTAAGGGTAAGAAAAACCATCCATCTCTCTTTCTTCAGAGATGATGCATGCAAATCAAAGGAGAAACTCAAGGTAAATGACAGAAAGCACTCCTCTTCTTTTAGAAGTACTATTTAGCAAGCCACAAGAATACTCCTAGTATTAACAACAAAATGTAACTAAGGACGTAGTAACCAGTAAATTGAGATGCAACACAAAGTTTCCACCTGAATTACTCAAGAGTAAGATACGAAGGATAATGAGGGCACAAAGTCATCCCAAGGTCCTTTACATAGAAATGGAAAGAAAACACACTAAAGTCAATTATGGGGGCAAAAAGTATCTCCATATTTGACTCTTCAGGACACCTTCTTGACTACTTTCCCTAATTTTGCTTGTTGAATTAAAGGAACAAAAAATACATTAAGGAAAAAGACATAAGAATAGTTTCCCCAAAAACAAAGATATCACAGCACAAAGTCTGAAAAGTCACTTGCTTTCTTATTCCAATAACAAAATATGATCAACAATATGAGCTCAAAGTCTCATTAATGCCTCTCAATTTAGACAGAGTTTCATTTCTTATTGTCAAAACGAGATCCATTTATAATAAAAGAAAGTCCCTTATATAGCCTCTTCAAGGACTCGAGAATAGTAACAAATCATGTTGCATTGAAATTTGTTACGGAGACAAGCTAAAATTTAGGGGCATTTACCCATTTACTTTTCTCAATGTAGATAAATAGGTCACGCTTTCAATGTCTACCTGGTGATCTGATCCTTCTTCATTGTTCCTTCTCTTCTGGTTATTTGAATCGTGTCTTAGATTCAATTCAATGCTCTATTCCTTAGTCAATTTCTGCTAGTCTTTAGTAATTGACGCATGGCACATTTTGATACTAAATAGGTGAAGACACATCGCAAATTCTATGGGACTTTGAGAAAAATATATTAATAGAGGCTTTAAAACCTATTAAAAACTCAAAATTATAGGTGCAAACACTTGTCATTCTCCATGGAGTTACAACTAAAAAGGTGGTAGCTTTTGCTTGCCTCTAGAGAATCCTATAGAGGATGACATGTGGTGGCTTTCACTACTTTGATACTATGTCTCAATAGATGACACATGGCAACATCCACTATGACTTTGATGAAGGACATGTGGCAGCATCCATTGAACTTGTAAAATTTTTGGATGCCTTTTGAATGTCCTATGAAAGATGACACATGATGGCTTGTGTCTCATTTTAGAAATACTATAAAACTATGCAAAACTCAGTTGGATTCATGCGGATGATGCCACTTGGTGTGTTCCACTTAAATTACAAAGGATAGGTGGTGGCTTCCACAGCTCTTAGAAACAAAATGAAATGAGGCTCAAAAGATGACACTTGGCAGCATCTACGGGATTCTGTCAGGCTTTTATCTTGGTCCATTTATTCGCCTTCTTTCAAAGGGAAGGTGACCCTTCAGCTCTCCTATTTTACATCCTCCTGAAGGGAAGGTGACCCTTTAGCTTTTCGGGAGTGTCCTTTAAGTTGGAAACTGAGAGTCCCCTGCAAGGGCACTTGCCCTTTGGGGTCCTTCGGTAGCCTTTTATCTTCGGTAGTCTCTTGCGACTTTCTTGTGGACTATTTCTCAAGCTTTCTCCATAGGTATTTTCCTTAGGTTTTTTCTATGGGAATTTTCCCATGGACAACTTCCCATGGACAAAAAGTCCATGGAATTATTTCTTGTAGACAAAAAGTTCATAAAATTGATTTGTCTCCTTGGAAATTTCTTCAGGGTTTCTGCCCACAGCTTCTCTGAATTCTTTCAGACTTTTTGTCTGAAGGAATTCCTTCAGACAAAATTTTGAAAGAATTATAACTTTGTCTACATCAAACAAAATTTTGAAAGAATTTACCTTAACTCTCTTCTTTGAAAATGACCCTTTCGAAGGGTGCTTTTATCGATCAAGTGCCCTCCATAAGGGCACTTGTCCTTCGGGAGGCTTCTTTGAATTTTGCATTGAATCACTCTTTTGAACCATCTAAGTGAGCTGTTTAATTAAACTAAAGCATTGAACCACTTGGTTGAACCAAACATTTAACCAATCTATTGAACAATTCTGTTGAACCACTTCGTTGAACCAAGTCGATGAACCGCTCTGTTGAACCACTTCATTGAACCAAGGCAATGAATGAACTAGTGATAAATAAAGAGCATTGAATTGCTTGGTTGAACCACTTTGTTGAACCAAGGCAATGAACCAAAATGGTTCAAGCTAATGGTTCAAGCTAATGAACCAATTGAATGAATCGAAGCATTGAACCAAATGATGAACCAAGCTTTGGTTTAATGGTTCAAAAAAAGCCTTTGAACCAACTGACAAACCATATGATTAAACCAAAGGATGAACTAAAGCATTGAAACAAAGTGGATGAACCAACTGAGTGAAACAAAGTGTTGAACCACTTGGTTGAACCAAACCATTAAATAGTTCCTTTGATTGAACCCACCATTGAACTAAAAGCATTGAACCTATTGAACTTTGAACTCATTGAACCTTTGAGCCAAAGTGGTTCAATGGTTCAAGCCTTCTTTTATTAGATGCTTGCTGATGGAGATTTTTGATTGAACCAAGGCACTGAACCAATCCCAAAAATGACCAAGTGTTAGAAATTGATTTCTTTGATTGAACCTACCTACAAAAGTCTTTGAAATTATAGAAATGAACTTGCTTACAAAGTCTATAGAAATCAAGTCTATAGAAATCAACCTATAAAGCCCATTTAACTTGGCCTGCAAAGTCTATAGATTCAAGCCTGCAAAGTCCATAAATTCTTGAGAAGTTTGAAAAATGAGGAATTTGAATGCCCAAGACTAATTTTAGAAAGGCAAGAGACAATTTTAATCTATAGGAACAAAATAGTTCAAATGTTGTCCCAAAAATGAGTGATATTTTTTGGGGGACAACAACTGGCTCTAGTTGGGGAACTTCTGTCAATTGCAAAAAGAATTGAAGGGAGTAGAATCTAGAATCTCTAGTGTCTTCATGTGTACCATTGGGATACAAAGTCATGTTACCCATAAATGAAAGGTATCAAAAAAGGAAACAAACAATACAAAATAGAATTAAAAACTGTACAAATATACATATATACATATGCAATGATCTGATACTTCAAGAGTTGAAGTGTTTTAGATGCTACCCATTATGAGGTAGAGAAAAGAGTGTGCCATATTGATATTTAAGTAGAAATATATTTTCACCAATGTGATAATGAATTATAAATGGGCCTCTCCAAAGGAAGTCAAACTTTCCATGCATCCCCTTTGGTTCTCTCCTTTTGTCCCATAGTAGGACTTAAACCCCAATCTAGAAATCATGATTTCTAGCCTTCTGGTCAAAAAGTTTCTTTACTAAACTTTGATGAGTAGCAATACTATCCACCACCATGGTTCTCTATTCATCCAACTTAGTCAGGCACATGATTCTCTTATCAAGAGAGCTTTCATATGTTTGATCTTCAATTGCCTTTGCTAATTTCAAGGCTAGCAATGCTAAGGTGATTGGTATCTCAGCATTGATACCATAAAGAACTTGAAAAGGAGACATACCAATTGCCCTCTTTGGTGTGATTTTGTCTACCCATAGAGCTCAACCAATGCTTTATGCCATGTTCTTTGATTGTCATCTGCTAGCTTCTTAATGATAGTTACCAGGTTCTTATTACTAGATTCAGCTTGTCCATTCCCTTGTGGAAAATAATAAGAAGAGTGAGAGAGTATAATTTCATAATGGAAATAGAATTATGTAATCTCTTGGGAGGTGAAACAGATTACATTGTTAGTAACAATTTTGATTGGAACTTCAAACTTGGAAATGATATTCTCTTTGAGAAAGTTGCATACAACTTCTAAAGTAGCATGCTTAGTTGTGATTGCTTCTACCCACTTGGTAAAATAGTTAGTTGTTGTAAGGACATAATCATGTCCAACACTTGAAGATGGACTTATAGTCTTAATAAAATAAATCCCCCATTACTAGAAAGGTTCTTTTATGATCAATGGCTTGAGAGGCATAGCAACTAACTTAGGTCTTCCAACAAATTACTGTTAAAGTTCACATTTCCTAACCAACTTATGTGCATCTTGGAAAAGAGTTGGCCAATAATACCTAGCTCATAGAATCTTGTGAGTAGTCACAGGAGAAAAAAATCTCCTCCATAGGCTAGATTGTGGAAAGATTTCAAAAGTTGGCTTTGTTGCTCTTTGTCTACACAACGAAGGAATACTCCATCTATGCTTCTCTTATACAAGCCATTGTCCCAAAGGACAAAATTGGTAGCTTTCAACTTGATAGTCCTCATTTATTTGTAAGATAAATTAGAAGGACATTAACCATAATTAAGGAAATGAGTGATACCTGAATACCACTCATTGGTAGTGGAGACAAAAAGGACTATTGGAGTATCTTCCACTTTAGCTTCTTCATGCTGTGTATCTTTTGGCTTGTTGATAGCAATTAATTGGCATAGGCCTTTACCCCTAACTAAATTTTTTGGCTTGATGTCTAGATCAAACTCTTGGATCTTTGTAATCTAATTACCTCTTTTCGTGCCAAACTCTTGCTGAGTTAATAAAGACTTAACTGTAGTGTCAGGAACTAAGGTAGTAGTGTGTGAATTTATAATATAGAAGCAAAAATGTTTGAATACTTTCACCAATACATAAGCATGTCTCTCTACATTTGAATACTTCATTTCATGGGTTTTGAGAGGGCGAATCATGAAAGAGATAGGAGATTCAATACCTTCCTTGTCCTATTAAACAAGAATTTCTGAAAGAGTGTGTTTAGATGCATAGCTGTATATGATGAAATCTTTGTTGTAATCTAGAAAAACCAAGGTAGGAGCATGAGTAATGGTGGTCTTGATATCCTAAAATGTTGACTTGCCTTCTTTAGTCAAGCTAAAGATAGTCTTCCCTTTCATCATGTTCACAATGTGTCTAGTCTTCTTAGCAAATTTGGGGATGAACCTCCATAAGAAATTCACCTTTCCAAAGAAAAAATGAACAAAATTTTTGCTTGTAAGAAAATTAAGCTCTTAAATAGACTTGATTCTATCTGAGTCAATCTTTATGCCTTATTTTAACATAATGTGTCTAAGGAGTTTCCCCTCTGTTACTCCACAAATATACTTCTTGGGGTTCAAGGAAATAGCATTTTGGTGGCAGTGCTCCACCACTTGTTGTAAGTGGTGTACATGATCAGATCAATGCTTTGAAAAGATAGTCAAGTCATCAAGGTATACCACTATGAATTTACCAATCTCATCTTTGAAAGCTAGATCCATTGCTCTCTGAAAAGGTAGCACCAACATTTATCAAGCCAAAAGGCATTCTTTATATGCAAATGTACCTCAAGGTGTGGTGAATGTAGTCTTATGTTGGTCTACTTCACCAACTTCAACTTGATTATATCCTGAGAAGCCATCCAACATTGATAACATCTCTGAACCTGTCATTGTTTGAAGCACTTGATCCATAATTGGCAAATGATAATTATCTTTCAAAGATGCTTGATTCAAATTCCTAAAATCTACAAAAATGCAAATTTCACCATTCTTCTTCCTTATAGGTAGCTATGTTTGCAATCCATGTGGAATGATGGATTGGGAAGATGATTCTAGAATTTAATATTTTTTGTATCTCAAACAGAATAGTACCTAATATTTTTGGATTGTACTGCTTGGATTTTTGCTTATAGGGCATTGAATCAACCTTGAGAGGAATGTCATGGCAGATTTTATCAGGTCTGAGAGACTTTAGGTCTTCATAAGAATATTCTAAGACATCCATGTATTGATGGAGTAAAGAGGTGAACTTGAATATTTCTTCAGAGGTGCAACACTTACCAATGTTGACCATCTTGGGATTTTCTTTAGTGGTCAGATTTACTTGATCAAATGCCTAAGAGAAACTTGAGTCTATTTGTTGTTGTTTGATGAATCTATCATGCTTGTCAAACAGCTTCTCAAGAGAAACCAAGCCTTTGGGAATTTTTTTTCCTTTTAGATGTAAGAATTCTTCATTTATATCTGAACTAGATTTAGAGGCTGATTCATACTTTTGAGGTTCACTGCCTTCAAAACGTAGTTGTTCAAAATTGTCTTTTCATTCCAAGAAGGCAATGATTTGATGGTCATCATTGAATACTTGTCAATGATTAGCATTTTTAGGAACACTTGGTCTATATATTAGCTCAATAGTATACCTATCTTATTTGAAATCTAAATGAAGAACTAAGAGAGTTCTTGAAATAGCAAGTGCATCAACTCTGTCATTAGACTCTCTGGGTATGGCAAAAATGTTGAAAGCATCAAAGCTCTCAATTTGGTCCCAAACCAGGTTGTGGTAGTGGCATAATCTTCATTATTGGTTTGGTAAATATTTCTTACTTGACAAACCACTAATTTAGCATCCCCTTTGGCATGAACAAACTTGATGCCTTTTTTTGAGCAGCCTTCATTCCAAGTAGTAGAGATTAATATTCAACTATATTGTTAGTGTTGGTAAATTGTAATTTGTAAGATGAAGGAAACATATCTCCTTGAGGAGATATCAACACAATCCTAGCTCCCAAACTAGTAGAGGAACAACTACCATCAAATTTTAGAATACATATTTCATCTGATACTAATTTTTCTTTAGACTTTCCTTCATCAGAGATGGAGGGTCCTTCTTCATCTGTAATGTAGCCTACTAGTTCTTTTGATATTCTAGTTGAATTGATTTTTGAGTTAATGCTTTCAATAATTTTATTTGGTGTTTCATGCATTTCATTTGTAGATAGAAAATAGTTACCCATACCTATGGATTCAAAAAGAATTTGAGCTTCAGGGGCTGATGTTTGGGTGATCACATATTTTACTTCCTTTTCAAGGAGTAACCTCTTCATTATGCCTTGTATAGGGATCCTTGCCTCAGATAGATCCATGCTTCGTTCTCCTCCCACATCCTTACAAAAATTTTGTCCAAGCAAAATGCCATAGGATGCTGGGACATCAGCCACCAAGATAGTCATCTTGATTCTCTTGTCTGGAAAGGCTACAAATGCAAATTGGGCATCTTTGATTTACCCCAACAATGGTACTTGCTTGTTCTCTATGGAGAAACATCTTCCAAATGTCTTGGTCAGTGTGAGACCCAAAGACTCAACTACTTTACCAGGCATGACATTGTCAGATGCACTTTAGTCTATAATATAGGTTACTCAGCTTGTGGCCATTAATTAATAGGGAATCATAGAAAGGTTCTATTTTTCCAAGAGCATCTGGGGGAGTAATGACAAGATTATTTAGAATAGGCATGTTCTTTGGAGAATCAAGAGTTACCTTTTTAGCTTTTTGTCCTGTAAGGATGGTTTGGTTCTTGACACATTGGATCAGTTTATCTAATTGATCAATATTAGACTACAAATATTTGAACTTAGACATTTGTATTTTTGTCTTTTTGACATGAACAATTATGTCAAATGGCTGAATTGAGCTAGGTACAGAGAAAGGTACTTTAACCTTCTAAGTTTTAAGAGGGATGGGAGGTGGGCTAGTTTGCAAATTTGAAGTAGAAAGGGAAGGCAAAATTGATGTATTTGCCTTTTGGGTGATTACCAGATCCTTTGAATAAAAAGGTAGAGTGGTTCCACACTTAACAATCATTACTGATGGTTGAGGTTGCTCTTTTATCTTCCCTTTATTAGCTTGTTAGACTGATTGGTTCTTGGACCTGGTAAATACTGCATGTGATCCATCAAAACCTTCTCCTTTGCTTCTAGGTTCATCATGGTAGTTTAGGAAACCAATGCAGGAGTCACCAGCTAATTCTTCTTGATTGTCTTTAAGGAGATCAGCATCATTTTCTTGATTCAATTTAGGTTGGAAAGAGAACTATGATTTTGCTTCAAGATATCCCATTATTGAATTAGCTAGAGGAGCTTGCAGGGCAAGTTTCCCTTTTGGGGGAGGAAGGCAATTTGGTTACCCTTGATTCTTGGAAGCATTGCCTTGATATGACTGATTTGGGAATGTCCTTTTGTATGAAGGAACAAAAGACATTCATTGAGCCATTTTCTTTTTGAGAGCAAGCAACTCATTTGCCAATTTTTGCACCATTAGATCTGTGGTGTTTATAGATGAATATACAAAAGATGATGAAGCTTTATTTATATTTGGATCTCTTCTTATCTTCCCTACTAAGATGAGATCATCTTCTACCTTACTGGCCAAATGTTGAGCTGCAATAAGATCTATTTGACTAGCACATCTCAAGAGAAGACTTACTTCAGGTAACTAAGAATTAATGAAAAAGCATTTGAGATTCTCATCTTTAGGTTGAGATATTATAGGAATTTTGTTCCTCAGTTTGTCAAATTTGGCTATGAAGTCTCTCATAGGCTCATAAGGCTCTTTCTTCATCTATGTAAGTTGAGCCAAAAGTTCATGTGCATCTTCTACAGGTTTGAATCTAGTTTCAAACTTAGCTTTGAGGGTATTCCAATTAGTTACTAACCAAGCCTTTAGATGATAAAACCAATCTGTAGCAACACCTTGTAATGTTTCTAAAAAAATCTTGACTGCTACATCTTCAAATTCTACTCTGATTACTCCATAAGCTATGCTGAAGGCTGTAATGTGTTCATCAAGATGAACTTTCTCGTCACCATAGAATTTGGGAAAATTCTTCCTTGAACTACATGAAAGATCACGTAGAGGTGGATTAAGATTGAGAGGACCAAAATCATTACCCCGAGGGCCTTGAACTACCATTATAGGATTATGAAAAGGAGGAATAACAAATCTCAGAGGGGTAATTATTAGAAAAGCTTTATCAACAATAGAAGTAGATACTTCGTTTGGCAATGGAGATCTGACTTTAGTAAGAGGAAAACTCTTGGTTTTTTGGAGATGAGATGGTGAAGGAAATAGATCAAAATCACTTTATTGTACCAACTCAAATATAGGGTCAATGATAAATTTAGCCCTTTGGCTTCGTGTATAACTTGAATCTACCAAATTGTGAAACAAAAATGGAAAAGAATTGACTTTGCTTCAGTTTGAAGCTTGAGGCTTTAAACTATGCATTCTTTCTCACTTAGTGTGGAGGTGAATGGTAAGGCTATAGATGGATAATGGGTTATAATCCCTAGTAGAGTCACCAAAAACATTTGGTTGAATATTTTGTCGATCAACAAACTGATAAACAAAATAGGTCTAATTAGCTAAAGTAAGAAGATTAGTCATCCAAATGTGTAGGTTTACCGCATCAAAAAGGGACTAATCTCTTCTCTCATCAAGGGGAGGTTCCCTATGGATATGTTGTATATATATATCAATAGAAAATAATACTCAAGGGTAGGATAAACCATCCATCTCTCTTTATTCAGAGATGATGTGTGCAAAACAAAGGAGAAACTCAAGGGAAATGATATAAAGCACTCCTCTTCTTTCAGAAGTACTATGCAACAAGCCAGAAGAATACTCTTAGTAGTAATAGAAAAATATAACTAAGGATGTAGTAACTAGCAAATCGAGATGCAGCACAAAGTCTCCACCTAAATTGCTCAAGAGTAAGATACGAAGGACAATGAAGGTACAAAGTCATCCCAAGGACCTTTACATAGAAATGAAAAGAAAACACACTAAAGGCAATTATGGGGGCACAAAGTCTCTCCACAGTTGACTCTTCAGGACACCTTCTTGACTACTTTCACTAATTCTACTTGTTGAATTAAACGAATAAAAAATATATTAAGGAAAAAGACATAAGAACATTTTCCCCAACAACAAAGATATCACAACACAAAGTCTGAAAAGTCACTTGCTTTCTTATTCCAATAACAAAATATGATCAACAATTTGAGCTCAAAGTCTTAGTAATGCATTTCAATTTGGGTAGAGTTTCATTTTTGATTGTCAAAAAGAGATCCACTTAAAATAAAAGAAAGTCCCTTATATAGCCTCTTCAAGAAGGACTTAGGAATAGTAACACATCATGTCGCATTGAAATTTGTTAAGGAGACAAGCTAGAATTTAGGGGCATTTACCCATTTGCTTTTCTCAATGCAGAGAAATAGGTCACACTTTCAATGTCTACCTAGTGATCTGATCCTTCTTCATCATTCCTTCTCTTTTGGTTATTTGAATCGAGTCTTAGATTCAATTTGATGCTCTATTCTTTAGTCAATTTTTGCTGGTCTTTAGTAATTGACGCATGGCACATTCCATTGCTAAACAAGTGACAACACATGGCAAATTTCATAGGACTCTGAGAAATGTTTATTAATAGAGGCTTTGAAACCTATTAGAAACTCAAAATTATGGGTGCAAACACTTGTAGTTCTCTGTAGAGTTATAACTAAAAGGGTGGTAGCTTCCACTTGCCTCTTGAGAATCCTATGGAGGATGACACATGGTGGCTTTCACTACTTTGATACTATGTATCAATGGATGACACATGGCAGCATCCATTGTGACTTTGATGAAGGACATGTGGTAGCATTTGTTGAACTTATAAAAGCTTTGGATGCCTTTTGAATGTCCTATGGAAGATGACATGTGATAGCTTCTGTCACATTTTAGAAATACTATAGAACTATGTGAAACTCATTTGGATTCATGCAGACGATGCCACTTGGCATGTTCCACTTAACTTACAAAGGACACGTGGTGGATTTGTTGGCTCTTAGAAACAAAATGAAATGAGGTTCAAAATATGACACTTGGCAGCATCTGTAGGATTTTGTCGGGCTTTTGTCTCGGTCCATTTGTTCACCTTCTCCCAAAGGGAAGGTGACCCTTCAGCTCTCCTATTTTTTGTCATCCCAAAGGGAAGGTGAACCTTTGGCTTTGGGGGAGTGTCCTTTATGTTGGTAGCCAAGAGTTCCCCATAAGGGCACCTACCCTTTAGGGTCCTTCGGCAGCCTTTTATCTTTGACAGTCTCTCAGCTTTCTTGCAAACTATTTCTCGTGCTTTCTCCATGGGTATTTTCGACAAGTTTTTTCCATGGGAATTTTCCCATATACAAAAATTTTGCAGAATTGATTTCTATTTGGAAATTTCTTTGGGCTTTTTGCTTGCAACTTCTCTAAATTCTTTCAGACTTTTTATCTGAAAGAATTCCTTCAGACAAAAGTCTAAAAGAATTATGCCTTTGTCTACCTTAAACAAAATTTTGAAAGAATTTACCTTAACTATCTTCTTTGAAAATGACCCTTCCAAAGGGTAATTTTATTGACCAAGTGCCCTCTGCAAGGGCACTTGTCCTTTGGGAGGCTTTTTTGAATTTTTGCATTGAATCACCCTTTTGAACCGTCTGAGTGAACCATTTGATTAAACCAAAGCATTGAACCACTTGGTTGAACCAAACATTGAACCATTCTATTGAACCACTCCATTGAACTAAGTCGATGGACCACTCTATTGAACCACTTTGTTGAACGAAGGCAATGAACCAACTGGTGATAAATTAAAAGCATTGAATCGCTTGGTTAAACCACTTCGTTGAAACAAGGAAATGAACCAAAATGGTTCAAGTCGATGGTTCAAGATGATGAACCAATCAAATAAACTAAATCATTAAACCAAACATTGAACCAAGCTTTGGTTCAACATTTCAAATGAAGCCTTTGAACCACCTGACAAACCATTTGATTGAACCAAAGGATGAAGTAAAGTGTTGAAACAAAGTGGATGAACCAACTAAGTGAAACAATGTGTTGAACCGCTTGGTTGAACCATTCCTTTGATTGAACCCACTGTTGAACTGAAAGCACTAAACCTATTAAACTTTGAACTCATTGAACCTTTGAACCAAAGTGGTTCAATGGTTCAACGGTTCAAGCCTTTTTTGCTTAGATGCTTACTGATGGAGATTTTTGATTGAACTAAGGCACTGAACCAATCCTGAAAATGACCAAGTGTTAGAAACTAATTCTTTTGGTTGAACCCGCCTGTAGAAGTCTTTGAACCTGTAGAAATGAACCTACCTACAGAGTTTATAGAAATCAAGTCTGTAGAAATCAACTTGTAAAGCCCATTGAACTTGGCTTATAGAGTCCGTAGATTCAAGCCCACAGAGTATGTAGATTCTTGAGAAGTTTGAAAAATGAGGAATTTGAATGCCCAGGACAAATTTCAGAAAGGGAAGAGACAATTTTGGTCTATATGATCAAAATAGTTCAAATTTTGTCCCAAAAATGAGTGATATTTTTTGGGGGTATGACACCAAATAAGGTAATGAAGGATGGCCTATTATCTTGTTGTCCTGCATAATGACCGAGCTCAATCTTAGGATGTACATGGTGATCAAGTCACTTATATATGAATAATGTTAGCTAGTATAAAACTGATGCCAGTTATAGAAAATTGATGTCAGTGTCTATGTAAATTCAAGTGAACACAAAAATTAAAACTATGGAAAAATCAAACGTAAAACTATAATTTTGAATGAATTCAAGCATTATTTTGTTAGTTTTTGAGTTTCAACTTCATATTATTGGTATGCGGGATGATTTTTGTTCCACTAAGCATGCCATTTTTTATCAAGGAATCCAAGAAGGTTGGTTAGATCATATGTTAGCTTCATAATGAAAATCAATCAAAATGAAACCAAATAGCATGCATAATACTATCTTTCTTAGATCAAATGGGAGGAGCATGGTGAAATTTTTTTTTGAAAAAACACAACTAAAATGCAATAAAATGTACCTTTCTTACCTTTCTTGAATGCTCTAAGAGATTTTTTCATTTGGCTTGCTCGACTTGTGCTCAAGAGATCTTTGGCAAATGGAGTTGTGTGGATCCTTCTCCCCTTGGAACCATGGTTTTTTGGCTCAAGATTTATTTATGTAGCTTCATGGCTTAGATTGTGATTTTGGCATTATAACACAAATGTCATACAAACTTTATCTAAATCAAGCATTATAACATTACTATGCTCAAGCTCTCCAAATGAAGAGGTCTAGGCTTTTACTTATAGCATTAACAACTATCCTCAACCCAAGGTGAGTTAAGGTGTAGTTGGGGCTTGGAATGGGTGCAAACCTTACCTTTTTGGGTTAACTAACCCCAGTAGAGTTAAAAGGTGTCTAAACCTCATTATTAGTAATGAATAGGCATGGATGGGATATTTTGGATTTTGGATTTTTGAAAACTCATAAAAGGTAATGATTAATTCATAGGATAGTCTTTGATTTTTAAATTTCCTCTTTGATAATTCATTTAATTGCTCATGGTTAATTCAATTTTGACATTTTATTTGATTTTGCATTTTAATTAATTTTGTTTGGGATTTTGGACCCTTTAAATATTTTTGAATTAATTGTTTTATAAGACAAATTGTATTTTATGAAGCCAATTTTAGATGTCTACAACTTTGATATATTTTATTCTTGGATTTTAGTTCTTGTTTGAAAATTATTTTCTATATTTTGGTTTTTGTGACCTAATTTGTTGTTCTTTTCTTTCAAGGTAGAGTCCTTATGAAAAAATTAGACTTTACCAATAATTAAAAAAATAGTATAAAGGATAAAATTAATTAATTTAATGAGTACATTGAAGTTCCATCTTCACAAAAATATAGAATACTTTGATTAAAATTCATTCATTTAAGGGAAGTATAGAATTAAAATTTGATAAATGTTTGGTTTGAGTTACAGACTAGCATATCTTGGTAATTTAAAAAGGATCTTTACCTGTGTTTGAGCTGGAAAGACCATGTCTTCTTATCATATAGTTAGGTTTATTTAATAACTTGGTGTTTTTTAAGGTTGATTGAGTCATTTATTTTTCAACACCTTGGACTAAAGATTTATCTATGTAATAATCAATAAAAAAAAATTTAGAACCATTTAATGGCATGAAATTGCATAAATTTTAGGTAATTTCCTTGACTAATAGAGAGAAAAGTAAGACCAAAAGACCATCTAGGTTTACATTATCTAATGAAATTTATATTATATATAATATACCACTTAAATAAAATTCATAGTGGGAATATTTGTATTTTTATATCACTATGATGCAAAAATGATAACCATAGAAAAATTGACCTAGTTGGATTATTTTTTAGTAATAATAACCACATATAATTCCAAACCAATGTAAAAATTATTTCTTGATGATGTTTTATTTCTAAATGTAATATCTTATAAGTGAATTTATGTTAGGTATAGAGGTATATATATGGTTTCTAGAGTACCACTATGAATTGCTTAGAACATTGCTCAAATAAATTAATTCCCACCACCTAGTGATAGAAATGAAGATAAATTAGGTAAAATGATTATTATAATACATGATTCAAATGTATTTTATTTAAAATTATTTATATGAACACATCATTCTTGTGATACAATTATATATCTTAAAGACCATCTATTTAGTGGATTATTGACTAACATTGGATAATAGCCTTTGATTTTATCATGACTAGTATTTTTTAGTTCTATGGAATATTTTTTGCTTGACACTATGAATGATTTTTTATTGGGATACATTTTAGGTACATAAAAAATTTATTTTTTTTGACATTATGCTATGTATAATATTGGTACTTTGAGGAAAATAGACTTACTATGATAGGTCTAGTGGAATTTATAAGGCAATGTAACCATTTATTATAATGATATAGTTCCCTTATAGTTTTAATATTCCCACTTTTTTTAGTTAATTATAGGAGGAAGTATAAATAAGGAAATGGCGATGTGAGGCTAGATTTGTATAAATATTTTTTCCCATCCTATTTCATTTTTATTAATTTAGTTATAGTTCTTGATTCATGACTTCCTTTACATGAGTGCTCTTCATGGATTATTTTAACTTAAATTTATATTAGATCTATTCCTTTTGGAATTTGACTCTTAATTAGATGTTTTATAGATTTTTATCTAAATTTTAAAATTTTCACTATATGAGTTTTTTAAAATTAACCAATATATTTTTACTACAATCGTTATGTATTTCATTAGAAAAATCCAATTATATATAACTATGTTAAATATGATACTCCCACTGTGTTAGTTTAGTAATAATTTATAGGAACATTTTTAGTAGGACCTTATTTTTCATGTTTTGATACCTTAGGGATAATTTTTTTCTCTCATGATTTGAAGTGAATATCCCTTAAATTAAGCACAATGATCTCAAAGTTATAACCTTTTTTCATAGATTTGCATACTAGCTAAGTTTATGAACCTCATGCTTGAAGATCTCATAACATTTATGATGACCATATCAATCAACATTAAAGATGCTTAGTGTTTTATCCTAATTTTTATTAAGGTGATTTAATTTACATTTAATATTTAACTTTAAAATGTAATTCATATATTAATATATGGCATTCAATCATACATTTGAATGTAAAATATTAAGATTGATTCTTGTTATTGGGTAAGTGACATATTGTAAATATAGTAAATACTTTAAAAATGTATAATTGTATTTTTTAGATGAAATTATAAATATTAATGCATTCTAGAAGTGAAAATAAATATGAATCAATATTATATGATTCTATAAATAGTTTGATGTTGGCACTGGGTCACTTCTGTTAATATGGCCCACTATAACAAGTCAATATCAAATGTGTGTTAGTATTGTCACACATGGAATTAGGAAATAGTGACTATATGTTAAATACACACATCTCTATTTTTTATCATTATAACTAATAATGCATCAAACTCCATAAATTAGTTTCCTTTGCCTTGAAACACTTTGTGTGATTTTGAGGGATACAAACCTACAAAAATGGGGAAATTATAATGGGATAAGATAACCCAAATCAACCATGTTTCATGATTTACCAATTAATATGTATATAATACTATAATTATAGAAATTAGGCCATAGATATTTCTTCCACCATGTGAAATTAATCAATTATGATCCTTTGTTATACGTATGCAACTAATGATTTGGCTTTTATACTTGTTAATGTTTTCTTTGACTTAGTTTTGGATCTCTTCAAAATTGGATTGTAACTAATAATAGTGATATGTTTTATATTTTAGGAGAATAAAAATGATTTGATCAATGTTCAATCATGTATATATGTATTCAAGATTAGCTCTATGTCCATTTTTAATGAGACTTTGATTTGTTTATAAATGAATCCAATTGGGTAAATTCTCACACCATTATCACACTAATAAAATAGGTCCACCCTGAGGTTAAATTTAATTATATTAAAAATATTTTGTTTGGAGTGGTTTGGAATTAACTAGGTTAGGTGAAAATTATTGATAACAATGATTGAGTCTAGTGGAATTGACTTGTATACATGTAGCTAAAAATATGAGTCTTGATATGATTGTGAAGGATATTTAACAAGTTTGAAATAGAAAATGAGAATATTGTAAGTTTATATAAGTATAAATTAATGTTTAAATCATAATATAACATGCAAGTGTGAAAGAGTAGAGGTTAGGACCTTGTTTGAGTGCTCAAGTCATGCATGGTAAATGTGTGTAAAAATTTTCATTGTCAAGCAATGAAGACCATGTTTTAGTATCTATAAATGCACCCCATTTATTATATTAATTGAATTGAAAAATTAAAATGTTAAAATGTATTTGAGTGTGTAAATCACACATTTTATTTTATATCAAGATATAATTATGTAGGTCACTCAATATAATAACATACAATCATGTGTAGAAAATGTCAATATATTGAATATTTAAAATGAATCTAATTCTTTTAAATCCTGAAAAAATAAGGATTAGAGTACATGTGTGTTGGTGAAAACCATTTTTAATTTGAAATGTGTCCAAGAAAATGTTTCCTTGTTGAATCATTGGATAAATTAGTGCTTACTTATTGAAGTACATGAATATTTGGGGTTATTATGCCCTAAATTTTTGTAAATATATAGGATCATGGGTTGGGAATATAACATGTCTCAACCATCATGAATTTGAGGAAATTATGAAATGTATTAACTTAAATAATTGTGAATGTAAATGCGAGAACCATCATGGGAGGTTATCTCAATAAAGTGAATCAACCACTCTAGATTTATTATAGATTCAATTTAAAAAATTAGTCAAGTTCACTCCATGTAAAAAAAATCATAATCAAATTCTATTTAAATGTGTTCATTCCTTATCATGCAAGTAAATATGATTATATAGTTGAAATATATGTAGAATAGAATGAATGATTAAAATAAAATATAGAATGTCCATTACTCAGTCATGATAAAAAATATACCTAAGTATGTAGTGTAAATATATAATTTGTTTTTGTGTATGTGTGGATGAGCCAATATTGTACCCCTTAAATAAAAAAATGTCTATATATATTTGTGAACAAGTATAATGCCTTATAAATTTTTGCCAACTCAATATATAATGTTGTGCCTCTCAATTCTAAAATTGATAACATATATCTAAAATGTATGTATATATCTAGACATTTAATTTAATTTCATGTAAACTATGTGCATATGCCCATCCATATACATCTAAGTATGTATGAATATTTCCTAAAGTGTTTGTAAATTAAGTGAATTTTCATGAGATATGCCTAAATAATATGTATCAATGTTATAATATATATCATTTATTTATACCATTTGGAATATTTGAAATTTGTATTTTAATCTTTTTTCTCTTGGAGGGTTGTTTCTCAATGACAAGGCCATTGTAATGTCCCCCTCTTGAGATGAGGGAAGTATATTTTAAGATGATAATATTAGAAGATGATTTGATTGTATCATGTTATGTATAAGGATAAAACAATTTAATATCATTTGAATAGGGTATAATATGTCATCATATTAATGTATATATCAATCAAGGCATGTATGTAACATATGAAATGATACGTGTCATGTCTAGATAAGTGTATAAATGAAGAACATAACATAAGGATATCTTAATAATACTATGTGGTAAAATTTCATGGTAGAGATCATGTCATCATTAAATGTCATAAAATTCAACAAGAATAAGTGTTAGTATCCCACATGAGGCTAAAGGCCACATACAAGTAAATAAATTGTTTAAACAAATAAGGCCAATGGACACATTCAAGAAGACATAACATGAAATATATAATTATAGGAATCAATATGTTGAATTTGAGACCATGTATCTCAAATGTATGTGTATATGTAGGTAGTTAATTTATATTCCTATAAATATGTACATATTCCCATGCATATGCACTCAAGTGTGTATGATTTTGTTCTCAAGTTAATGTAAATTGAGTGCATATGAATGTCATATGCCCTTGTAATATATATCAATGTGCTAATATATATCATGTATCTAAAAATATGATATATTAACCTTTTTTAATATTTTAAATATATATTCAAGTCTACTTTTATTCTCATGGAGGCTTACAACTATATAACAAGCAACTATAATGCCCACCTTTTGAGATGATGGATGTATATTTTAATTAATTAATCTCAAAAAATATTTATTTACGTCATGTCATGTATATAGATAATATCATGTAACTTATTTTGAAAATGTGGAGAATATTTCATCATAGTAATTTATAAATCAATCAAGTCATGTGTGTGTCATGTCTATATAAATATATCAATGAAGTACATAGTATAAGGATATCTGAAAAAGACTACATTGTAAATTTGCATGATATAGAACATGGAATAATTCAATGTTAGAAAGATCAATAAAGTCATGTCTTAGTGTCACACATAAGGCCAATGGAAAGATACAATGGAAATAAAATGTCACAATAAAAAATTCCAAGGGAGATAGTTAAGGGAACATAAAAAATTTATAAACAAGGGAAAACAAGGATGTCACATAAATAAAGTACAAGGGCACACACTGATGAATCATAAAGTATCATATAAAGTAATATAGTAAAAAAAGGAAGTATAAAACTAGGAACTATTATGCCCTAACACACACACACCCTATTTTATGAAATCAAATAGGGACCCACTATAATTTAAATATATTTATTCAAGGTTATATAATTCTTAGACATCCATGAAATTGGTTTCAATATGAAAAAGAATAAGGTTTTCCTCAATGTCTACATTTATAGAAGCTAGCATTAAGAAATTTAAGGCTTGGACATTATTTTTGATTTATTTCAAACCTTGGGTTTTCATAATTCTTATTAACTAGATTTATGATTTTTATGGACTAATAAAACTAATGTGTCATGACCTAATGTTTCTATGATTTATTATGTGTTCATAGGACTATTGGAAAGGACCTATAAAGTATTCATGTTCAGGCCCTACCTTTATTATCCAAGATCAAGAAAAGTGGCTAGATTACATCAACTAGAGTCTTTTAGCCTTCAAAAAAGCCTAAATTTTCCAAAGTCCCTAAGCAATGAGTTCTTGACAATTAGCACAATTATTTTAACTCAAAACCCCAAATCATATAATTTAGGTTCAAAAGTTTAAATTTATTGAGCTCTAAGACCTAAATAGATAACATTACCACATTAGTAAAAACTTACCATATTTTGACAAAATTTACATACTTTGTCAACAATCAAGTTACTAGAAGACATCCACTTGGCAAAACTAGTTTAATCAGGATAAATTTCACTTCATGGAAAATTTTAAGTCTTCAAATTTTTTGAGCCCCAAGAACACACCACATGGTATAACCTCATGAAGTGAAAACCATGGAAGTTCAAAATCAAGTTAATAGGTTAACGGTCCTGTTGGCATTTTGGATTGTCAAAGCCAAATACCAAACCTTATAACTAAATTTTTTTCATGGTCACCATAATTTTTATTAACTATAAAATCAAGAGAGTATGTGTCAGTGTCAATATGATGTTTTGACAAATAATTAAAGCAGTCTTGTGATCTAAAGTGCCCTAATGAAAATGTGTGAAGGGTGAAAGATGATAATTTATTATGAGTTTATTTTTTATACTTGGTATATTTAGGTATTAAACAAAATTTAATATTATAATTTGTGTTGAATACATATATAATCCTCATTAAATCCCTTTAAGAAGGCTATAAGGTATTCTTCATGATGTTTATTGATAATTCTCTTTATAAAACCTTGTATATTGCCTGAAAAGAGAGGTTTTGGGTCATTAAATGATAAATTTTGAGTCAAAATGGACACTAAAACAATAATAAATACCTTAAATCACCTTCATATTTAATTTATTACCTTAATTCAAATGTTTCATGCCTTTGAAATATCTTCTCTTCAACTCTAAAGTGTATTTTTGGCCCTCAAGAGTTCCCACATGTGAAGTATGCTCATATTTTAATATTATAAGACTCTTTACTTGTTATAATCTCACTCTTGAGTCATAATATTCATTATTTTCCCCTAAATTTGTGGTTTAAAATTTGACATATGAATAGAATTCAAGAAAAGGACCTTTTTCATGTGTTTTCATGCAAAAGTATGGATTTATTTCATACATATGAGGTCAAGAGATTTAAGGTGGATTCATTATAAGATTTATAGAGAATATTAATGTAATTAATATCTCATATAATATCAAAAATATTTTTCTTCATCCACTTAGATCCTTTGTACATCAAGAGAGCCCTTCATGTTTGTAGATGGTATGGCCAGGAGAGAGAAAATCAAGATCTAGAATTTTGGGATGAGGAAGAGGTCTAAGAGATAATCCATATTTTTCAATTTATTCTCATTTTATATCTCTAATTTATTAAAAATATTTTACAATTTAAGTCACTCATAAGATGTTCTTCATTCAAACAAGCAATCTTGAATTTTTCTTCTCCTGAGTATCATGATAGAAAAATGAAAGTTTGTAGAGATTTTTAGGAGTATGAAACACCTTCCCATGACATTATTTATATTATTTACAAACATTTTATGTTACATGTATCTATTAAATACAAATTAATTCCATATCTATAGTCTATAGGAAATTAAAGAGGTTGTATGATTCATGAGGCATCCATGAATATCAAGATTTATTGAACTTTTGTTTGTAGGGTTTCATTCATGTTAGGATTCCATAATTCAAGTGACACAAAGGTTTTTCAAGGTTAATTACACTAAAAAACCATAAATAAACCTCAAACACCTTCATACTCTTAGTTTAGCATATGTTAAGGTATTTTAGCATATGTTAAGGTTATTAGTAGAATCTTAGGTTTATTTTTCACTATGTATACCTCCTTTAAGATCCTAAAAAATATTATATATTTTTGAGGGTGTGATTATTATTTATTAATAACTTTAAATATGCTCTTTACATACACTTCACATTGTCATTCATCACCATTTCAAGCTTTCCACTCCATCTCCATTCTCATTTTTATGTCCATTGCCATCATATCACCTTCCATCCACTTCCACCTCATTGATTCACTATTTTGAGGATTCAAGGATTCTATAAATAATTATGTTCATAAATATATGATTTTACTTCCCTAAAAAATTATAAATAGGGATGAATGATTACCTATATCCAAAGCAAACATAGTCAAAAACTTTTCATTGAAATTTGTAAGAAAGGAGGCACTAGAGGATATTGTTGATGCCTAAATATGCATCACAAGTGTCTAAAGAATTTTAAAAAAAACTTATAATTTTATAATTCTATGAATATATCATAGGAGTTACATGTTATGATAATCCTATTATCTGTTGATGGAATAAAGGCAAAGCAAGTAGACTTTTCACAATATTTATAATGTTTGGTGGTTGGGAGCCATCATGGCCAAATAGTTTATCTATGAAAAATATGAAGTATTATATCCTAATTAAAGTTAATTATGATCAATTTATAATATAATAACTAATATAATATGGATATTTATATTGATAATTAAGCTAAAGTGATCTGGTTAAAAAAAGGAGCAAAAAGAAGGGTATGGTAGAAAAGAAAGATGTTGCTAGTCTTTGTTATAGACATTATGAAAAACATCAAATATCATATGAACATGCACTTAAAAAATGTATGAACTAAATAATATTAAGCCCAAATCACAACATCCATCAATAAATATTCTAAATAAGTATGAAATGGTGTAAATAAGAACTAGGATCACTTTAAAGATTCACTCATATAAGAAAACAACATTAACCCAAATGTAAAAGAAGTTTAGAAATTAAAACAAGCCTAATAACTTTCAAATAATATAACATTGGAATAAATAAACAAATATAAATTCAAGATACACATCTAGAATCCATATGAACTATTCAAATCTATCAATAAAAACAAGCAAATGAGAGAGAAGCCATGATAGCAAACACAAAAACACATACTAGATAATCTTTGTAGAATTCTTTGCTTGTATTGTTTGACCCAACTCTATAAAGTAATTTTGGCTCTAGAAACTCCCTTATGTTTTAAAATTGACAATACTCCATTTATAGAATGGTCAAGGTGTTATGTCAGTCAATCCTAACCAAAAAAGTACAAGTGTAGGGACAGTTGTTCTTTCCATAAATGTTCTAGAAATACACTAGACTTTCCCAATGGACTAATATATAGGCAATGTGATTTACAAACCAGACATTCCTTTTCAAATATAATAATACAATTTTAAAATAGATAAGGTTTATACATAAGAGGAATATTCTAATTTTAATAACCCTCTAGTTGATGAAGTGCTTCATTACTACTGTAGGGTCTTCATTGTTTTATGATGTTGTCTAATACATGCACTCTCATATCTCCAAGTTGTTCAAAGATATAGGAGAGGTCCCCCCATCATTAAAAAATATCATTTTAAACTTCTTTCTAATGGAATATATCTTGAATTATCTTTATATAGGTGATAATTCATCTCCCTTCAGGTCAAGAATAATGGTCATAGGGTTTGGTTATAGTCCTCACCTCACTAGGGCATTATTGTAGGTTCTAACAGTGATCTAAAGGTGGCCATGAGCTCAAAAATCATGAGATTATGTCCCTAACTTTACATTACCAAGTCCAAAATGTCTCTAATTTGGCACATTACACACACATGACTTTGATGTGGAATTTCCATGGCATCCCTATGGCATTCTACTCACCACTATTCAAAATATGACCATTGCCTTTAAATTTATATCCAAGTACCTATCTTAAAATTGATGTCTACATGCCCATAATTTAATGATGACATGAACATCTTTGATGGGTGCATGACCATCAATTTTAAACTCATATTTAAAACTCACTACTATTTTAAAATTAACATCCTCATGACCATCATTTGATGTATGTGTGAATTCATTTATGGGAGTGTGAGCATAAATTTTAAACATTTCCATGGGGATATCTACTGAGCTTACCACTTGTCATTCCTAAGTTTATCTTATTTCATATGTGTGTCATATAATAACTACTTGATGATTTTGTGCTCTTTGTACTAGGCTGCATGAATCATTTGATCTTTATTCTAGGCTGTCATGATGGTAACAATTGTCACACTTAGAGATCCATATAAAATTTGATAATTAAATGTTTCATGCATCATTACATCAACTATATCAGGTTCACATAGACCATAGATCTCAAGAACATACTCAAGCTTTAACTCTTTGGTTAAGGTTTAAATTTTCAATGCTTGTCATGCTCTATTTGATCCATCTTTTATGAACAAACATAAATAATTGATCTTACAAACAAGAACAAGAACAAAATTTAAGATCAATATTATATATAAAGGACTTAAGATAAAATATTTAAGCTAATTTCTAAACATAGTAAATGGGACCTTGTGAATAAAAAGGGACCATGGCATAAAGACTTTGGACCAAGGTTAGAAACCTAAAATAAAAGGACCCTGCAAATAATAAAGACATAGTGTATAGTCTTAGCCTAAGGTATTTATCATATTAATAAATATGATAAAACTTAGGATAAGACTTTAGGCTAATCCTTGTAACAAAGGGACCATGAGATTATTTAGAACAAGTTAGGATAAAAGGAAAGAAAGGGATCATAATGCATAAAAGATACCAAGCATAGGATTTTTAGCCTAAGGTTTGGTTACATTGAAAAACATGACCAAGCCTTAGGATAAAAATTAAACTATGTCCATGGTATGATTAATTTGTTCCCAATTAAATTTAAATAAAACTCTCTCAACAAATTTAAATTGGAATTAAAAGGTCCTAGTAAAAAATTAGGATACGGTTTCAAAATATGAATTTAATTAATCAATTATAGACCAAGGTTATTAAAAGATCAATCTAAAATTGAATCACAAAACCCTAATAATGTTCATTCCCAAATGGGATCTGTTAAACCTACAACTTAAAATACATATATCTAATGTTAGGACTTTAGATAATATTAAACCCAACCTATGAAAAAATAAGTCAACCAGACCATGGTGTGGAGGATATTCAAATAAAAATAATATGTAATCATGCCAATAACATTCTAACCAATTGAATATTTAATATCAAGTCACAAATTTTCACAATTTGACATATGGGTCCCTTTTTTTCAAAAATAGGGCTACGTTGACCTCAATAAATGGTGACTTTTGGGGGAAACATAACAATATGTTATAATTCAGAGACTATAGTTTAAAATAATAATTAAGCTAGTTATTCCATTTGATTAGGCACCAATTTTAAGATTAGTTCATGGTTAGAACAAATCTTGCATATGTAGAATTAGGATCAAACATCAAAACTCAATCATGTTGTGTGTGGTCTTTAATTCCATTTACTGATTGACAAAAGATTTATAAAATGACTTTTAGGTTCATGACTTTAATCATTAACATTGAATTTCAACATGTTTGAATATTCATTAAGAAACATGCTTTATCTCAAGTAAGTCTAAGGAATTTCTCTATTTCTACCTGGGAATCTATGTCCTTAATAGAGGTGTCTTTAGCTCCACTTAAGGCCTTACTCCACTGTCAGTTAGACATCCATAACCCTAGTGGAGATTACTAAAATCACCTCTTCTTAGAAATATATTTGAATTTTGTAATAAGGATCTTATTTTTGGATTATTTTCAAGTCATTTTGACATTCTAGCAAAGGTTGGGAACTAGGTTAGCCAAGTTTAGGGATTTGGTCAAGTGTTTTATTTTTAGACAATCATCCTTGGCTGTAAATATTATCTCAGAAATTAATGTTCTTTAAGTGCAAACATGACTATGTCCTAATAGCTTAAGATTTCATCCTATATGTGAAATCCTTCTTAAAACCAAGCTTAGATCAAAACAAGGTTTAAATCTCAAGGAATAATTAACTTATCAATGAGTCCTTTATAGTTTCTCTAAACTTCAACATCAAGCTCATATGTCAACAATCCATGATTACTTGATGTTGAGAAGTCATACTTGCATTTATAAACTATTAAGTTCTTAAGTAATTATATGAAACTCAAGCTGAGGGATATCCAAAAGAACTTATTTAGAAGTAAGAAACAAATCATAAAAGGATATATATATATATATATAATTTGTAAACAAGGAATAGGAAGGAAAGAAATAGGAAAGAAACTAATCTAAAAACCTACACTAACTCCCTAAAGAACCTACCTCTAGGATCAAATGAAAATTTATTTAGACTACCATGGAACCTTAAAGAATGATTACTTTCACTTAGTGGCCTCTTCTTGTAGATAGGTACACTTGTATGCCTATGTCTTCTAGGTGATGTATCTTGGCCTCCTATCAACATTCTCAGATGTATGGATCAAAGATATGAATCTAAGACCCAATCATCTTCTTCCTAAATATTTATGTCTTTCATCAAGATTGCTAATTCTCCTTTAGCCATAGATAGATAGTGAATTATATCATATTCATTCAATGATGGTATCTTATATAACATTCTTGTCCTAATGTCTTCATTAAATTTAGCTTAAAGTGGGGATAGACTACCAATCTTTGTATCAAAACTTTCCAAGTCACCCTAAAAGGCTACTTCATCTTTATCAATTGAAAGAGCATGAAATTTATCTACAAGATTACCATTTGAATCTAGTTGATCACATACTTCCACTCTTTTGAAGGTGTCATATGAAAATTCCTGATCTATTTCACTTTCTTCAACCTCATCCTTAGTGAAAAATGGCATCTCAGCTACCCAATATAGTCCCAACTCATCTTGTTTTGGGGTCTTTAGAATGATATTATTATCTTGAAAAACTCAGTTTCTTTCAAGAAATCCTAGTATAAATGTTTCCACTAGTCTTCTTCTTTAGGAGAAAACTTTAGTTTCGAAATGAACTCATATGAATTATCCTCACAACTATCTTCTAAAGATAAGTTAGCTTGTATCTAATTTTTTTCATTGGGTTTCTCATCTTAAACATCCACTTTATCTTTGAGATCATCTTCTAGTTCACTTTCTTCTTGAAATGGAAAATCAAAATCTTACATAAAGGATTTAGAAGTTCCTACAAAAACATATGTCCCCACAATAATGTCCTAATAAAACATAGGTTCAAATGTAACCTTTTCATTTTGATATTCTTCAAGGATATTACAATGATCAGCTAGGCCTATATCACAAACATTCATTTCATGTATGCCCTTAGATGACTTATTATTGTTATTATCATGAAATCTATTTGTGGACCTATCGAACCTTTGAGAATCATAATTTATGTTAAATCCTTCCCTAATATTGCCCACTTGATTATGAAATTGAAGGAAATCAGTGCTCAATCTTTAAACCATCTTAACTATGGATTTATTCTCATTCTTTGGTTTTTATGAGTTATGATCTTGATTAATATTACTAGTGGACAGTAAATTTCTCTATATTATAGATGAAATCCATTTGTAGCATCATCCAAAAACCCTAAATTTTTGCTAAGATAGGAATGACTTATGTACAATTAGTTTAATATTAGCATCTGATTAAAGGTAGATGCATTATTATTTTCATTAAGACTAATATTTAGTGTTGGGAAATTTGGGTTGATATTTGGAATATTGTATGCAAGCTAACCTTGAGGCTACATTTGATCATTGATTATCATAGCTTTATCATAATCCCATGTTAAAGTGTTTATGACATCAATAGACCTATTGAGAAACACAAAAGTCATGGGATCCAAATCATACTTGTAAATCTCTAAGGCTAAAGCCTCATCAAGTCTATAATGAGCTATGGTTTTACTATACAACTTATGAAATCTAGTATTGAAGGCTCTAATGTTCTCATTAACATCTCTCTTAATAGTGGTGAATTGCTAATATAGAATGTATGTACTAACAATTTTACCAAATTTATCAATAAATATTCTATTAAAATCATCCCAACTAGATATGTAATCATTCGGAAGGTTAAATAACCATTCATATGCAACATATTTAAAAGTAAATGGGAATAATCTACATGCTACATCTTCATGAACAAAATTTAAGAGTCTCAAAATAACCTTAAAGATTTTAACATATTCTCTAGCTATGACAACATTATTAGAATTGAATGAAGGCAAATACCTTTCAAGATTTTTTAGTAAGGCATGCATAATACATGGCACATTGATTGGAGAACCACCTAGCCAAGCCATACCTTAGTGAGGATCTTACTTGTGGTATTTCTATATTGTAAAATATTCAAACCTTATTTGAAATATGATGTTCAAACCTTTTGTTTACAAGGGACAATGATTAGACTTGCACATTTAAGCAAATTTTGCATAAATATATATGAATAATAGTAAAGGACATCAATATTTAGCTAATTTATCTTGAATATATGTCCAAATAAGTTAGTATGAACTATATATACATGTTTAAGCTTGAATGAACTCAAATTTATAAATAATAAATCAATATTTGAATAAAACTATTATTGCTAACTTCAAACACTTTGAATCTAAACTATCTTTACCACAAGTACTCATGGATCTTTAAATAATATTGATCTTTATCTAAATAAGCACAAAGATTGTTTTAAAACTAAAATGATGAATGATAATTTCAAAAATATGCTAAAATAAACATAAATATGCAAATATTACATCAATCTTTGATCAAGATACACTAGAATTAGCAAAGATTCTACAAATTCACAAAGATCTAACTAAGGTCCTCCTTATATAACTAGTGAAGCTCCCCCTATTGAGGCCTGAATATGTATCATAGGTGTTGAGAGTGTTTAAGAAACACTTCTCATTTTATAATTATAGTAATTCAATGCATGAGTTGTAGGTTGTGATAATCTTGTCATCTTTTGGTGGAATAGAGTCAAATCAGGTGGATTGTTCACAATATTTACAATGTTTAGTGGGGAGCCACCGTGGCCAAATAGTTGATATATGCAAAGTATGAAGTATTATATGCTAATTATAGTGAATTATGATCAAGATATAATTTGAGAACTAATTTTAGATGGATATTTATAATGAGAATTAAGCTAAAGTGATCTAGTTAAAAAAAGGATCAAAATGAAGGGTAGGGTAGAAAAGAAAGATGTTATTGGTCTTTGTTCTAGACATTATAGTAAATTTCAAATCTTATCTAAACATGCATTTAACCAATTTAATAAGTGAATAGGACTAAGCCCAAATCACAACATACATCAGTCAAGCTTCTAAGGAAGGTATGAAATGATACAAATAGGAACTAGGCTCACTTTAAAGATTCACTCTTGCAAGCAAATAAAATTAGCCAAAATGTAAAATAAGTGAAAAAAAATGAAATAATCTTAAGAAATTTCAAATAACATAACATTGGCATAAATTTTTCAACTCTGCATTCAGTATACACATCTAGAATTCTATAGGAACCATTCAAATCTAGCAATAAGAAAAAGTAAATGAGAGATAGTCCATGATAGCAAACACATAGACAAAGACTGGATAATATTTTTTAAATTAATTTCTTGTATTATGTTCTCCAGGATTAAAAATTAATTTTGTCTCTAAGAATTCCCTCCTTTTTTACAATTTATAATGCCCCTTTGATAGAATGATCAAGGTGTTATGCTAGTTAGTCCAAACCAAAAAAAGTACAAGTGTAGGGACAACTATCATTTCCATAAATGTTTTAGAAATAAATTAGAATTTCCCTATGGATTAACATATACATAGTGTGATTTAAAAATCACACATGCCTTTAAAAATAGTGTATTCCACTTTTAAAATGGATAAGGTTTAGCCATAGGAGGAATATTTTGATTTTGAGAACCCTTTGGCTAATGAAGCACTTTATTACTAAGGTAGGGTCTTCATTACTTTTTTATTATACCTAATACATGCACTATCAAATCTCCAAGATATTCAAGGATATAGGATTGGTCTTTCATAATTTCCAAAAATCCTTTTAAACTTCTCACTAATGGACTCTAGCTCAACTTATCCCTACATAGGTGATAATTTAGCTCCCTTTAAGTTAATCATAATTCCCAGAGGGTTTGGTTATGGTCATCACCTTACCAAGGAATTATTATAGGTTTTAATAGTACTCTAATGGTGGTCATACACTCAAACATCATGAGCTTAGATACCTACCTTTACATTACCATGTCCATAAGGTCTTTGATGTGGCATTTCCATGGCATCCTCATGGCATTTTTCTCATCAATATTCAAAATATGACTATTACATTTAAATTTTGATTGAAATAGCTGTCTTAAAATTTATGTCTATGTACCCATCATTTGACATCATCATGAATGTATTTGATAGGTGTGTGACCATCAATTTTAAACTCATCTTCAAAACCCTTTGCTATTTTAAAATTGACATCCTTGCAATCATCATTTGACATCAACATGAACATCATTGATAGATGTGTGAGCATCAATTTAAAACATGTCAATGGGGTTCTATGCTAAACTTGTCACTTGTCATTCCTAGGTTTGTCTTGTTTCTTGTGTGTGCCATGTAGTGAATGCTTAGTGCTTCTATGCTCTTCGTACTAGGCTCCCACACATTGTTTGATCTTTGTACTAGGTTCCCATGATGGTGATACCTCTCACATATAAAGAGCTCCGTATAACCTTTAATAATTTAATTTTACATACATCATTTGATCAATTTTAACAAGATCATGTAGACCATAGATCTCAAGAATATGCTTAGGATTTAACTCTTTGATCAGGGATTGATCTTTCAATGCTTGTCATGTTCTATTGGATCCATCTCATATGAGCTAGTGTGGATTGTTGATCCTATATAAAAGAATGAAATTTAAGCTTGAGATCATATATAAAGTACTTAGGATAAAATATTTAAGCTAATTTCTAAACATATTAAAGGGGACCCCATGAATAAATAGGGACCAAGGCATTAAGACTCTAGACCAAGGTTAGAAACCTAAAACAAAGGACCCCGTGAATAACAAAGACATAGAATAAAGTCTTAGCCTAAGGTTTTTACTCTATTAATAAATATTATAAACCTTAGGATAAGACTTTATATTAAGACTTGTAACAAAGGGACCATGTTATTATGTAGAATTAGTTAGGATAAAAGGGAATAAAGGGATCATATGGCATAAAATAGACCAAGCATAAGATTTTTAGCCTAAGGTTTGGTTGTGTTGAAAAACATGACCAAACCTTAGGATAAAAATTAAACTAATTCCATGGTATTATTGATTTTTCCCACTTAAATTTAAATAAAGATATCCCACCAAATTTAAATTTGAATGAAAAGGTGTAGTTAAAAAATTAGGCTATTATTTCAAAATATGAATTTAATTAATCAATTATAAACCAAGGTTAGTAAAATATCAATTTAACATTGAAGAATAAAACCCTAATAATTTTCATTCCCAAATGGGATCCATTAAACTTGCAACCTAAAACACAAATATCTAATGTTAGCACTTTAGATAAGATTAAACAAGAAACATGAGCAAACAAGTTAGCCAGACCATGGTGTGGATGATCTTCATATAAAGATTATGTGAAATCATGTTAATGACACTCTGATCAAGTGAATTTTCAATTTCAAGGCACAAATTTACATAATTTGACACATGGATCCCCATTTTTTAGAAATGGAGGTATGGTGACATCAACAAATATCTCATTAAAGGTTTTTTATTTGAACTATCACCTTTTGTTTCAATGCATGAATGAGAGGTTGATAAATAATGTTTTGTGACATTTTCAAGGTCTAATTTCACCTTTGTCTATTTATAAGAGTCCCACACAATCACATGAAGGTACATAATCATTATGAAGGAATGATCATGGCCTAAATGCATGAATGGGAATTGAAAAAGAGTGAAGGGTTATTGATCCCTATTTAGGATTTCATTCATATATTAGTCTAAGGAGGAATCCAATAAACCTATAATCAATCATCTTAAGATGACCTCTAGCCATATTTTAAGATCATCCATTTTTCAAACTAAATTGTTGATAAATATATGAAGATTTTTGAACCTGATTAGAATCTTTGAATAGGTTCATGAAATATTGAGGAGGTTAGGACCATTAAGAGAGATACTATATCATTTTTTCATGTCTATACGGTCTTAAGAGTTGAATTGATGATCATAAGGCACCTAAAAATGACTTATGGAATAATATGGTCTTAATGGAAAAGAGAGAACATAGAGATTGTTTCAAAAGGAACCTTGATCTCAATTAATTCTCTATCTAGGGTTAAGAGGGTTATAATATGTTAATAATGCTATGAGGACTAGGTTCATAGGTGTAGTCAAGACCCTCTCAAAGCATATACATGATTATTTGGAGGGAAAACTCAATTAAATGTTCTAAATAAGTCTCTTTAAAGAATATAAGTATGGTTGAAAGACTTGTGAGATATGTGTAACAAGGTTTAATCACTAAATTAACATAATGAACTCCCTTCAAGGCATACACTTCATATGCCATACATGGACTGTCTCAATCCTTATAGTGGGGTCTACAAGATTCTTCAAAACTAGGTCATTGAATTAACATCAAAGATTTAATTCTAAGTGAATATGATAAAAGAGAGATTAGATCAAGCATATTATTAAGTTCTCTAATATGATCCACTATCATCTTATCCCACATCTCAAAGTTGTCTCAGTTTGTACAATGGTCTAACCTACATCTACAACCATTCAATTAAAATAATGAAACTAGAGGTGAAATTTAAGCATGATGGTTTTTATTTAGCTTGATGAATTCTCATACAAAATTTTAAACCATTAAATATAGTTGAGGTTTTATGAACCTAAAGCATAACAATCACTATTTCTTAAGATAACCTTCAGGTTATAAAGGCAATATTGTGCATGATGATGGAGGTAAACATGTTGGAGTGTTGAAATGAAGATAAAAAGGATGTTTCAAACTTATACAGAACCTCAAAAATTTAAAATGACTATTGGAGGTCTAATCATAAAGTGAAATGTTTTTAGAACATGAAAGCAAAGTCAAAAGTAAACTACAGTCTATTTTTCCTTAAAAGACTCTCTTTTTCAATGAAAATTAAAGTGGGTTATTTTTATGTTAAGGGAGGGTAATTAAATGAATATGATTCCTATGGATTGTTAAAACCTATATATAATCCATACACCTTTTTTACAAACATGAAATTATCAGATAATCACTTAAACTTGATGAAATCTAAGATGATATGCAGCAACAATCAACATAAGAAGATAGTTTTGAGAGACTTTGAGGTTTTAAGACCTCTATAAATAGGGTTAATCTCTAAAATTTAATGGAAATAGGATTAATTACTGGTTTAATATTCATATACCATCCTAAAGGTTATACCAATTATGTAAATCATCATTATTTTATCACAGAGCTCATACAATCAGTTAAGCAGTCAGTCATATAATTAAATTAACTATTGAGAAGAGTTTTGAAGAGAAATAGAGAGTTTGGATTTCATGATGAGTTTTTTATACATGGAAAGGATTATTTTAGTTTCCTTATATTCTTTCTAGGGTTGACAATAATCAACTTTCAGGGTGAATGCCCTTGAGGGCAAGTTTAAGAAGAGAAAGCTAATATAGGCTTGTGTACTAATGGTGGTATCCATGTTTTTTGGGTGGTATTTAAAGACATAAAACATGTAAATGGATGGTTATAAAGGTAATAAAAACTGATAAAACATATCATGATTATAAATAACTCAAGGTTAGCAGGGAAAAGCACAAAACCTAGCCATCAAGGTTTCACAACTTAACTATCAAGAAACCTAGGTAACATATGAATGCATAAGAGGTAGAATTGATAGAATAGATTGGCCTAAGGATTTTTTTAACATTTATAATAATTTTTAAAACTTAATTAAACATTTATATGAAATAAAAATAAACTATTAGGCCTTAAAAACCTAAACACACAGTCCGAGAAGTTTAACCCTATAAGTAGTCTTAAGAGACCATGAAGAAAAAATGTAATTTTGGTCAACCAAAAGAATTTACAAGGGATAAAAAAATAAGTAAAAATATATAATTATTATTTTTAACCCCCATATCATCATACATTCACCTTGAAATCAAAACTTAGTATTAGGCCTTTTAGGCCTAATGTTAGTCTTAAGACCTATAAGCTCCACCATCACATGGAGGCACTCTTGGACATTATTAAGAAAGATTAAACCATGATAAATTTTAAAGATATGTTTCAGATATTTATAAGATAATTTAAATTATGTGATAATATAGGAAAGGTTAGTTTCACTCTCAAGAGCTAACTCAAACTACACAGTCTACACGGCTAGCTCAAACCACTCATTTCAATGCTCATATATTTCACCAAATAAGGACTTCAAACAAATAATTTTATAAATATTTTGGAACAATATAAATATTAAAATTTGTTAAGGAATATTTTTTATTTAGGATATGAGGTTTATGATCCATCACTAAGACTATAAGCAAGTTCAGAATTCATGTAGAACACTACAATTTAACTTCTCTACATACATATCTTTGGAGAGTCTTCACATGGGAACCCTATATTCTTAGGAAATTTTAATGGTTATATGTAATAAATATAAATGGAAATAATTTCTAGTTTGGATGTTTGCACTTTATGAATCATTGTTAAGAAGGTTCTCCTCCAAAACCCTCCGTAAACCCTAATACAGGCTAGCTTTGTGAAAAGTGAAGATTCTTACACTAAAAACCCCATGAATCACCTTATGAACTCTTAAATAATGAATTAAAATAATATTTGGTCATGACCATGGTATCATGATGTATATAACTATACTGACCTATCAAAGAATATGTTTTTTGAGTAAAAATATGAAAATAGAGGCACAAGGCAGTTTAAGGAGATACCAATCAATGGAGAGTAAATATTGAAACTTTTTTCACCTTATATATCCATTATATGATCAAAAAAAATCTTTTAAATGTATATATTCCTCTCTTCCAAATAGATAGTCTGTGGGAATGAAGGACAAGGTGACCTAGTCACCCAATTTGACAAGTGTGTAGGTGTTTCTTATTCAAAAAGGCTCATTTCATGATATGGGGGCTTCTTCAAAGCGTAAATATCAAATTTTCATAGGTTTATAAATTTTAATGATGGCTTCATGGTCATCAAAACACAACTAGTTAGGCTTTTAGGCCTAATTGGCCTAATATACCTACTTGGTCAATCAAATGAAGTTGAGTATGGTATAGAAGAATGTTGATAATGTTAAATCAGGTGATAATAAAATAATAATTTATCTTCAAACCACATAACTAACATTAAAATACCAAACACATGCATAAATGGTATTTAACTGGTAAATTTCATGCATAACTAGTCTTAAGTGTCAATTCATGAGTTAATTGATCTTAAGTGATAATCAATCTAAATAAATTATCCTTATATAACTATAAATGTATATTCCATAGTATTCATGAAATAAGGACTAATTAACTTAAATTGGTCTTTTTTTCAAATAAGGATAAGATTGTATATGCCTATGATGGCCCACTATCTCATTTCAATTCCAAATAATTCATTCAAAGATCAGGTAATGCACTAAATATGGAGAGATTCTTAGAGTACTATTTGTAACTAGTTGTAACTAAAGCTTTACTTAAATTAATTATTGGATGACCTATTATTCTCTCCTCTATTCTAGTTATTATTTTTCTCCTCTCCTCATATCTATGTATTTAGTATTTCAAGAGTTGTTTTAGGATACCTCTCTTGGGCATGATGAAACTCTGACAAGATTGAGCTTGGTAACCTTTTAAATGAATAAAATGATTATTTTTAGATTACTTAATATATGTTTAGTGTGTTTTTTTTAGTTTTATTTTCACATGTATTAGTGTTTTATCCCTTGGTAAGTCCTAATCTTACCTAGTTAATAGTATGCCATCTTATGTAGGTTAAATATAGTGTTCAATATTGAGTGACTAAGCTTCCAGTGGAGATATTTACTAGTTACTACCTTGAATAAAGCCTTTCATCATTGACCTCATGATTTCATCACTTGATGAAACCTTTATGTGAAACACTTATTCATAAAAATGTGATGTCCCTTTCTTAGGGGGCTCCTTTTCTGAACAAAAAGCTCTGATACCACTGTGATGTCCCTTACTTAGGGCCTTCTTTTGTCTCTACACATGCTCTGAACAACGGTAATATCCCCTTCAAATAGGGAATATAGTAACTCATAAAGCTCTGATCATAGATACAAACTTGCAGAATAGATTCAAATAAGCATACACAAATCACAGTATAATCTCTCAATAGTAAATAAAGATCTCATTACTTATTCTTCTGGACGATTACACGATTGAGTCTCTGTTATACAAAATAAAGAATATTAAAATCCTAGTCTTAAAACCCTAGCTTTTGCTAATCTGGTAATGAAAACTAGATCTGGAAGTGTCTCAGCCTTTCTATGTCGACACACAGGCGCCGTCGTCAGTCGATATATCACTGATGTTGGTCTCTGTCGGTCGGCTTTCTGTCGACGTCGGTCTTCGGTCGACCGATGTCGGTCACTGGAAGCCCTTTTCTCTACCGATGTCGGTGCCTAAATAGCTCTGAACAGACCTGTACGGACGTGGTATGGCCGCCAATCTCTCTCTTCTTAACCCCTGATTATTGAACAGCCTGATCTCACGAATATAGATTCTAACACAAGATCTATCTCTGTATAACTTATTGGATCAAAACTAAATAAAGAAAATACCTAGAAAGCTCTGTGATAAACTTTTGTGTGAAGTTATCTCTCAACCCTGGAATGCTGTGATAACTTCTGGATGAAGCTATCTCTCAGATCTGTATCTTTGTGATAACTTCTAGATGAAGCTATCTCTCAATTTGGCAATAAATTAGCTGATATCTCACAGCCTCTAAATCACACACAATGAAGAGGGAACGTTCTCCACTACAATGGAATCCTGGAACCCTTGGCTCAGTCTTCACAGAAGAATTTCTTCAATTTTCAATAATCAATAATCTATGCATAATCAATAATGGCCTCCATGAGAAACCCTTATACCCTCAAAAAGATATGCTTGCCCTAATTAGGGTTTCTTAAATTATAATTAGGGTTTCTAATTAAAATTAGGCTAAATAATTAATATTTGATTAAATCAATCAAATATTAATATCTCCCTCAATACATGTCAGATCCTCGAACCGATCGAAGCTAGTGAATTAGGGAGTGATTCCGCACATGACCATACCAAAATAAAGGTGCTCCGCTGCATATACAAATCCCTAAAAAGTAGGAGCTCAGGCCCAATGTCTGAAATAACCTGAATGAAAACCAAATGTAGAAATTCTGTGAATCAAAGTCAAGCCAAGCTCCATTATGACCCTCTATCCATCATATTAGCCTACGAAGGTTGCATAATAGGCTAATCATCAAGACTATCAATGTATAGGAAAAAGGGGACATGACAATCCACCCCTCTAGAAATTGCTTGTCCCCAAGCAATCTCGGAACAATGAACTACTCGATCCACCTGGACCCCAAGGAAAAAGTTGTGTAACATCCATCATGTCACCAATCAACCCATGTGAATAAATCATCAACATCAACAGCATCAACAGTATCAAAACCAACAACTGAAAAACTACACTCGACACCCAAACAACTATCTGAAGACCAACCGTAGATGTCGGTAGAAGAAACCACTCTGAGGGATTCAAGCCAACTAAAATATCAACTCTGTCAAAATTCAAGTCCCTATCTAACTAATACTCACACCCAACTGGACCGTGGATATGACAATCATTGGTACCTGAGTCACTGACACCAAAACTAATCTCTAGATGCAAAGAAAAATAATGAGCATACCTCACCGTATGATGTTGGTAAGAACCCCCAAACTCTGCTACTAACACACTATTGCTAAACTGGGACTCAATGGATGGATCCAATCTCAGCTCAACAAACATCACCTCAACATCCCTGCAAGGTAATATAGTAGAAAGGGTTCGTAAAATCTCCTCACCCAATCTGCTAATAGCACTAGAACCTCGGACAAGAACACCTTCTGTCATCTTATGGGAGTCCAGATGAACACCTACACTATCTAGCAAATACTCCATGAAGGGTTCAGTACAGTAGAAATTATATGTGGAAGCATCAACATACTCCCCCACACACCCCAACTGATCTCTCTGTAAAGGTGGCACAACCAACTGTACCACACTGTCATCCGTGTGAGAATAATCAATCTAGAGACTCAACTTCACTGGTATCTCAAACTCATCAGAATCAGGTACTCCCAAATTTTGAATATGTGTATCAGCCTCAGCAATATGCTCCTCAGCAACAACTGCAGGAATGTACTCATCACCAACCACCTCAATATACAAATGATCATCCATACTCTATAAATCAACATCAAAGCTCATATCAACAGATGGAGTATCAACAACTATAGCATCACTGTCTAACTCTTCCATACAGAAAGAAACAACCAGTGAAACTAAGTTCTCAAAACTGTCCACTGCATTCTCCTGAGTATCATCTGCAATAATAGGATCCTGGGACTCTGCTACAATCTCTACCATAGTTGAGAGATCATCAACCCTCAGTGCACTAACATCTAAGCCCACCTGTACACTCTGAGTGCAAGCATCTAACTCATCATCATCTTCACTATATCCTATCTCATAATCATAATAATTATGGGACATGCTGCTCTCTCATCTAAGTGATCTGTAGTGCTCTCTCCTCAACTTGACAAAATGATCAAAGGTCATCCTCTCTTGAACATGAGGAGGTAATAAGTCCCACTCATCATTCACTGTCATGTACCGTGCGGGTTTGTTTTTGGATGTAGGATATGAAAGAATTTCATTCATCTTCCTCTGAGTTGCTTTCAACTGCTTCAAACTATGTTCCAGCTTCTTCATATCATTGTCCCACTATTTCTAAGTATATGAAGGCATCATGATACTTTGCTGATTCAATCTACCCAAACTACCCAATAGGATGGCAAGACATTAGCTCTGATACCACTGTGATGTCCCTTTCTTAGGGGGCTCCTTTTCTGAACAAAAAGCTCTGATACCACTGTGATGTCCCTTTCTTAGGGGGCTCCTTTTCTGAACAAAAAGCTCTGATACCACTATGATGTCCCTTACTTAGGGCCTTCTTTTGTCTCTACACATGCTCTAAACAACAGTAATATCCCCTTCAAATAGGGAATATATTAACTCATAAAGCTCTGATCACAGATACAAACTTGCAGAATATATTCAAATAAGCATACACAAATCACAGTATAATCTCTCAATAGCAAATAAAGATCTCATTACTTGTTCTTCTGGACGATTACACGATTGAGTCTCTATTATACAAAATAAAGAATATTAAAATCCTGGTCTTAAAACCCTGGCTTTTGCTAATTTGGCAATGAAAACTGGATCTGGAAGTGTCTCGGCCTTTCTGTGTTGACAAACAGGCGCCGTCGTCGGTCGATATCTCGCCGACGTCGGTCTCTGTCAGTCGGCTTTCTGTTGATGTCGGTCTTTGGTTGACCGATGTCGGTCACTGGAAGCCCTTTTCTCTGCCGATGTCAGTGCCTGAACAACTCTGAACGGACCTGTACGGATGTGGTACAGCCGCCAACCTGTCTCTTCTTAACCCCTGATTGCTGAACAGCCTGATCTCACGAATATAGATTCTAACACAAAATCTATCTCTATATAACTTATTAGATCAAAACTAAATAAAGAAAATACCTGGAAAGCTCTGTGATAAACTTTTGTGTGAAGTTATCTCTCAACCTTGGAATGCTATGATAACTTCTAGATGAAGCTATCTCTCAGATCTGTATCTCTGTGATAACTTTTGGATGAAGCTATCTCTCAATTTGGCAATAAATCAGCTGATATCTCACAGCCTCTAAATCACACACAATGAAGAGGGAACGTTCTCCACTGCAATGGAATCCTGGAACCCTTGGCTTAGTCTTCACAGAAGAATTTCTTCAATTTTCAATAATCAATAATCTATGCATAATCAACAATGGCCTCCATGAGAAACCCTTATACCCTCAAAAAGATATGCTTGCCCTAATTAGGGTTTCTTAAATTAGAATTAGGGTTTCTAATTAAAATTAGGCTAAATAATTAATATTTCATTAAATCAATCAAATATTAATATCTCCCTCAATACATGTCGGATCCTCGAACCGATCAAAGCTAGTGAATCAAGGAGTGATTTCGCACATGACCATACCAAAATAAAGGTGCTCCGCTGCATATACAATATCCCTAAAAAGTAGGAGCTCAAGCCTAATGTCTAAAATAACCTGAATGAAAACCAAATGTAGAAATTCTGTGAATCAAAGTCAAGCCAAGCTCCATTATGACCCTCTATCCATCATATTAGCCTACGAAGGTCGCATAATAGGCTAATCGTCAAGACTGTCAATGTCCAGGAAAAAGGGGACATGACAAAAAATGTGTTAGACTTATAGGATGCAATGATTTATATTATTTATTAATGTTATATGGAGCTCAAATTGAGTTGATGACTGATTACAATACATGTATCACCATCATTAGCATAATATTTCACTTTAAATTATCTTTATAACTCATTTCACCCTAAAAGAAAATATATTTTAGGAAAAATGTTCAAAGTAGATATATCAAAGGAGCTAGCTTCATAATCTATAGGTTTGGTCTAAGTACATGTATCCCATAGCCTATAGATTAATCCAATGTTTATCTAAGTTTGATGAAGATGTAATCAATCCACTTCAATAGGGTGCAACTTGGATGCTAAAATTTTTGGCATGCCTAGTGGGACACAAATTCAACCATTAGAGTACTCATTTTATGCATATTAGTCTTCAAAAATAGTTTCAAGCACTCATATGGTCATCATCTTTGAGGTATAGGGTAGTTTTTGTTCACAGTTCATTATTTTTCACATTTCTTCTAGGTTATAGAATTATAAAGAGTATATTTTTATCATTCATCTCCTTATCAAAAACTCTATGATCCAACCAAATTCTAATGTGATCCCTATCCATCTCATTATGACCCATATTAGCCCTATATTCACCCTAATCAATAATATGAGAGTAATTATCAAGCGTATGATCCTTGTGAACCTCATTCATTTCCTTGGCATCGTAATTATTAATCTAATTAGTCATGAAAATCTCATGACATTCCTTATCAGTTTAACCAAGTTCTAAGATAATAAATATCAAGCTTTAAACAAGCCTTGTTTGGCTATATGAAACACATGGTGATCATTGACACATAAAAGAGCTATAGACATTAGATCCCTAGGCATGAGATTGAGAGCATGAGAGTTTCATTGTAGAAAGATAAGGAAGAATGTGCATATTTCATAAGACAAGGCCATTCAAAAGTGAGTGGTTATATCCTTGACATAGGTGGTTTAATATAAGGCATTAAACTGAAGCTAGTAGTCCATGAGAGACACCAAGTTCACCATAACCAATAACATGTTCCCTCCTTCACTCCACATCATCCTTCCATTCAATTACCTTTTCTCTCTCAAGAATATCACACAAATGTGTGTAATAGCCCTCAAAATTCTTATCAAACTTTTAAAACATTTACTAATTCAAAATCTATCTAATAGAGACATAAAAAGGTGAAAAAGGTCTATTTTGATAAGGCTAAATCAAATTTTTCATAGAATATAATGTAATGGTTTTCATCTTCTAATCAATAAGTGAAATATCCAATGAGATGATCACAGACTTTGAGACTCACCTTGATAAAGAAATTAATCTTTCCAACCAACATATTCATTAGTCAATAGTAGATGCAAAATCAACACAATCTCAGCATCAAGTTTCTATATTCATACCCATGTCTACAACAAGTTCAAAGGAATAAGTCCCTAAACTCAAGTTCATCACTTGGAAATAAGTACAATACTCTAGGGAGAGAGATGAACAATAAATCATAAGCTCAAATGTTGACATTAAGGATAAGACTAAAATTATTAATCCCACACTCCTCCCTCCTCAAAATCCCAAGGATTTCCCCTACTGGAAGTCCATTCAATAAAATAATTAGTAGAGAGAGAGTGATGATTATAAAATTTGATTAGCCCCATAAATAGAATGAAGCATCCATGCCAATACCATATTATTTATCTCATGTTCTTTAAATTTTCTAAGGGTCCACTATGCCAATCCTTGATAAGGAGCCTTTCCTTTGTGAACAAAATAAATATAATTTAGTTGAGGTGATAGGTGATGAGAAATAATTTTTAGTTGAAAAAGAGGACATCATCATTGGGACACCCCTTGGAAAGGATAGGTATAATTCAATATTTCAGAATACTAATTAAGATGAGTTGAAATATTTTAAAGTTTATAAAGATGAGATAAAAATAACTCATTATCTAAGAGGAATCCATGAAGATAACTCACATGAAACTATTTTTGAGGTTGAGAACATTCCTGAATTTGATGACCATTGGTAATGGTTATACCATGAGTTCTTGATTGAGAACTAAGCAGTCAATATGGTAGATTTGGATGATATAATAGGATAACATATTTTATCTTCACATGAAGATTCCACCAATGTTTTTTATCTTTAATAATTTAATTCAATACTAAAGACACCAAGTCAAGATAAGTTGGAGCTTGAGTGGATATATGAAATGTCATTCTCCACTAAATATGAAGATGATAAGGTTATAGAAAATCAAGAGCCTTATTTTGACTCTATCAAATAATTGGAAATGTGTGATCAACATCATGATTTGCAACCAAATGTTGATAATTTTCAGTCTCATGAGCATAATAGAGACACTAATCAAAGCATATCATTTGAGTTTCCAATATAATCACTGTATGAGAATTTGACAAACCATCCACAACCCATGTCAAAGGTAGAATTAGCATTGTTGATGTAATAAATATAAATATGAGAGGATTATAATTGGGTATTAGACTCACATGTATAGTCCATTCACCTGAGAGTGGAACTAAAAGGACCATATCCTTACCCAAGAGGCCATGAATATGCTAATGATCTTAGCTACAAAAATGAGCCATCAAGATGTGGCGATCATACTTCAAGATTCCATGGTGGTCAACCAAGTTTTCCATTTGACATTGGAGGACAAAGTTGGTTCTCAGGTTAGTTATTTTAGTTTTTTGTCTTGTTTTAATAATTGATTAGCTCAACTACTACTCCATTTCTTTATTTCCATGATTGTCTTATTTTGTTGTTTCCTTAGGTTAGGAGTGTTTGCTTCTTAGTTTAGATGTGTTTTTTATTTATTTTTAAGTCTTAATGTTTGTTTTAGTCATAAGAGGTGTCACAAAGAACAAAATTAGTTTGGTATTCCAAGATAGTCATCAAAACCATGTTGTTATGTTTCAAAACTATCATTATCATCAAAATTAAATGAGTTCTCTTGACCAGTAGGCTAGTTAACCCCTATGAGTCATCAATAATCTTGGTAATTTGGCCTATCAGGGCCTAATGCGAACCCATAAAACTAAAAAAATTTCATGGTAAGCATAATTTTCATTAAATATAAAATCAAGGAAGTATGTCTTGGTGTCATGTCAATGGTGTCAATTCTCATTATGATGTTTTGAGAGAGAAATCAATTGGTCTTGTGATCTAAAGTGCCCTAATGGAGATGTGAAAAGGGTGTCAATCAATAATTAATTATGAGTTTCTCTAGTATATTCATTATATTTAGGTATGAAATAAATTTTAAGCTATTAAGGTGTGTTAAAGACATAAAATCCTCATTCAAGCCTTTTAAGAATTCTATAAGGTATTCTTCATGATGCTTATTGATAATTCTCTTTGTAAAACCTTATATATTGCCTGAAAGGAGAGATTTTGGGTCATTAAATGATACATTTTGAGTCAAAGGGCCACTAAAATAGTAATTAATACCTTAAATCACATTCATATTTATGTTATTACCTTAGTCAAATGTTTCATGCCTTGGAAATATCTCCTCTTCAAATCTAAAGCATAGTTTTGGCTCTCAAGTGTTCCCACATGTGAAGTATGTTCCTATTTTGATGTCAAAAGAAATTTTAATTGTTATAGTCTCCATATTGACTCTTATTCTTCATTATCTTTCCCTAAATTGTAATTTTAAATCTTGAAATATGAAGAAAAGGAAAGAAAAGAGCCATTTTCATGTATTTTCATGCAGAAGTGTGGATTTTTACTTAAAATTAAGCTCAAAAGATTGAAGGTGGAGTAATTAAAAGATTTATAGAGAATATTCAAATAAAAATTACCTAATACAAGCTAAAAATTTGTCCTATTCATCCACCTATATCCTTTGTACATCAAGAGAGCCCTTCAGGTTTGCAGATGGTATGGCCATGAGAAAGAAAATCAAGATCTAGAATTTTAGGTAGAGGAAGGGGTATGAAAGACATTAATTTTTTAAAAATTGGTTATTATTTTGGCTTATTCTCCTTGAATAATAATCCTTTACAAGTTATGGTACTCATCATATGTTCTTCATTCAAGAAATCAACTAGTTTTCTAAATTTTTTCCTCTTTTGAGTACCGTGATAGAAAAATGAAAGTTTTTGGATCTTTTTAGGATTATGAACGACCTTTACATGACATTATTTATCTTATTTACATAAATTTAAGGGTACATGGATCTAAATAATACAAATAAATGGAAAATCTATAGTCTGTAGGTACTTTTAAGAGGTTGTATGATTTATGAGGCATTCAAGAATATCAAGATTTGTTGAAATTTTGTTTTTAGGGTTTCATTTATGTGATAAGTCCTTAATTCAAGTGAAAAAAAGGTCACTCAAGGTTAATTACCATAAAAAACCCTTAATAATCCTAAAACACCTTCATACTCTATGTTTTTCATATGTTAAGGTAATTTAGCATATATTAAGATTATTCACAAAATCCTAGGTTTCTTTTACACTATGTATAACTCCTTTAAGAGCCTCCAAACTATTATATCTTGTTAAGGATGTGATTATTATTTATAAATAACCATCAATATGGTCTTGAAATAAACTTCACATGATTTTTTCACCTCCCTCATGTGTCATTCCATTTCAGTAGCTTTCCACTCCATCTCCATTATCATTCCCATGTCTATTTCCATCATAACACCTTCCATCCAATTCCACCTCATTGATTCACTATTTTGAGGAATAAAGGATGATATAAATAATTATGGTCATAAATATATTATTATTTTTCCCTAAATATTATTAAATAGGGATGAATGATCACCTAGAGTAAAAGCAAACATAGTGAATATCTTTTTATGGAAAGTTATAAGAAAGTAGGGAATATAGGATATCTCATCGAAGGTTTATTATTTGAACTATATCTTCATGTTTCAATGCATGAATGAGAGGCTTATAAATAATGTTTTGTGACCTTATCAATGTATAATATCACCTCTATCCTTACAAAATATCCCCACATAGTTACATGAAGGTACAGAGTCATTATGAAGGAATGATCATGGCATAGATGCATGAGTGAGAGTTAGCAAAGAGTTAAGGTTTCTTGATCCCTATTTATCAATTCATTCATATTTAAATCTAAGGAAGAAGCCAATGAATTATTATTCAATCATCCTAAGATAACCTATAGGCCTATCTAAATATCATCCATTTTTCAAGCTAATGTGTTGATAGAGATATGAATATGTTTGAACCTGATTAGAAGATTTGAATAGGTTCATGAAATATTGATGAGGTTAGGACCATTGAGAGAGATACTAGGCCATTTTTGCATGTCAATTTAATACTAATATTTTAATTAATGATCTTAAGACACCTACAAGTGACTTATGGAGAAATTTTATCGTAATGGCAAAGAGATAACAAAGAGATTGTTTGAAAAGGAACCTTGAGATCAATTAAGAATATATATAGGGTCAAGAGAGTCGTTATATGTTAGTAATGTGATGAGGAGTAAGTTCATAGGTATAGTTAAGAACCTCTCAAAACATCTATATGAATTTTTGGAAGGCAAACATAATTTCAATGTGTTAAATAAGTATCTTTAAATGTTATGCATATGGTTGAAAGACATGTAAGATACTTATAACAAGGTTCAAGAACTAAATGTACATCATGAAATCCATCCAATTCATATACTTCACATGCCATGCTTGGAATATCTAAATAAGTATAGTGGGGTATAAAATATAATTGAGAGATAGGTTATTGAATAAAGAATAAATATTTCATTCTAAGTGAATATGATCAATGAGAAATTAGAGAAATTATAGGAGTAAGTTCTATAAGATGATTCATAGTCATCTTATCCCACTTCTCAAAGTTATCTTAGTCTATATATTTTTATAGCCTACATTTATATCCATTCAATAAAAATAAAGAAACTAGAGGTGAACTTATGGTTATGAAGCATGATGGATTGTTTTAAACCTGAAAAGGTCTCACAGATAGTTTCTCAAGACAATCTATAGGTCCTGAGTGTAATGCTATGCATGATGAGGGAGGTAAACATGTTGGAGTGTTGGCATGAAGATACAAGGGATGTTTTAAACCTATCCAAAAACTCAAACATTTTAAATGATTTTTGGAGGATTAATTATAATTTGAAATGGTTTTAGAACATGAAATCATAGTCAAAAGTAAACTACAGTCTATTTTTCCTTAAATAACTATCCTTTGAAATAAAAGTGAAAGTGGATTGTTGGTATGTGAAGGGAGGGTAATTCAATGAATATGATGCATATAGAGTTTTAACACCTCTAAATAATCCATATAACTTTTTTAGAAACATGAAATGATCAGAGAGTGGCTTGAACTAGTCAAAATCTAAGAGGACATGTAGTCATAGTCAATGTAGGAATATAATTTTGAAAGAATTGGAGGTTTTAAGACCTCTGTGGATAGAGTTAAGATCTAAATTTAATAAAAATAGTATTCATGATTGGTTTAACACTCATATGTCATCTTAAAGGTTATACCAATGGTGTAAATGATTATTGTTTAGTCACAGAGCTCATACAATTAGTCATAAGATCAAATGGGCTATTGAGAGGAGTTTTGAAGATCAACAAAGAGTTTATACTTCATGAAGAGGTTTTGAGACATGAATATAATTATGTTATTTTCCTTACATTATTTATAGGGTTTATAATAATTAGCTTTTAGGGTGAATGCCCTTGAGGGCAATTTTAAGGAGATAAAGCTAAGACAAGCTTGTGTACTAATGTTGGCATCCATGTGTTTTAGGTGGTATTTGAAGACATAAATAATATGATAAGAAGGTTAAAAAGGTAAGATAAGATGTGAAAAAATATCATGATGAGAAATAACTTAGGGTTAGCATGAAGAATCACAAAACCAAGTGATTAGTGCTTCAAAGGCTTATTTGTCAAGAGACCCTAGGTAACATATGAATTCATAAGAGGAAAATTTGATAAAATAGCCTATCTTAAGGATATTTTTGACTTTGGGAGAAGGTTTAAAACTTCATTAAACATGTATTATAAATATAAATAACCTATTAATCCTCAAAACACCAAACACATAGACATGCAGTCTTAAGAGACCATGGAGACAAAATGGAGTTTGGGAAGCCAAAAGAAGTTACAGAGAATAGAAAAAAATGATAAAAAGAGTATTAAGAGGGATTTTAACCCCCATATCATCTTATAGTTTCCTTTAACATCAAAACTTAGTATTAATCCTTTTAGTCCTAAAGCTAATCTTAAAACCTATAAGCTCTAACATCATATGGAGGTAATCTTAGACATTCTTAGGAAATATTACACCATGAGAATTTGTAAGGATATGTATTAGATAATAATAATTTAATTTAAACTAGGTTATATTAGATTAACTTTTAGTTTGAATATCAAGAGATAAATCAAACTATATAATCTACACAACTAGTTCAAACCACCTACTTCAATGATCATATCTTTCACCACATAAAGACTTGGACCAAATAATTTTATCAAGAGTTGGGAAAAATATAAAAGTTGAAATACAAAAATTATTTAGGTTTATTGAGGATATAAGGTTTATTAACCATCAATAAGACTATGAGTAGGTCCAGAATGCATGCATAACACCACAAGTCAACTTCCCTACATACGTATCTTTGCCCACCTCTTGCATGGGAACCTAAGATTTCATGAGAGTTGAAGGGGTATATGGAATTAATATACATCTAAATAAGTTCTTTTTTTGTATTTATATACTTTATGAACCATATTTAAGAAGGTTCACCTTCAAAACTCTCCTTAAACCCTACTATAAACTAGTTTTGAGAAAAGTGAAGTTTCTTGCACTTGAAACCACATGAATCACCCTAAGAACTATTTAATAATGAATTAAACATATATAAGGTCCTGACCATGGTAAAATTATGTAAAAAACTATATGGACCTATTATAAACTATGGTTTTTTAATGAAAAAGTGAAAAAATAGAGGTACAAGGTAGTTTAAGGAGATGTTAATCAATGGAGAGTGGAGCTTGACATTTTTTCACTTTATCAAGCCATAAAATGATTTAAAAAATGACTATAAATGTCTCTTTTACTTTCTTTAAATTAGATATTCTATTGGAATGAAAGACAAGGTGACCTAATGTAGTCATATAAAATCTAAAAATTGATAACTTGAGTGTGGATAATGACACCCAACCTTTAGGTCCCTCTTACTTACTCTAATGACACTCACAACTATCCTTTAACTAATTCCTAGTCATATTTATCCTTTCATACTTGATCACAACATGGTCAAACCCCTTTTTCCATGACTAATCTATCCCTCTTGGTCTTATCAACTCAAGATAATAGTGCCACACTTGGACTATAGCATCAGTGCCACAATTATCCACTTTTAACACTCCTATCTAAGTTAATTTTTGGCCCTAATAGTTAGTTTCTTTTAGTTCCCCATCCTTTTCCTTATTGGCCTAATGTGAGTACATTTAACCCATGACCAATAGATCCTTATAAAATTCCATTCAAAGATCATTTGGAAAGGGTTGGCAAATATCACTAAGCAATAAAGAATACAAGTAAGACTACTCAAGAAATCTTCCTTATTCTCTGCATATAGCCAACCAATATACTTATAAGCTTATTCAAAGTCCCTAGCCACCTCAAGTACATCTAGTTAAAAAATTTGCATATTCATGCACTCAATTTCATAAAGCACATCAAGTAGGAGAACTACATATGGATTGATGCCTCTTCAAAGTATTGGTATGTAGGCAGTGTGCCCACACAAGAGGTGTGGATATACGTTCAATGAATGTTACACACACTAACACCCCCCCCTCTTTCTCAAAAAATTTCAAAGCATAATGGAGTATATGGTTTTAAGAGAAAATATGCTCTATAGGGAGCTCTATATATTTCCAACTATCGAAAATTAATGGATAGGGTCACACAGACTTGAAAAATAAAACCCAAAAAGGTCAAATCCTTAGGATAATAGTAGTAGAGGTGGAGTACAACATCGATGCCACTCCTATCCACTTTCAGTGCTCCTAGACAATCATAAAACAAAGGTTAGATCTTTGTTTATGATAGTATCTGAGTATTGTACAGTGAATCTTAAATCCTATCTTAACCATATTAGCTAGTTTTTAGCTAAGTATTATTTTCTCCATCTTATTACTATTTTTAGAAAGGTAAAAAATGCAATCTAATTTACACAAATCAATAACTCAATTATTGCATATTTTTAACTAATTTTACTACTTAAACCATTTAACTAAATTAGGAATAATACACCAATATTCCTAAAAAAGTTAAATCAATTGGTGCACTTGACTGACTTCATTTGCACATAAAAACCCTAGAAACCCTAGGGTAAATTTTCTACTAAATTTTCCTATTTTTTATGATTTTTTAAATACAAAATAAAATAAGAAATTAGCATTACATTTTAAAATTTCATAGTAATTTTAAAATAATTTTTATTTCAAATCCTAGTTGTCCATACTAGGTCTTAGTAATTTTCCAATATTTTTTTTATTTTCTACTATCATATTAAAATCATAATTTCAATTCAAATTTAAAAATTCAATAGTAAATTTCACACATATTTATTTTTAAAAACCTTAGTTGCATCTTCTAGGTCTCTTTAAATCACAAATTTTCGAATAATTTTTTTATTTTTTACATGCATATCTAACTCAAAAATTCAATTTAAATTACAAAATCTCATAGTAAATTTCAAAATAATTATTTTTCAAACCCATAGTTGAATATACTAGATCCCATTGCTTGTTGATGTATCACCTTACACGTTTGTGAGTTTTGTATCCTTTTTATGAAATTTATAGTTAACTATTTTTAGGAATTTACTTTTATTATATTTAGTACTTTCATTTTCTATCACTTTTTCTATTAAAAGTTATTACAAAAATTTCAATCAAATGTCAAACTATTTTCCTACTTTAACAATGGCCCAATATACCAGTTTTGATGAAACCAATAAAATGAAACTTTAAGAACTATTAATTAAAAACCTTGACATGAAAGATGACATGCTTAAAATATTACAATAAGAACAAAAAAGAGTGAATAGTGGTCAATCTTCCCAAACCACAAAGAAGCCAGTTATAAATGACACTATGGGAGCAACTATGTCTTAACAACCCCTTATAACAGCCCAACCTACCTTTATACCACTAATTATAGGCTAGTATATCTTTGTCTCTTGATGTGGTAGCCCTTGCAAAAGAGATAAGAAATCTTCAATCCAAGGTGATAAATCTTGAGTAAGGTGTGTATAGACCTGCATAGGCTTTGGATTCTTTTGCTCTACTGAATATACCATTGGCACATCACATTACTTCTACACCCTTGCCATAAGGTTTTGTTGAACCCAAACTTACACTATATGATCGAAAGGGTGATCCAAAGACACATTTAAGATCTTCTCATATAGCATACTTGGACTATGTATCAAATGATTGGCTACTTACCAAGATATTTCCATGTAGCCTAAAGGATTATGCTTTACAATGGTTTTATAGTCTACCAAATTAGTCGATCAATGCATTCAATCCTTTCGTTGACATGTTCCTAGCTCATTTCAGCATTAACATTGGTGATAAGGTTTCATACACCAAAATTATACAATAAAAATAAAGGTCAAATGAACATCTCATAGATTATGTTCTTTGATATAAGAATATTTTGGCTAAGATGACTAAACCCATGGCTAATCAAAAGTTACAAAGATCTCTTCAAATAGAATCTCTTACCATCTTTTCATGAATCAACTATACTCAAAATATTCTCTTCCTTCATTAAATTATGTCACACATAAAAGAAAAGAGAATTCAAACTAATTTTAATGCACAAACTCAAGTACACAAGTATCTCAAAAATAAAAAATATGAGTAACACCAAAGTCCCATATAAAGTCAAGGTTAATGATAGCAAGAGTCAGAATAAACCAATAGTTAATGCAGATTCTGAGCCCCATTAGCATGTGGTTTTTTCAACACCTCCTCAATGAACCTTTACCAATCTACTAATTTCTCTAGCCAGAGTTTTACAATAGCAATTGGAATGTAAAATCATATATCTCCCTCCTATTTGAGAAGTTGACCTAGCAAAGCTTCTTCCATGGAGAGATGATCAACATGCATTTTGTAAGTTTCATATGGCACCAAGACATACAACAAATAGTTGAATTAGTTTAAGACACAATATATATGATTTTATAGATGGAAATCATATTGATCTTTGCACTTCAGTTGAGCCTCCTTAAGCAAAGCAATCATAAGATAAATCTTTGAAAATATTCTGAGACACCTTTTTGAAACATTCTAAATAAGAGAAAAAGAACACATCAAGGGTTCACCTTGCATATCATGCACATCTACCACTAGATATATATAGTGAAACTTTAATTGAGTTACATACTTTAAGCAACATGATTGGTGTATATAGTTCTAGAGTTCCACCTAGACCCTCCATCTCCTTCTCAGAGTAGGAGATTGTCAAGGATGATTCAAATTATCATGCACTCTTTATTAGATCTCACATCCATAATTATACTATTTAGTGCTCCCATAGACAATGGATCAAATGTGAATATGTGCACTATGACATTATTAAATCATTTAGGATATTTAGATCAAGATATTACCCTAATAGACAAAGTTATCAATAGGTTTAGTGGGTACATATAGAGATCATTAGGTGATAGTGTACTTCTTTTATAGGTTGGTTTAACACATGTGGCCATACCATTCACTATTTTTCCCAATGCATGAGTTTTTTATATGTTACATGGTCATTCATGGATTTAGAAATTTTGAGTAGTACCTTCTACAATTCACAAGCACATGAAGCTCATTCATGCTAATTAGGTTGTTATCCTTGGTGGGTTTGCATATGAGTTGTGAACTAGGAATTTGACTCAAGATAGGATGGTTAGTTCGGTGTTAGTTTTAAAAATGAAATCAAAATTGAAATAAACACACTAGCATAACATCTCTAGGACTAGTTACTAGGGGCAAATTAGTTAATAAAACAAATGGAAACACAACTAAAACATGAAATAAGAACTTCCTTCACCTTCTTTGTATGCTACAAATTGCTTGTTATAGTGGCTTGTTTGGTTTGTGCACATGAAGTCTACATCAATGGAAACTTGGCTACCTCCATCTCTCCTTATCACCTTGTGTGGCTTTGGGTTGGTTTGGTTTGGCTCAATATTTTAACATTATAACATTAATTTTCATGAAGCTTTGGAATCAATTAAACATTATAACTTTGGCATATGAGACCTTATAATTATGGATGTGAGGCTTGATATTTATAGATTTTTTGGAATGGTTTGAGGATCAACCATGACCGTCCATCTCAAGATTGAGATGTAAGGCAATGGATAAATCCAACTATGAAATTTATTATAAAAATATCCCCTTTAATATTTTAGATAGAGGGGAATTAAATAGGCATGGAAGGGCTTTGATGAGGTATGGGAAGCATGAATCTTGATATTTGTGGTATTTATGGCCTACACATGTCTTTTCAAGAAATGAGGTCACCTGATGATGTAGATATTCAATATTCATTTCTAAAAAGAAATTATTCAAAAATTTCTTTGAAATTCTTAATTAGGTTCTAATTTTGTTTAATTATCTCTTAAGCATGATTAATCATTTTGATGCAAACCTTTGCTCTTTATGCACAAATTAATTGGTCAAAATATCTTGTTATTGGCCTAAAATTTGACTAGATTAGAATTGGAAGTCGATGTCAAATGCATTAGATCAATTGTCCCATTTAGGATGTTTTCAACACCAAATAACAATGGCATGTGTGTCATGCAAGAGATTTTATAGAAAAGATTAATCCAGAGCATCGAAGTGTAAAATTATCATTTTAACATAAAATGGTTTGATCAAAGTTAGCTAGCCTAGAAACTACGTTATCCCATTTAATGATACCCTAGGCTAAATTGGAACTTGAATATATCAATTTCAACATTTTAAATGTGTTTTAGTGTTTATAGTCAAAATTGTACATTTTTATGGAAATTGATCAAAAGCCTAATTTGAAATTAATGCTAGCTAGATTTATGTGTTTATAGGTTTCCCCTATTTGGGAAGGCATTGCAAGCTATAAGCATAGTAACATCTTCTCAAAAAATGAAAAGGTCCTGTATGCCACCAACTACAATGATGATGAGCTAACTATATGATGCCCCCTAGAGGGAATGGTTGACATAAGGAAAGGTTGGCAAGCGGCCCCTCAAAATAAAAAATGGAGACAAGGAGACCAAAAAAAGGGAAATCATGGAATGATAACATAATGATATTGAAAATATAGTCAAAATCAATGAAAATGCAAGTGGGATGGTCTACAATGGTTTTCCCAAAGGTGGTTATAAGAATTGTACCATGATAGTGGTAACATGGCATGAAAACATAATGATTTGCCCAAAGGTGGTTATAATTATTGAGAAGATGGAGCTACCTTAGTTAGGATAGACAAAAAAGATAACAACATACCCATGTATGGGTGAAAAGAGTTAAGTGGTGAGAAATAATGATTTGCCCAAAGGTGGTTATAATCCTTAAGAAATGTAGGTGGGATGGTGTATAATGGTCTACCTATAGTTAGTTATAATAATTAGACCCTGATGATGGAAAACATGATTGACTGGTTGAATGATGATGGCAACTTAACATAGAGGGTAATGATGAATTGAAACAACCTGCTAGTAGGGAGATGTTCCTTTGAGCTACCAAAGGTGGACACTATTTCATGGTTAATTACTCTATTTAGGATATGATTAGGATTGAATTAGGATGTTATCATCAAAGAAATGTTTATGCCACCATTGATGAATTAACTTCCTAAACCTTAGTTTTATTGTAGCATGTGTTGATAGGCATCATGGTATAACATCATGAGTATTTAAATGAAATATGCGTAAGGACTAACTCTCATAATCCAATACTCAATAGAAAATAATGCACTAATGATAAAAACCATGATGATAATGTAAACACATGAATATGGATGGATTTAAGTGTAAGTTTGGGTAAGGAAGAACCTAACAAATGCATATAGACTGAATCAAGGCAATAGTATGTAAAACAAACAAACATGCACACAAACAAAACACCAAAGAAACAAATAAATTACTTTAGTCCATACAAACATTTCTCCTAGAAAAAAGACAAAATATTAACAAATGAAAGAAATGGAGGAATAGAAGAAAAGGAAGGGGATGGCCGAGTTGTCTCTATATGCACTAGGCAAGTGGATGATGCCTACATAGTTCCATGGACATAATATCCAACAAAAACTTCAAGAAAAATACATTTCTCCCAAGAAATGGGAAGAAAATAATAATTGATGAAAAATCATAATGAATGTAATATAAGAATAGGAATGGTCTTAAAAAAAGGTAAGTGTGAGGGAGAAAAGGCCAAAATGGATGGGGAAACTAAGTGGCAAGTGATTTGCTTGTGACTGTGTAATGGTTCCTAAAATCCTTAAGGGAAAGAAGTGATCAATGTTTTTGGGATTTTCTTACTATTTTACAAATGTTTTTGGAAATTTTGGAGTATCTCAACTTGATTGAGACTGATAAGACACTAAATGGTTAAATATCAAAGAATGGGAAGAACATTACTTAGGTTGCTCAAAAAATGATGAGAGCATGGATTTAGGTTGCTCATAAAATGGTTAGAGCATGGTTTAGGTTTCTTGAAAAATAGTGAGAGTGTGGATTAAAAGGGTGACTAAATTAGCCTAAAAAAGTATCAATTTCTACCTACATAGTCCTTGAGTAGGACCTCAAGTCACTATAATTTTATCATATAGTAGAGGAATCTGACTAGTGTAGCAGTCAATTCAAAAAAAAGGGTACAGTTGGTATAAATGCATAATATGGCATTGGTAATTTCAAGTTGGTATGTCAAGTTTCAGTAAACAAAATTTCCCCCTAGTTTTCCCATAAGTGGTTATAAATAGGATACAACATAAATCAATGATACTAATTTACCGATAGGTAGTTATAATTAGTAGCAAGACTGATGATACAAAAGGAACAACAAACTAAGGATACAACTACCAAAACTAATATCATATTGTTTGAAAATACTACCTCTATTTGAAATGCTTGAAATAATTGATAAAATTGATCAGAGTCATTAGTGTTAAATATGTGAAAGTAATGGTGAAACCAAGGTCAAACAGACTAGGTATATAAGATTCAAAACATGCTTGATCAATAGAAAAGAATGGTAAAATGGATAAGTAATATGATAAGAGGAATGATAAGAATGATATTAGTACAAAGAATAATAGTGATAAAATGTCACAACTAAAATGGTTCTTATAGGTAATACACCATAGTGCTCAAGCATAGTACCACTTGAGGTGGATAATATTCATCATCTCAAAAAGTTCATTTGCATTTGGTGTGGTGAGATTATATGCTCCTAATCCATAATTTGTAGTAATGATGAAATTCCCTATCTATTTTGGTTTTAATTTACCTTTATGCTTCTTCTTAGACATGGTAATATTTTGGTTTTCTTTAAGAACAAGATCACCAAGCTCAAATGTTCTATATCTGATGCACTGATTATAGTGGCCTTTGAGTCAGTTCTAATATGCCTAAAGAATTTTCAATGGAGACGTGAATTTTTCATCAATTAGGTTTAGCTCTTACATGTGATCTAATATATAGTCATGATCATCTAGGAGATTCTTGAAATATTTATGTAATAAAGGTAACTCAATCTCAATAGGAAGTATGGCTTTAGTACCATAAACAAGTGAGTATAGAGTGGCTCTTGTGGGGGTACAATAATTGGTATGGTATTCCCAAAGGGCATATAATATTTGAAGGTGCTAGTCATGACCAACATCAATGACAAAATTTATGAGAATGTTAACAATGGTTTTGTTTGATGCTTTAGCCTGAACATTACCTTGAGGGTAATATGTTCTAGAAAAATGATGTGTGATGTTGTATTCGACACATAGCTTATTGACATCCTTGTTCTTGAATGATACTCCATTATCAGAATAATTATTGAAGGGATACCATAGTGGTAGATGAGATGTTTGAAGATGAACCTAGAAATTTTGTTTCAAGTCATGTAAGTGAGGGGTATAGCTTCGACTCACTTAGTGAGATATTCAATGATGGTAAGGATATGTTTATGGTTAACAGAAGATGTAGGATTGATTTTTCCAATGAGGTTGAGTCCCTATGTATCAAATGGACATGGTGTCAATATTTTTTTCATATTCTTGGCTAGGGTATGAATTAGATTGGCATGCCATTGACATTTATCATACTTATTTACATATACAACTATATCTATGTCCATTGTGATCCAATGATAACTAGTACATAAAATATTTTTTGATAAGACTACCCTACTAGAGTGGGCTCCACATACTACATTTAATTCCCATAATGTTAGTGTAGATTCTACTGAAGTTAAACAAAAAAGTAGAGTTTTATCAAAACTATGATAGTAGAGGGTTGATCCAAGTAGAGTATAACGAGTGGAGTAATAGATAAAAGTTTTGGTTTATTTTTGAGAGAGGTTATGTGGTAAAACTTGGTCATGAAGGTAGTTGTAAAGGTTTGAGTGCTAGATAGAACTATGACCAACAATATCAGAAATCATCATGATAGTGGTAGGCTCATGAGCTGGTGCGAATAAGTTCTCAATGAGGAATTGATACTCTCTAGCTTTGTCTATTTATTAAATTAAATATTTGATAGTGGCCATAGCATCTACAATTATATTACTTGCCCTTGGTATATGCTCAAACTAAATGTTGGCAATTTATTGTTTGAGAGTGTTGACCATGGCCTTATATGGAACCAACTTGTCATCTTTGGTTTGAAAGTGTTCTGTAGCCTAATTGATGATTAACTAAGAATCACCATAAACCTTGAGATGAGATAGGTTCCACTGCACTACCTATCAAAGACCTACAACAAGTGCTTCATTCTCATCCATGTTGTTTGTACAAGGAACACTAATTTTGAAAGACTTAAGAATTAGATACCCTTATGGTGTAATAAATAAGAAGCTTGTCAATGATCCATGTGTAATAAATGATCCATCAAAATATAGCTTTTAGTGCCACATTTTGAGAGGTATGCCAACGATGATCATTATGGATTCATATAGAAATTGGAATGTGAGTGGATCTATGTCTATAAGGGATGCTTCAACAAGTTGATCTACAATAACTTACCCCTTAATGGCTTTTTGATTGGTTTATTCAAGGTCAAACTCACTAAGAAACATGATCCATTTGGCCATTTTACCCTATAAATCTATTTTATATAGTAGATACTTGAGCGGATCTACTTTTGAAATGACCATGGTCTTATTGTTTAACATGTAGGGTCATAATTTTTGAGCTATGAATACCATGGCTAAACAAGATTTTTCAATAGGTGTATAGTTGTGTTCATACATGACCAATGTACAAATTAAGTAGTATAATGCATGATATTTTCTATTGACATCATGTTGATCTTGAAGTGCCCCAAGGCATTATCTATAGCTAATAGGTATAACACAAATTCCTAGCATAGGGGTAATGAGATAAATAGATTTGTTAGGTAATATTTTAGCTACTAAAAAGCTATTTAGTAGTGATCATACTAGTGGAATGTAACTACCATATTCAAAATATGTGTAAATGGATGACACTTATTTTCTAACTATGATATGAACTATCAGATTGATTGGATCCTACCCTGTAAACTATAGAGCTAATTAAAATTTTTTGGTGGAGGCATCTCTATTATAGCTTGGACTTTGGCTGGATCAACTTCAATGCCCCTAAGAGACATGAGGAAGCCCAATAATTTACCTAATGTTACTATAAAGACACATTTCTTTGGATTTAACTAGACTTTGTACTCATGTAGCCTTTCAAATATTCTATGTAGCACTGTTAGATGGTTGACCCTAGTTTTTGATTTACTTAGTATATCATTGACGTAGTCTTCAATAATATCATGCATCATATCATGGAATATGATGGTCATGGCTCTTTTATATGTACTTTGAGCATGATTAAGGCCAAATGACATTACTTGATAATAAAACATTCCTCATGGAGTGGTGAATGTTGTCTTATGTTGGTCTTCTAGTGTTATTCTAATCTAGTTATATCTTGAAAATCCATCCATAAGTGAAAAGCATCTCATAAACTACCATGTAGTCAATGATCATGTCAATATTAGGTAATGGAAAGTCATCCTTAGGGTAGGATTTGTTTATGTCTTGAAAATTAGTATAGATTCTGATTCATTTAGGATTTTTGCTAATAGGTACAACATTAGATATCCATTTAGTTAGTTAATGGATCGAATATATCCTTCTTCTAAGAGTTTTTCCAACTCTTTCCTTACTAATACAACAATGTGAGGATGCATCTTATGTAACTTTTGCTTCACTGGTTTGACATCAAAATTTACCATAAGGTGATGTAAAACCAAGGCAAGGTCCAAACTTGGAATGTTAGAATAAGCCCATGCAAAGATATCTACAAATTCTCTCAATAGAGCTGTAAAGACTTAACTTTTTTTTTAGTGAGAGATGCACTTAATTTTATCCATTTTAGGTTTGATGGAGTCTCAATGTTTATCTCTATTTTATCTTCAACTATAAGGGTCAATTTGTCTTCTATAATAGTAGGCAAAGACTTGAAGTATTGGATGATATCAGGGTCCTCTATTAGGACATGCTATTCAAATTCTCCTAAGCATGATGAATTTGAGTCCCCTAATGGGAGATCTGGCCATGTGAGAAAAATATCTAGAATTTCTTGAAGAATTTGATCAAACACTTATTTTTTCTCAAAATTGAACTTATTCCCATAAGCAAGTTCATTGTTGGTGGTCTCCTAGTCTAAATTCAAAGAAGAATTTACACCCCCATCTAAAGTTGCTTGAAATGATTTTTCACCACTAGACTGGGCTTTATCTTTACTTTTTCCCTGGTCGAAAAGTACCTAAAAGAGGATTTCACTTTGGTAATTCAATGTTTTATTTATTTATTTTTGGCTAATGGTGTTCACCTACTCTCCAAAATAGAATTCAATATCTAATGTGATTCAGAATCTTGATTTATGATCTCCCAATGGAATGTTGTCTCTAAGACCTAAAAAATCACAAAATACCTCATCATTCTAAAACTCATCAATTGATAAACTAGATTCTTGTTGGTCCCAATCTATCAGTTGGGGATATTATAATGGCAATGGGTTGTGATGAATGATTAGGGTAAGGGTACAAATGGCATTATTATCAAATAGGTTAGTCTCATCTAGGTCATCAAAGATAAGGCTATGATCAAAACCTACTTCATTGTTGACATCATCATCACTAGTCATTGATGATAGAACTTGAATAATATATATGGGGTTACTCCTTGGTAGTTTAAATCTAATTCCATATAGTCTTTTGTAATTAGTCATGTAAATTGGCTCAATGGTTCCTTGTTGATTCAGTCTAAGGCCTCTTCCTTTATAATATTGATGTTCCATAATCCCTTTGGGAATAAGATACTTTTCACTCTTATAATAATTAGTGTAGTTGTCATTCTATAACCATGATTCATCTGTAATATCCCCAACCAATAGGGACTGTAGAAAGACAAAAGCTCTGATACCACTGTAATATCCCCTATTTCTCTCAAATTCTGAAACTAGATATTTTGAATTGCTTTTCTGTGTATTCTAATTTTTTTGGTGTTTTATGCATGTAATAAGAAAAATTGTGAGTTTTGAAAAATAATTCCAAATAAATAAATAAACCATAGTATAATCTCTTAACTAGAAAATCAAAGATCTTATTACTCATCCAGATGATTACACATAAAAGTCCTCTCTCATGCATATAAAAAGAATATTAAAATACTATCTTAAAAACTTGATTATTTCTCCAGCAATCTAAAAATACCCTAGATCTGTGCGACTCAGGTTGTTGAGTCAAAAACATAGTCACCGATGTCAGCTATACTACCGTAGTCAGTTGATAGGCTGCTACGATCAAACAATATTCTATCGTCGTCAATCTCTATCACCCTCTATTGACATCAGTATTTAGTCAGCCAATGTCGGTCAATGGACTTCCGATGTTGGTCTCTATTCTTCTTGTGGCATTATTCAGCCTGCTACAAAATGGTATGGATTTCCATGAATCTGTATGGATCCCATATAGGAGCAAATAGAATCTAGCATAGCCTGTATGCTGGGCACCTGATCTAAAGATCTCTATCTGTATAATTTTCTAAATAAAAAACTAATGAAAGAAATACCTATAAACCTCTATGATAGCTTTTGTATGAAGTTATCTCTCAAATTGGTAATAGATCGGTTGATCTCTCAGAACCTCTAAATTACACACACTAAAGAGTGGACGTTTTCCAATGCAACTAGAATACTGGAAACCCTTGGCTCCTTCTTCTCAGAAAAACTTAGCAAAATTCTTCAATATCAATAATCAAATCATAATCATAATCATATGGCCTCTCTCTAATAAGAAACCCTTATATCTTCTAAAAAGTGTGCTTGCCCTAATTAGGGTTTCATAATTAAAAATTAGGGTTTCTCAATTAAAATATGCTAAATAATTAATATTCAATTAAATCAATCAAATATTAATATCTCCCTCAATACATGTCAGATCCTCGAACCGTTTGAAGCTAGTGAACCAGGGAGTGATTTTACACATGACCATACCAAAACAAGGGTGCTCTGCTACATGCCAAATATCCCTAAATAATAGGAGCTCAGGTAAACATGTCTAAAAGAGCCCGAATGAAAGCCAACTATAGAAATTCTACTAATCGAAGCCAAGCCAAACTCCAAGAAGACCCTCTATCCATCCTCTCAACCTATGAGGGTCATATAATAGGCTAATCATCAAGTTTGAAGATGTCAACTAAAAAGGGGACATGACAATCCATCCCTCGTTAAATTGCTTGTCCCCAAGCAATCTCAGAACAACAAACCAATCAATCCACTTGGATCCCAAATGTAGTCATGATCTATACTAATGACAATCAACACAAGCTCTTGTAATATCCTCTCAAATATAACCAAGAGGAATCCACAATCAAACTGGTGAATGCAACTCAACCAATCTCTAAAATCATAACTTCCCTGGATGTGTTGATACTACAGGCTGTGTAACTTGTAACTACCAATTTCATCTAGAAAAGATGGTGCCAATCCATCACATAATGGATGGTAAGAAACTAGAGCTGATCTACACTTGTGTGAAATCAAATCTTCTATCTCTGGGTCAAAAGAAAAATAATGAGCATACCCCACCTTATGATGCCAGTAAAAACTTGCAAACTCTGCTAGTGGCTCACTATTACCAAATTGGGAATCAATAGATGGCTCCAATGTCTAACTCTGAGTAGCTTTAGGCTAGATAAGACCCTATGTAACCCACTCAACAAACCTTGCCTCAAAATCCTTGTGAGGTAGCATAGTAGAAAGGATCACTATAATCTCCCCACCCAATCTGCTAATATCACTAACACCTCAGATGAGAACACCTTCTGTCACTTTATGCGAGTCCAAATGAACACCTGCACTATCCAAAAAATACTCCATGAATGATTTAGTGCATTAAAAATTATATGTAGAAGCATCAACATACTCCCCTGCACACCACCACCAATCCCTTTGTAAAGGTGGCACAACCAACTATAGCACACTATCATCTATGTGAGAAGAATCAATCTAGAAACTCAACTCCACTGGTATCCCAAACTCATCAGGACCAGGTACTCCCAAATCTTGAACATGTGTGTCAACCCCAGAAACATGTTCCTCAGCAACAACTACAGGAATGTACTTACCACCAATCACCTCAATATAGAAATGAACTGGGTCTGGCACTAGTAAAGACCACAAACACTCCAACTCCATGGTCACCTCAACCAAATGAAATTGTGACTCTTCCACTACATTCTCTTGGGTGTTATCTGCAATAATCAAATCCTGGGACTCTTCTACAATCTCTAAATCTAGAGTGTGAATGCTAGACATACTCATATCATCATCAACATGTGACCTAACTGTAAATGAAAGCTGAGTCCCTGCCACATGTGCTAACTCTTGAACTGAACTCACCTCAAGACAAAGCTTGTCCACATGTCTCTCAAAATCTTGGAGAGCCAACTGAGTACACACCAAAGAATTCTGAGTATCCTCCAGTGCATGAGAAAGCTGGTCAACCTCCTCTTCCTTCTTGTTTTATGATGTGGACCCCTTAAAAATGGATGTCATATACCATGTTAATTTGTCTTTAAATGTAGGATCTAAAAGAAATTCATTCATCCTCTTCTAGTTTTCAACCAACTAGTTCAACCTTTGTTTTTCCATACCCTTGTCCCACTATTTTTGAGTACTTGAAGTACCCATGATTTACTAACCGGTTCAATGTCCAATCTACCCAAACTACCCAACAAGATGACAAGATTTAGCTCTGATACCACTATAATATCCACAACCAATAGGGACTATAGAAATACAAAAGCTCTGGTACCACTATAATATCCCCAACCAATAGGGACTGTAGAAAGACAAAAGCTTTGATACTACTGTAATATCCCCTATTTCGCTCAAATTCTGAAACTAGATACTTTGAATTGCTTTTCTGTGTATTCTAATTTTTTTGGTGTTTTATGCATGTAATAAGAAAAATTGTGAGTTTTGCAAAATAATTCCAAATAAATAAATAAACCACAGTATAATCTCTCAACTGGCAAATCAAATATCTTATTACTCATCCAGATGATTACATATAAAAGTCCTCTATCATGCATATAAAAAGAATATTACAATACTATCTTAAAAACTTGATTATTTCTCCAGCAATCTAAAAATACCCTAGATCTATGCGACTTAGGTTGTTGTGTCAAACACATATTCACCGGTGTTGGTTATACTGCCACAGTCAGTCGATAGGCTATTGTGGTCGATCAATATTCTACTATCATCAGTCTTTGTCACCCTCTACCGACGTCGGTATTTAGTCAGCCGATGTCGATCACTAGACTATCGATGTCAGTCTCTATTCTTCGTGTGGCATTATCCGGCCTACCGCAAAATGGTATAGATTTGTATGAATCTACACAGATCACATATAAGAGCAAATAAAATCTAGTACAACCTGTATGTTGGATACTTGATCTGAAGATCTCTATCTGTATAATTTTCTAAATCAAAAACTAATGAAACAAATCCCTGTAAACCTCTGTGATAACTTTTGTATGAAGTTATCTCTCAAATTGGCAATAGATCGACTAATCTCTCACAACTTCTGAATTGCACACACTGAAGAGTGGACATTCTCTAATGCAACTAGAATACTGGAAACCCTTGGCTCCTCAAAAAAACTTAGCAAAATTCTTCAATATCAATAATCAAATCATAATCATAATCATATGGCCTCTCTCCAATAAGAAACCCTATATATCTTCTAAAAAGTGTGCTTGCCCTAATTAGGGTTTCATAATTAAGAATTAGGGTTTCTTAATTAAAATATGCTAAATAATTAATATTCAATTAAATCAATCAAATATTAATATCTCCCTCAATACATGTTAGATCCTCAAACCATCTAAAGTTGGTGAACCAGGGAGTGATTCTGCACATGACCATACCAAAACAAGGGTGCTCTATTGCATGTCAAACATCCTTAAATAAGAGGAGCTCAGGAAAACATGTCTACAAGAGCCTAAACAAAAGCCAACGATAGAAATTCTACTAATCGAAGTAAAGCCAAGCTCCATCAAGACCCTCTATCCATCCTCTCAGCCTACGAGGGTCACATAATAGGCTAATCATCAAGTTTGAAGATGTCAACTGAAAAGGGGACATGACATCATCTCCCATGAGAGGGTCTAGTTCTAGATTAGATGTTGGTATAAACATGATCAGTCCTTTATTTTTCTCTTTTGTTGCTAATGCATATGTGGGGTAACTATAGGTCTTTAAAAGGTCTTTAGATTTTGAGGAATATTGGAAATATGAAAGGTATCATACATTAAATATTCTCCTAATCCATTAGTTGAAATGGTGTAATGATTAAAAGCTTTTGGAGGTGACATGTGGGAAAGGAAATCTAGAGTATTAGGATCTATATAGTTTTCTTCTAGAGAATCAATAAGTATGGCCTTGCCTTTATCCTACTTAGAACTTGGGTTCATTGCTTATTGGTAATTATAGATTTGAAACTTGGCCTTAAGATGTTTGCAGTGTTCATACAGGTGCAAATCTCTTGGAATATACACTTCTATCCCTGAGTGGGAAAAATTGATACATTCATGTAGTGTTGATGGGACTGCATGAACCTCATGTAACTAATGCCTACTTAGAAGCATATTGTATGAAAATTTAAGATCAATCACATGATAAAGTGTATCATGGGTCAAAGTCCCAATGATAACTAGTAGGATAATAGTACCTTGTGATTCTCTCTCCTAATTATCATAAGCTTTGATAGTTATCATTTTTGGTTAGAGATTTGCCATTGTGTACCCAAGAAGCTTGATGAGCTTTAGAAACACTATGTTGAAGCTTGATCCATTATCTATAAGGACACATTTCACTTTATGTTGCTTTATATAAACTTCTATAGACAATAGATTATTATGGAGTCGGCCAAGGGAAGACATATCGCTTTTGTTTAAAGTGACTTGTTGGGGAAGATCTAGGTGTCTAGCCAAAGGTTGAAATTTATCAAGGGATATGTCACTGGAAATAGTGGATTGGGTTAAAAAATCATTAAAAATATTCTTGTGGATTACCAAAATTCACAAAAATATGAAATAGATATCTAGGTTGGTGTCTTCTATAATTGTTCCACAATGTCAAACTTCTTTTTTGGGTCAGTGTTAAATGGCTTATTTTGAGGTTAAATGACTGGTTGGATAATGAGTAAAGTGGTAGATGGTTATGGGCCTAGGATGGTAATATTTAACATCTAAGTTATGATTGCATAATAAATATTAACTATAAGATCATGATTTCTAAAAAATGATGGTAATAGTCTGGGACTAGATAAGACAAGTCTCAATTGTTGGTGCACTTATATGTGGTCAAGAGGCAAGGATGAGTTATCAATATAAGGTCCAAAAGTGGAAATCTCAATTTGTTGGTTCACCTACATGTGGTCTCAGATCAAAGAAGGATTATCTGTATAATTTGGTTGAAAATAATTATTTATCAATGGTCTAGATTGATTGGTGGTTGATCTAGGATTAATGGAGATGGTATTAATGCTACCCCCTACAATATGACCTATAACCCTTTTGCAGTCATTTATAACTACATGGTAGGTTTGTTGGTTGTTACCATTCTAATCTCAATTTTGGCCATTATTCTAACATTGTTGGTTTTGTTGTTGATTCTACTAGTTCTACTATTTTTGATAGTTTTGTTGGTTTTACTAGTTCAACCTTTCATTTTGATACTATTGATTTTATTATTGCATTGGGCATGTCTATTGTTGTTATTGTTGCTGATTGTGATATTGAAAAGGGTTTTGATAGACATAAAGAGTCTTATTAAAGGTGGAATCACCACCATCTAATGTGATCACACCATTATCTAACATATTTTCAATTAATTTCTTGATTTTCACACATCTTTGTAAATTATACCTGTTCACCTAATGATACTCATAGAATTCATTTTCATGGTACCAATCAAGATAAGGGATGACTTGAGGATAATGATTTGATATAAGCCAACTAATCAAATTAATAGTGGCAAGTTTACAAAATATAGATTTAATAGGCTCTCCAAGGTCACTAAAAACATGATGCATAGGCAAGTTCTCCTTAGAGGAGAGTTTTGTAATGGTAAAGGTTGTGGCATTTGCTACATGGGTTTTGGTTATTGTACCTACGGCATTAGTTTAAGAGGTTATCAGTTAGGAGTAAGATAAAATGGTGGTATAGGTTAAGAAGATGATGTTTTCATCATTTAAACATGATGTGACTAAGTTAAATTATTTCCCATAACATTTTTATTGTATTTGAATTGTTTTGGTCTATCTTAATTATTGGCTTATGTCAGTTATGATGATTACACTTAGATTGGATGTTGGTTTTGGCCACTTCCCTGATTGGTAACTTGGTTATAGTTAATTGAATAAGCTTTATGACTCCTTTATTAATGATTGATCACTCAATAAACAAAACTTTTTTCAATGGTTTATTTAAAGGTATGTGTAATACCCCCTACCAATAGGGAATATAGAAAAACAAAAGCTCTGATACCACTATAATATCCCCTACCAATAGGGAATATAGGAAGACAAAAGCTCTAAATTGCTTATCTATATTTGTGCAAAATAACTTCAAATAAACAAATAAACCACAATATAATCTCTTATTTATTCGCTCAGACTATTACAATAGATATCCTTTGTCATGCATATTAAATAATATTCAAATATGGTCTTAAAATCTTGAGTATTCTGCAAACTAGGAATAAAACCTGAATCTGGTACGTCTCGACCTATTGTGTCAAAAGCACAGTCAATGACATCAGTTATACTACCATCATCGGTCGAGTGGGGTCGTTAACCTACCGACGTCGGTGATAGGTTGGCTGATGTTGGTCACTGTAGATCTCTACTTGTCAATGTTGGTCTCTGTGCAAATCTATATGGATCTGTATAGACTTCATATGGCTGCCAATATAACACACCCTATTTGTTAGACCCCTGATATCAAGATATATGACTCTAATACAGATGATCTCTATCTGTATAACTTATTGAATCAAAAACCCAATAAAATAAATACCTGGAAAGCTTTGTGACAACTTCTATGTGAATATACCTCTCAAATATGTAAACCTCTGTGATAACTTCTATATGAAGCTATCTCTCAAATCGGCAATAGATCAGCTGATATTTCATAGCCTCTAAATCGCACACACTAAAGAGTGGATGTTCTCTAATGCAGATGGAATCCTAGAACCCTTGGCTCAGTCTTCACAAAATAATTCTTAGCAACAATCAATATCAATAATCAATTCATCAATTCTCTCCCATGAGAAACCCTTATACCCTCAAAAAGATATGCTTGCCCTAATTAGGGTTTTCTTAAATTAGAATTAGGGTTTCTAAATTAAAATTAGACCAAATAATTAATATTTGATTAAATCAATCAAATATTAATATCTCCCTCAATACATATTAGATCCTTGAACTGACTAAAACTGGTAAATTAGGGAGTGATTCCGCACATGATCATGCCATAATAGGGATGCTCTGCTAAATGCTAACATTCCCTATATAATAGGAGCTCAGACAAACATGTCTAAAAAAGCCCAAATAAATGCCAACTAAAACAAATTCTGCTAATCAAATCCAAGCCAAGCTCCATCAAGACCCTCTATCCATCCTCTCAGCCTATGAGGGTCACATAATAGGCTAATCATCAAGTCTGTTGATGTCCACTAAAAAAGGGGACATGGCAATGTACCACTCCTAAAATTGCTTGTCCCCAAGAAATCTTGGAATAATGAACCACTCAATCCACCTGGATCCCAAATGTAGTTATGCTCTACACTACTATTAATCAATGCAAGTTCCTATAATATCCTTTGAAATATAACCTGAAGGAATCCACAATCAAACTAGTGGATGCAACTTAACCACTCTCTAAAATCACAACTGCCCTAAATGTGTCAATACTATAGTCTGTGTAACTTGCTTCTACCAATTCCATCTACAAAAGATGGTGCCAATCCATCCCATAATGGATGGTAAGAAACTAGATCTGATCCACACCTATGTGAAATCAAATCATCTAACTCTGGGTCAAAATAAAAATAATGAGCATATCTTACCTTATAATGTCGGTAGGAACCCCCAAACTCCGCTACTGGCTCACCATCACTGAACTAGGAATTAGCAAATAGCTCCAATCTCTGACTCTGAGTGGCTATAGGCTAGATAGGACCTTGTGTAATCTGCTCAACAAACCCCACCTCAAAGTCCCTGTGAGGTAGCATAGTAGAAAGGATCACTATAATCTCCCCACCCAATCTTCTAATAGCACTAGTACCTCGGATGAGAACACATTTTGTCACTTTATGCGAGTCTAGACGAACACCTACACTATCCAACAAATACTCCATGATTGATTCAATGTAATAAAATTTATATGAGGAAGCATCAACATACTCCCCCACACACCACAACTGATCCCTCTGTAAAGTTGGCACAACCAACTATACCACACTATCATCTGTGTGAGAAGAATCAATCTGGAAACTTGACTCCACTGGTATCCCAAACTCATCAGGACCAAGTACTCCCAAATCCTAAACATGTGTGTCATTCCCAACAACATGTTCCTCATCTTGAACTATAGGAACGTACTCACCACCAACACTCAATGTACTAACCTCTAAGTATACCTCCATACTCTAAATGCCAGCATCATACTCATCCTCCTCTGACTGAAATTGTGACCCCTATAGATCTCATTGTAAGTCATCACCTGAAGACCCTGATGTAACTCCTTTCTATCTCTCCATGTTTGAGAGATTAACCTTTCCTTTTATGTCTTGAAGATGATGTCTTGCATTGGCAGCCACTAATCTAGCCTCCTTGGCCTTTTGTGACCACATATCACATAACTTTTAGGTCCTTTCCATATCCTTCCAAGATTGATGTTCATGATGTGAAGATGAAGTAGCAACATGATCATCCAAAGAATCCATACCCTTATTATTCATATCATTAGCATGCTCCATGCTGGCCTCCAATGTAGAAGTCTCAAGTGAAACTTTTTGCAAAGATGATATAGACAACTCATTCCCCATGGCTGCCCTCATATCCTCTTGAGTTAAATCAACATGTCTAACAACTAGTGTAGGGCTGCCCTCAACCCCTGTAAAGACCTCTTGTTTGTCCTTCTTTCTATTTTGTGATGTGGACCTTTTATGAATGGATGCCACATACTGTACTAATTTGTCTTCGAATGTAGGGTCTGAAAGAATTTCATTCTTCCTCCTCTGGATTTCAGCCAACATATTCAAACTTTGTTTTAACTTCTTCATATCCTTGTCCCACTTTTTTTGAGTAATTAAAGTACCCATGATTTACTAACCGATTCAATGTCCAATCTACCCAAACTTCCCAACAGGATGGCAAGAATTTGGCTTTGATCTACCCAAACTACCCAACAAGATGGCAGGAATTTAGCTTTGATACCACTGTAATATCCCCTACCAATAGGGAATATAGAAAAACAAAAGCTCTGATACCACTGTAATATCCCCTACCAATAGGGAATATAGGAAGACAGAAGCTCTAAATTGCTTATCTATATTTGTGCAAAATATCTTAAAATAAACAAATAAACCACAATATAATCTCTTATTTATTCACTCAGACTATTACAATAGATATCCTTTGTCATGCATATTAAAAAATATTAAAATACGGTCTTAAAATCTTGAGTATTTTGTAAACTAGGAATAAAACCTAAATTTTGTACGTCTTGGCCTGCTATGTCAAAAATAGTCACCGACATCGGTTATATTACCATCGTCAGTCGACTAGGGTATTAACCTGCCGACATCGGTGATAGGTCAGCCGATGTCAGCCACTGTGGATCTCTGCTTGTCGATGTCAGTCTCTATGCGAATCTATATGGATCTGTATAGACTTTGTATGGCTGCTAATATAACACACCCTTTTTGTTGGACCCCTGATCTCAAGATATATGACTCTAATACAAAAGGTCTCTATCTGTATAACTTATTGAATCAAAAACCTAATAAAATAAATACCTAGAAAGCTCTGTGACAACTTTTGTATGAAGTTACCTCTAAAATCTGTAAACCTCTGTCATAACTTCTATATGAAGCTATCTCTCTAATTGTTAATAGATCAGCTGATATTTCATAGCCTCTGAATCGTACACACTGAAGAGTGGACGTTCTCCAATGCAGATGGAATCTTGGAACCCTTGGCTCAGTCTTGATAGAAGAATTCTTAGCAACAATGAATATCAATAATCAATTCATCAATTCTCTCCCATGAGAAACCCTTATACCCTCAAAAAGATATGATTTCCCTAATTAGGGTTTTCTTAAATTATAATTAGGGTTTCTAAATTAAAATTAGACCAAATAATTAATATTTGATTAAATCAATCAAATATTAATATCTCCGTCAATACATATCATATCCTCAAATTGACTAAAGCTGGTGAATCAGGGAGTGATTCCACAAATGATCATGCCATAACAGGGATGCTCCACTAAATGCTAACATTCCCTATATAATAGGAGCTTAGACAAACATGTCTAAAAAAGCCCAAAGAAATGCAAACTGAAACAAATTCTACTAATCAAAGCCAAGCCAAGCTCCATCAAGACCCTCTATCCATCCTCTCAACCTACAAGGGTCACATAATAGGCTAATCATCAAGTCTGTCGATGTCCACTAAAAAAGGGGACATGACAGTATGTGCACATTATAGTTATAAATGATAGGCTATCTCACTATACATGTTTTTATTGATTACAAAGGCTAATTGTTTATCTATTAAACTATGAGTGAATCAACTTGCAAGTGATCTCCATCACTTTAGATATCTTGTAAAACTCTCACCATCTTTTTGTTTAGCTTGCATCAAATCAACTAATGAAATCTCATGCTCGATATCATAGGAAAAGCATTAGAAAAACTTATCTAAAAGATCATCAAAATTATTTAATAAATTATTAGGCAAGCTTAAGAACCACTCTAAGTCTTTTCCAACTAGTCTCCTTGTAAATAACAATAAAAAGTATATATCATTATATGTCATTAGATTGCATGTGACAAAGAAATCAATTAAATAGGATTTGGGGTCACCTTTCCCCTAATATTTAACAAACTTTGGTGGCTCATATACTAGAGGAAATGGAATATATAAGTACTCCATATTGAAAGGATATGAACACACATCATCTAACCTAAATTTTTTAATTTTTTTCCCCACCTATATGATGGTGATTGCATCCTTCATTTTTTGTAACTCTTACTCTAGGAAACTTATGGGAATATTGGCCTGGGTAGATGGTTGGGCAATCACAAGTGGAACACTTAGACTAGGGTATGATGGGGGTATTTGGTATACATTAGATTTCTTGGGAAATGGACTAGGAATATGAATACATGGATTAGGATTTGAATGTTAGAATTGCACATATTATGGTGAAATATTTTTGTTAGGGTTAGCTATGAAGGTTTGATGTTGAGGATTTTGTGGTTAGGATGGAGGGATGTAATCATACCATGATTAGTGTGGTTTAAAAGGGACATGATACTGACTAATCTAACCTTGTTTTTGAGTGTGAAATTGTGAACCAAGACCCTGCTTTTGAATAAGTGGCATATTTTGAACTAAAGGTAGTTATTGCCAAGTAGGTACTTGAGAAATATTAAAACCTCTTTGTTTCATGAATCCATATTGGTAAGTTGAATCTTGTTGGATATTTGAGACCTATCACTAACCAATAGTTATATGTTATTGGTTAGACATCATTTGGTTTTGAATTGGCACACTAGCCTATGACTAAAGAGGTATGTTTGATACTACGTAATGAGGTGGAACTTTAGTTTCCCCTTATTAAAGAGGTAACATATTTGGCCTCTATTGCTTTGGTATACTATATTGTACCTATTATTTTGGAATACTTCTCATCACTTGTTAAGGAGGATTTAGATTCATCACATTTTGTTGTTGAGGCATGGCATTGGTTACTAGCTAGCCACTTAATCCTATTGGTTGCATGCTTGAAGAAGTGACTAGTTGAGAATTAGAAGTATTTGATTGAGATTGGGATGTAGAAACTCTTACTCCCTAATTGTGAGAACCACTTATAGTGTTAATTAAAGTCACATTTTTTTGTCTAGTTATTTGCATATTAACACTACTTTGATTTGGATTGGACGTTGCTTACACATTATCCACTATGTTTTGGCCACTATTTTGCATAGATTTAAAAGATAATTATTTGATGGTTGGCATATGAAATAATTTTTCAACTAAATTATCTTACATGAATGGGTCTATACCCTAATTGTCTTAACTGATTAATTCTATCAAAACTCCTATTGAAGGAACTAAGTCAATAAGAGGTTTACTCACCATGGTCATCTAGTTAAAATTACGTGCTAGATTTCGGTAGGTTTGATATGCTACTTATATTTGGTTAAAGTGGTTCTACATGAGGTTATTTCTTTTTTTAGGCATATTAGGGTCCAAATACATTATTTGGACTAGAGCTAAAGGATTTTTAGAAGAAGCCTGTTCATTATACAATATGTTATGAGGCATTCTTACTAGACTTGATAAACATTCATGGGGGAAGTCTGCTATAAACATGGCCCCTACCTTGATGGATCTAACTAAAATCTCATCTTTGTTATCCAAAAAATAGTGCTTAAAAAAATAAGGATCATATCAAGAAGGTACATTAATAGAGTGTGATTGTTGAGGAACTAGTTTGTTAGTTGTGGGTATTATAGCTAGGTATTGTGTAATTCATTCTTCGTCCTATTCTAAATAAGCTGGCATATTAACCAAATATCTAGCCAATGGATCTTGGATTTATGCCCCTATTTGAGTATTATAAGAGGAATAAGGATCTATATTATAAGAAATATTATCTACGTAGGGGTCTTACACTAGTTTTTGTTATGCAACCACATTAGTAATCCCTTTATTATACATGAGTCCACTATGAGTTTATGAATACATGTTTGGATCCATAGTGAATGTTTTATGATAGAAAGGGAAGAGATTTATACAAAATCTAACAAGATAATGTCTAAGATATGATGTTTAAACTTGGTCTAGATTCATCAAAAGGATGGAAAGGTTTATGCAATGATTAATGATAAAACAGGATAACGTTAAGTATCTAACATTACACATCTTATACAAAAAAGATTAAGTAAATGGACCAAAAATTGAAATACCAAAATCTAAGGTTGAAGTGTTTCAAATTATTCTAATCTAGGAAATAAACCATTGCTAAGTATTTTGGCCAAATGTGGCATAAAAATCTAGGCTCAAACAAGGCATGTGTTAGGACTCTTGTCCAAACATAATCAAAAGCTAGACTTTGAAAATAGATAAGATTTTAATTTAATGGATTTGAAACACATCTAACAAAAACTAGGAATTTGACTCTTGGACATGAACTCGATAAAATAGGTATAAGGTATGAAGCAAAATGTACTTTAGAGATATATTTTTTTCTTTAAAATAATAGTATAAAACTTGGTTCCTTTTACAAATAGGATAGATAAATGTGAACAGTGTAACTGTGTTAGACAAAGATTCACAAAAGGTATACAAAAGGTATATGTAAAAAGGTTTATGAAAAAATGTTTGAAATATTTTGGATAACATAACAATGCTAAACTACTCAAAAGATGTGACAAAATGTTTTTTTTTAAATATCTCTATGGTAAATATGGGTTCTCACAAATTTGGTAGCATAATACTACCTTTCTTAACTCAAATGGCATATATATCTTCATAGTTTTAACAATATATCTAACCTTAAGTGGAAATAGGATGGTAAGACAAAAAAATTTGGTGCATAGACTCAAAGTGAAAATAGTTTATATCACAAAATGACTTAATTTTATAAAGTGGTGATAATGATTATGAGTCTTAAATGGCTTTCATAGAAATTAAACCTAAGTTTCATCAAGTTTAGTGTGAATGGTGAACCCACTTATCACATCAACCGTATGAACTTATGAAGGTGAAATTTTGAATTTAGATTATAAATGGACTTTAAATAATGTTTGGTAGTATTTTAGACTCAATTTGGTGGCATACCTATGCCAAAGTGGATGATATGACTCCAAGTTTTGATGAACTTTGAACAATTGAAATTGATGATTCATGTAGGCATAATAACACCTCTTTATTAAAATGAAAATGAGTACTACGATTTTTGGTTTGTATCATTTGTTCACACCAAGTTTTAACTCCAAACAAGACTTTAATCTAGGACAAAACCAACTAATTAACCTCTCCAATATCCTAAATTGACAAGGTTGATTGGTATTGTTGGAATACACCAATATACATCATTTGAGAGGTTTTAAGTGCTCATAAAAAAAGTAAATGCACATTATATAGTAGGATTTTTACACCCCACTTCTCTCAAATGATAGTACTATAACATGGAACTTGAGGCACACCTTGCACCAACAACACTTCTATGACAAGTGGGGATTTGCTAAAAACTAAAAAATTTCAAATGTTTATAGGGAAATCAATTAGACAATGACTTTTACATCATGATGCAAAAATAAAATCATATAATTGGGTGTCCATAGCAATTGGATTATTGTAAAAGGTTTTTTTCTTTTTTGCAACCACTACATACATCGCTTGTTTAGTGTAGTGCAATGTCCAAAGTGCAGATATGTCTCATGTGTAAATCCAACACTAGAAGGTGGTTTAACCACTCAAATCTCTGATCCTACTGTGAATGGTTAAATTCAATGCTAAGAGATAAAACCCCAGGTCAAATCTTCACTACAGAACTTATGGGAGGTGATGAAATCCACCTCACAAGCCATGATGAAATGAAATAAAAGATATAAGATAAATACTTTAGGGTCATTTTCAAGATCACCTAAACTATTATGAGTTTTTGGGGAGTGCTTTAGATGACTTTATTTTTATGCCTTGGACTAGGTATGTTTTCAATAAAGATGATGGTTTTGATTTTAAAAGTTACCTAGAAGGGATGAATAAAAGAGCATACATGCAACATCCTCCTCTTTACCAATCAAATTTTATTTAAAAAACTATTGAATACAAAATATTTCTTATGTGTTCAATTTTAAGCTCCAAATGAAAGATTAGGTGGCATTCTTTTTACCCCTTGTTCTTAAGTTGTAACTTTGAAAGCAAAATTTGTCAAAAGATTTACCTAAGTATCTATATTATTTTTAAGGCACCAAAAACAAGGTTCCTAATCCATCTTAAACTTTCAAAAAGGTCTAAAAAGCATGTTATAACAAATTCCAAGCTTGATACTACAATGAAAAAGTTAGTATGTCCTTTAGATTTGAAACTAATTTGAAAATGAGTGAAGTAACTTATCAAAATGAGCTCTCTATTTCAAAATCAAAATTACATAGTCAATCCTGCTATTTTCCTACAAAATCTCAATTATAGACAACAATATCATAGTTATGGGTTAGATCAAATAGAAAACCAGAATATCACTATTTACCTAGGAAATCATTGCATGGATTATCAATATCTTTATTACCACACAAAAAACATAAAAAACACAAAATCATTATTGTGATGACAAAATCACTACACAAGTGAATAATATCATTGCTATAAAAAAGTCATTATTTACTACTTAGAAAACATGAGAACATAAAATCATTATTTAGATGATAGAATCACTACCAAAAATGTGAAATCACTACCCAATAGAATAAAATCGCTGCCCAAAAAAATGATATCACTTTCCAAAAGGATGATATCATTGTTCTAGATGACTATATCACTAGTTAAGTCTAAAAAATCTTTTTTTGTGAAAAAAATGATTTTGTTCACAAAAACTCACTACTATGTGAGCTGAGATATCATAATAGAGAGAAAAAATGAGTTTTACAGGAACAAAAATGTTGCAAGAAAAATGGAAAATTAACTAAAATTTTCACTCCTTTTCACCCTCTCACTCCAAGATCTTGGATGGAAAGGATTAGTGAGTTTCTTGAAAGAGATTTGTGACAAAATTTATGAGATACAATCCCTCAAGGTGTGCCATTATGTGAACTAGGAATTTGACTCAAGAGAGGATGGTTAGTTTGGTATTAGTTCCAAAAATGAAATCAAAATTGAAATAAACACACTAGCATTACATCTTTAGGCCTAGTTACTGGGGGAGCTTAGTTAACAAAATAAAAATATAAAGACAACTAAAAAATGAAATAAAACATTTCTTCACCTTCCTTGTATGCTCTAAAATTCTTGTAGTGGCTTGCTTGGTTTGTGCTCATGAAGTTTGCATCAATGAAAGTTTGGCTACCTCCATCTCTCCTTGGCACCTTGTGTGAATTTGGCTTGGTTGGGATTGGATAAATATTTTAGCATTATAACACTAATTTAAATGAAGCTTTGGAATCAATTTAGAATTATAACTTTGGCATATGAGAGCTTATAATTATGGCTTTAAGGCTTGCTATTTATAGAGTTTTTGGAAAGGTTTGGGGATCAACCATGACCGTTCATCTAAAGATTGAGATGTGTGGCCATGGATAAATACAAATATGAAATTCATTCTAAAAATATCCCCATTAATATTTGGGATAGAGGGGCATTGGATAGGCATGGAAAGGCTTTTATGAGGCATGGGAGGCATGAATCTTGATATTTGTAGCATTTATGGCCTAGGGATGGCTTCCCAAGAAATGGGGTCACTTGATGATGTAGATATTCAATATTCATTTCCAAAAATAAACTATTCAACAAGTTCCATGTAATTATTAATTAGGCTCTAACTTAGATTAACTATATTTTAGGCATGATTAACCATTTTGATGCAAACCTTGGCTCTTTGTCTACAAATTACTCAAATTGGTCAGAATGTCTCGTTATTGGCCTAAAAAATTTGACTAGATTATAATTGGAAGTTGATGTTAGATGAATTGGATCCATTATCCCATTTAAGATTTTGTTAACACTAAATAAAAAATTCATGTGTCTCGTGCAATAAATTGTAAAGAAAAAAGTAATCCAAAGCACCCATGTGTAAAATTGGGATTTGGACCCAAAATGATTTGATCAAAGTTAGCTGGCCCATATAAATTGATCCATTTAATGATAACTTGGCCAAAGTAAACACTTGAATATATTAATTTCAGTTATTTTAATGTATTTTAGTGTTTTTAGACCAGATTATACATTTTGGGGGAAATTGAGCAAAAGCCTAATTAGAGGTTAATAGTGGCTATATTTAGGTGTCTACATTAGTTACCACTCCCCAGTTTAGAGCCATATTATAATTTGAAATCACCAATTTTAGTTCAACCTCCATTTCCAATTTCTCCACCAATTATAGTTTTTCCTCTATTTTTGATTTAAACATAGTTGAGGCATCTATTGCCATCATAAATATTTCATACACGTCCATAGTTTTAAGATTTTAGATAGCTTCTAGCTATAGTGTTTGCACCTAGGGTAATATCATTGAGATCTCATGCAATTACTCATAGAGAACATGTTTAGAGAGATTATCCTCTATAGATGGGTACCTAAGATCCCTACAATTGTATCCACTTCTCATAGTTACAAGAGGACCCTAAACTTAGTTTCTACTTTAGAGATTTTAGAGCATTTACATCATATACAAATTTTAGAGCCATAGTCTTAACATTTACATCATTCTTCATGATCATGAATGATTCCTCTCCTTGATACAAGACACCATGATAGGGAGTCTCCCATGAGATTCATTGGTTAGTATCATTTCTCCTCAGTTTTGCCTATACATAGTTTTTTATGATTGATTGTAAATAGTTTATAATATTTCAAAATATAAAAACAATAAAACATATAAACAACACAAAAACATTAAAATATGTCAAAAAACTAAAAACATTTAGATTGTATACATTATCCATGCTTTACATTTTTACTACTATTCTAGACTTACATTTACTGTTATATGCTATTGTTTGTCAATTTATCTACATTACCATGCTTCACTTGATCTTATTTAAGTGTGCACAGTGACATATATCTCTTTTATTTATTCACTCTACCCATTAAGGGGGCATCCTACTTATACATAGAGACATACATTGATATCCATATCCAATAGGGGCATCTTCTACATGACTACACTGTCTAGGTTATGTCATTCCTACACCACACACTCTAGTTATCCTATTGATGTATATTACTTATTAGCTTACAAAGATTATTCTATTAACACTAACTAGTATATATCACTTGTGTTTTTCTTAGCATATACATAGTCTTGTACTAACATGTCTTGCATACTTTCCCTCTTGCTTTGATTAATTAAATGTAATTATATTTATAGTTATTACATGCTTTCCTTTCTTTCTTTGTGTATCTAGATTATTTGCATTTATCAGTTCCTATTTTGTCTCTTGTATGTTATTTAGGACATTTGCTAATGTCCTTTTCCTATAATATTCTATGTTATTATGGCTTTCACACCAGCCTTTCTTGTTTTAAAATATATGTGTATTTGGCATTTGAATATGCATTCTATGTTTTATTTCTAGTTTGAGTGACATGTGCCCATGTCCCTTATTTTCATGGCCCCTTGGCCACTCTTGTACACTTATTTATTCTTTTCCTATGTGCTTTTTGCTTCTTTACTTCTCATTATTTGAAATTCCATGATATACTTCATGCATGATATTGCTATCTTTGATGCCATGATAGACGTCATGCACCATCCCTTCTTGACAACTAATAACTAGAAAAAATTTCTATTCAAATTTAGTATATTGCACATGATATTACATTATTATATCTATCTAGGCATACCCATATTGATCTAATGATATCTCATTATAAACCATGCTATATCTTTAGATATCTTATTAATTATCATTTACATATTATGTATCTTTCCAATATAACACAATTGTAAGGCTCTTTCTTCTAAGGGTAGTCATTATAGGGTATTCACTCCTACCCTTAGAAGAGGGGGCAATAAAAAAGGGTTTTTTCATAGAGATCAGAGCTCTTAATAGTAAAAAATTCAACATTCAAAACACTAAGAATAATAATCAAACATCAAACTAGTCAGAGTAGACTAAGAAGACAGTGAAAATGTTAAAATAGTTACCAAATTTGGCCCATGACAATAGTGTTAAGGTTGTAATATAGCGCTTGTGCTACTACTATCCATTTTTAGTGCTTCTATCTAAATAGAAAAAAAATCAAAATTTATATAAGTAGGGGAAAAAAGTAGGTTTATCTATAGTTTTGCATAGTTAGACCAGTTTAGAATCATTAGTTTTCAATAGAATATTACTTAGAGAATCTAAATATAGAGGGAATTATGTGTAGCATGATGGATCTCACTTCCAATTTTAGATATGATAGTTGGTATAACTTCCAGATTAGGATCTATATTTTAGACATCAATGATTGGGGGAAATGTCTGTGGCACATTTATTTTCTTTTCTTTTCAAGTTTAGCATTACCTAGGTATTCTCAGTAGTTGCATGCCTTATTCCATCTATAGGTGGTTGACATCATTTTGGAGTGTATTTAATACAACCCTAACCTCCACATTTTTGAGTGGCTTTCATATAAGCCTAGTACACGAGTTTTGGAGTGGCTTTCATACAAGCCTAATCTCTATATTTTCAAGTGGCCAAGAGTGTCCTAGTTTCTATCATAAATTTGGCTATCCATGCCAATATTATTAGATTGCAGATCATTCATGGGCTTTTAGATACATCTCATATGACATGCATTTCATACTAGTATCATTTTATAGATTCAATTCATGGGGTAATGATGGAGCCAAAGGACTAGATAGCATTTATATTCTTGAGCCACATATTTAAAGGGATTAAACACATAGTCCAAACACTAATTAACACATGTATGATCACCTAGCCTCACTTAGTGAGAGATGATAGAGCCAAAGGGCCAACCTTTGCATTTTTGAGCCACTCTTGGGGAATTGAGCACTTAGCTCCATTCATGATATCATTCTTGTTATATCATATCCAACTTATCAAGCATCACTCAACATCATATTAGGTTTTATATTGATCCACATAACTAGTGATGTGTATTCATTTCTTTCTCTTCCTCTCTCTCATACCTAGCTTTATACATTCTTATTTTAGATATAAAATATCTAGTAGGAGCTGATCTACTCTTTATTTTTCTCATAGATTCATACTTCATAGTGTGCTCTCTTATGCACACCCAACATCACACAAGCTTCATGGGCTTCACCCTTACAAGTGATTTTAGGTATGCATTATATTTTTAATTTATTATAGTATTTCACTTTTTTGCATCACTATAATAAATGGGGGAAAATATAGTCATATAAAATGTGAAAATTGTTAACTTGAGTGTGGCTAATGACACCCAACCCTTAGGTCCCTCTTACTTGCTCTCATGACCTTCATAAGCATCTTTTCACTAATTTCCAATAATATATAGCCTTATATACTTGATCCAAAATAATCCAAACCCATTTTCCATGACTAATCCATCCCTCTAGGTCCCATCAGCTCATGATAATAGCACCACACTTGGAATATAACATGAATGCCATTCTTGTCTACTTTCGATGCTCCTATCCAAGTGAATTTTTGGCCCCAATGGTCAATTTATTCTAGTTACCCATCCTTTTCTTTGTTATCTTAATGAGATTACATTTAACTCATGACTAGTAGATATCACTTAAGGGTTTGCAAATATCACTAAGTAAGCAAGAATATAAGAAAGACTACTCAAGCAATCTTCCCTATTCTCTGCATACAACTAGCCAATATACTTACAAGGATATTAAAATTCCATAGCCACCTCAAATACATATAGTTTAGTGTTTTTCATATTCATACACTCAATTTCATAAATCACATCAAGTGAGATAACTACATATGGATTGATCCATCTTTAGAGTATTGGTATTTAGGCAACATGCCCACACAAGGAGTGTGGATACATGTTCAACGAATCTTACACACACTAACCCCCATATTTATCAAAAAAAATCAAAGTACAATGGAGTATAGGGTTTCAAGAGAAAATATTCTCTACAAGGAGCTCTATAGACTTCTAGCTATCAAAACTTTATAGATAGGGTCACATAGACTTGGCAAATAAAACCCAAAAAACCTAAATCCTCCAAAAAACAACGGTAGAGATGGAATATATCACTAGTGCCACTCTTATCCACTTTTGGTTCTCCTATCCAATCTTAAAATGAAGGTTAGATCTTAGTTTTTGATAGTGTCCTAGTGTTGCATAGTGAATCTCAGACCCTATCTCAACTGTATCAGTCAATTTCTAGCTAAGTCTTATTTTATCTATATTATTACTATTTTTAGCAAGGTTAAAATTACAATATAATTTACACAAATTATTTTATTAGGTATTTTATATCTATTTACTAATTTTAATACTTAGACCCTTTAAATAAATTAGGAATAATAGACTAATATTCCCAAAAAGGTTAAATCACCTAGTCATCCAATTTGACATGTTTTCAAGTGTATCTTATTTTAAAAGTTTGACTTCATGATATTTTAGGTTGTTATAGGAATAAATATCACTTTTTCATAGGTTTATAAAGTGTAATGTATATTTTCATGGTAAAAAAACATAATTAGTTTGGCTACTAGGCCTAATTGGCCTAGTAAACCTAGTTCGTCAATCAAATGAAGTTGAGGATGGCATAAAAGACTGTTGAGAGGATTAACTCAAGTGATAATCAAAGTATAACTAGGCCTCAAACTACATAACTACAATTTTATGACCAATCACATGAAGATATCATCTTCAAGTGGAAATTTTCAAGCACAACTAGTCTTAAGTGTCAATCCATGAGTTAATTGATCTTAAGTGACAATCACTCTAAATAAGTGATCCTTAACTAACAATCAATGCATATTACATAGTCTTGATGTAAGAAGGATACATTCACTTAAATGGGTATTATGTTCAAATAAGGATAAGCTATTACACACTTATGATGGCCCACCACCTCATTTCAATGCCAATCAATTCATTCAAAGATCATGCAAGGTACCAAACATGGACAGATTCTTAGAGGATTATTTATAACTAGTTGTAACTAAATTTGTACTTAAATTAATAATTTTATGACCTCTTCTTCTCTCCTCTATGCCAACTCTTCTATTTTTCCTCTCCTCATATCTGTATATTTAAGCTTTGAATCCTTGTTTCAGGATCCCTCTCTTGGTCATGATGAAACTCTACCAAGATTGATCTTTGTAACCTCTTAAATGAATAAAATGATTATTCTTAGGTTTATTAATATAGATTTATTGTTTTTTTATTAGTTTAATTTGCACATGTGGTAGTATTTTCTCCCTTGGTAGGTTCTAATCTCACCTACTTAATAGTATGTCATCTTATGTAGGTCACATATAGTTTTTTATGTTGAGTGATTGAGATTATATTAGAGATATTGAATGGTTAGTGCCTTGACATAGGCATTCCATCATTACCCTCATTCTTTGATCACTTGATTTAACTTTTAAGTGGAACACATTTACATAGGAGTCCTTTGGAGTTATAAGATTCAGTGATTTTCATTGCTTATTAGTGTTTGATGGAGCACAAATTGAGTAGATGAATGATTACAATAGGTGCATCACCATCATTAGCATATGATTTCCATTTTATTTATGTTTCTAACTCTTTTCATCTTAAAATCAAATATATTTTAGGAAAAGGATTCCAAGTAGATATATTAAAGGATCTAGCCTCATAATCTAGAGGTTTAGCCTAAGGATAGGTATCCCATAGCCTATAAACCAATCTAATGTTAGTTCAAGTTTGAATCAAATCTGATCAATCTAGTTCAGTAGGCTACAACTTGGGTTACTAATAGGTCCCAAGGTTAGAGATATGAGGGTTTGATAATTGGCATAATTTTGTTAACCTAGAACTTAATAAGAGAAATATCAAGTTAATATCTTAATGGTTTCAAGGCTTCAAGTCTCTGAGTTTACATAGTGCTGAGATCATGCCATGTGATAATGTTTCAGCCACCCAATGCCTTGTTATGGTTTACATAGTTCATAGTTGAAAAAATTATGTCATTGAGTCTCTAGGTTCATGTATTCTTGAGAACACTCTGCATGGATCAATCACATTATCTTTTATCCCTAAAACATATAAAATAGCATCACTAATCTAAATACCTAGTTAAGTGAGAAGTACACAATTGTCATGGTTGAGGAGATGAATGGCCAAAGTATGATTAAATGAGTTTGACAAAAATCAAAATCCATTAAGTGATATATTGATAGTTGTCTCACATAAATTAATAGACACAAATCAATTAATGAAAAATTTCCATATGGAAAACACAAGCCTGAAGTTTAAATTTAAAAAGGGAACAAAATCAAAATATTTTATTCACATTGATGTCACATAAATTATTCATTCAAGGAATAGACTTTGGGTAATATATGTAATATCTAAGCAAAAAAAGGTTACTTTTCTATTAATCAAATATTGAAAACCTAAGCTCTCAAGAGACCAAAAGCCATATCTTTTTTGACAAATCTACAAGAGAATCCATATAGTATACAAAGGAACTATGTATATTGGATTATTGAAATGGGTTATCAAAATCCAACATGTATCTAATTCCATTATGTATAATCTAGTTCAAGAAACACCAAATATATAAACATTCTATTTTCAAGAGTACCATGAATTTTATGTTTCCTTAATACTTAGACCTTTTGAACACAATCAAATCCATAGTGTCATACTTAACAAAGGACCAATTATCCTAGGAGGAAACTAAGTATATTTATGACCTGATACCAATCAATACCATGGTATTCCATCACGCGATGACTAAACTAGAAGTAATTCCTTGAATTAATTTTCTACATGATTTGTTCTTTAATTATATCTATTTTGAGGACTATTTACAACATAAAAAATGGGTGTATGAAATTACATATATTATATAAAGGGAATTTGAGAGGTACATTATGATCATATAACCTAAGTTTGCCTATAACCATGTCTCAACTAAGTATGGTTTGAGCACATCACTATATAAAAAAATTTAAATAGTGGTTGATGAAGGGCCAAATATTGAACCCTAAGGGAGGCATTTCTTCCAATAGTATAATCAAATTTATGCCTAATATAAGAATAACCATGTCCATTTTAAACATATTGTATGGTTTTGCTAGCATTACCTATGTAAACATGGAATGGGTCCCATTGATAGAAATTTTCCTACCTTCTGATAAAATGGTGACCCTAGGAGAGATTATTAGTGTTAGATTTAAGACCTAGATTTTCAAACATGAACAAAGGATAGCTAATAGAAACTTTTATATGATTTCATATCTATTGGATATTATCCTTTGGAAGGTCCAAATGGTCCATGGTGAATTATGGTAACCATTTTTAGAGTATGTAGACAATAGAGTATGCAAGGATTATTCTTTTTTATTTATCTATATATAAATGAATGAGATTGCAAGTACTTGTGAATAAATTTATCCTCAAGTTTACCAATTCCTAGAACTCATATGCCTATAAAATATAATAATTTGAGAAGAATAATATGTCAAAAGGGCATTTCTAGTACTATCCCTATTGTAACATAATCTCAATTAAAGGAACAAGATAACCCCTTCTATTTTTACCACACCACATACTAGACAAGCTTATAAAATAAGATATGGCCCATTGATTATATAACAATATAGATTAATAACTTGTCTTTAAAAATCAGGCCTATTATTATAATACCCATCTAATCATCATACAACTACAATTCATGGTGAGGACACACTTTAACCAAGTAGGGAAAATAAGATCCCATTACAATTTCAAGGTGGCCCAATTTATAGAATAAGACCCCTAAGTAAAAATAAGAAAGTTTCTTCAAATCCTCAAGTAGAATAAGGGGGTGACTATTAAATATGGTCATAAATAATATGAACAAGATGTTATTTTTTTGAATGCATCAGATGATTCAGAGGAATGGACCCATATGATGGACAATTAAATGTCAATGATTGTCACCCAAGTCATTCAATATGACCATGACATTATTAAAAAGTATAAAGATGAGATGATGGAGTAGGAATAAAGATCTTAGAGTCATTAGTTGCCTCTGACATAGCCACAAGACCCATCATAATAGGATAAGACTCCCTCTCCTATAAAAGAAGAAACTAATTTATTAGAGGGAGAGTCTAACACTTAAAGGGATTAAAACATCCAAATCAAAAAGTAAAATATCAAATGTACCCCTAGTCCTCATATGGATTCTACACATCTACCTTCTACCACCATTTTGGGAACAACTACTATAATTTAAAGGATTTCACATCCTCAAGATAAAGAAAGAACACATTATCTATGGCACTCTCCCTCCACATACAACACCTAAATGTCTCCAAGATTTTCTCTAAGATTCCCTCTGATATCTCTCATCCAATCCTCCATCCTCTCAATCACATCAAAAAAATCCATATCCATACATTTTTAACTCCACCACCATTGTTCCACATTCAATTACTTCACAACCACCTATAGTGGTAGTCCCTACTACTATGGTTCCTTCACTCATCCCATCATCTACCTCACTTACCATTCATATCATAGTCACTTACCAAAAAAAATCTAGAGTCCTCTCTATGTCCTTCAGATTCCATCTACTAAAGTAAAGACCATCATCAACCCTTGGTAATCCAAAAATATCCCTTGATCATGAAGTAAAGAAAGAAGAGCATGTACATGTGATATCACTAATGGGTTTTCCTAATAATGAGGAGGAATAAAATACATATATAATGATGGGAACAAAAATAAGGTAAAGTGAGGAAAGAGCCCAAGCCAAATAATAAGAGGAATAAGAATTATAAAAGGCTAATTATATAATTTTAGGAAGCTTCAAGAAGAAAAAACTCAATCTTGGGCATTAGAGTAGGATATCCTCATTGAAGAGTAAATAAAACATATTAATAAGGTTGTCTCTTCTCTTTCTTCTTATGTTACTTTTTTAGATACTTTGGCTACAGATTTTCCACCTACCATTTCAAAGGCACCATTTTATAGTTTAGGTGATTCTTCTATTCTTTCAACATCAACACAAATAAAGGATCCAAAGAAAAGAGTCCATTTTGAGAATTTAGTTTTAGTTTCCATTTTTTATCTTAAATGGCCACTAGTCCCTGTAAAGTTTCCAACTCAATTGGAGCTATAGTTTCCATAATATAAATATTTGAAGTTAGCCATTATAATGATTTTGACAACTCTAAGCTTAACTACGTATGTGGCTAAATTCACCCCATAGGGAAACCTCATCATGACAAAGAGTTATTTATCCTCCCCTCCAATTTCGTATTGAAATAATTGATTCATTACAACATCAAATAAAAACCTCCTTTCATTATCACCCCACCCTTTACCTCTAAAGACCTAAATACACAACAAGAATAAGGGGAACTTATTTCCCCTAATGGGTTAAGGAGATACAAGGCTGAAGAGTTGAGAGACAAACTATTGGTCATAATTGAACTACCTACAGTCTCCACTCATTTTGATACGTAGAGTGACATAATTTGGAGGTTGAATAAGAGGAAGGTGGTGAATATATATACAATGAAATAGAGTTTGAATAAAGGTAAAACATATTTCCCTTAGCTAAAAGGTCCAAAAAGAATACAATCGATGAAATAGAATATACAGAGGATTTATTTTCTTTTATGTATTCAACTAGATAATAAAGGAAGGAAATGTATAAGATCAAGGAGGAGGCACAAAAAAATTTAATTTAGAGACATACTATCCATGCCCCTCAACAAATTTTAGTTGGTGTATAAAGTGTAGCCACCTGGATGTACACCATTTGCATAATATTCATGCCTATAGGGGATAAAGTTAGCCTAAGAGGAAAAAGGTGATTAAACTTTAGAACCATCTATAATATTTTGAGAAAAGGCTTACCTTTTTGGTTCTATGTTTAAAAAGTAGTGCATTTAATCATCTAAACATGATTTTTAACCAAATGTTGTATGGGATCTAAATTATGTAATTAAAAAAATGGATGGTGCCCTTAGCTAGTATATGCATATGAATGCTTTGATAGGACATTATTAAAGTTGTGATAATGACGCCTTATAAATTTTGAGATATGTTTAGGTTGGTAGGTGATAACCTCTACTAGAGAGTTAGTAAATAGACCCAATTTTTAGACACTCCTTAAATTAGATCCATATACCTTCAAGTAAGAAGTTAAGGGAAATATTTAGGTTGTTAGGTGATAACCTCTACTAGAGAGTTAGTAAATAGGACTGATTTTGAGACACTCCTTAAATTATATGAGAACCCTTAAAAATATTTCTCTTCCTTTTCTCCCATGAGAGGTAGGACTATTTAATAACACATAAAAGATTTTAAAAGTACTTTGGTAATAGTGATTGTACTCCAAAAGGACATTGCATGTAGACTCTTTCCATTTACATTATATGATGTTGCCTATGAATAGTTTATTAATGTACCATGAAGCTTGAATTTCATATTAGTATGAATGTGAAAACACTTATTTATCATAGTTTGGACAAGTCAAAAGATCAAGTTCTATATACCAACTCTTTTCAAGCATGAGTATAGAATTGAATGAACTAATTTGAACCTTTAATGACAGGTTCCAAAATATGTACAATAGACTTGAATCTACTTATTAATATAATGAGGTGTTAACCCTCAAAATGTATAAGAATGCCTTGTAACATATGAATACTATTTTTATTCATAGAGTGATTAAGGTTGATACACTACCTTTGGCTTACACTAAATCTATCAATGTTGATAAATAATTAAACCCTCAATCACAATCCTTGACCCCACATAATATTGGTTTTGATTTTTTGGCCTTCAACTTGATTCTAAATGCAAACCAAAATGTTGTGGCCACAAACCAAAACTATTTGTATACCCATTTTTTAGCTCATACTTATCCTAACTAGCACCTTATCTTATTAAAAAAATATATCTACATATAACTAGAAAAATAAATTTAATCCTTAATATTAGTTAATACTACTACATATGGTACCACTTCTAAGTCCACAAAAACATAACTAGAATTTATCTAATGGATGGTGTAAAAATTAAGTAAGGAGTTTATTGACATACAAAAGTACATGGGGAAAACTAGTGGATAAAATACGAACAAAATCTTCATATTCTAAGGTATAATGGTCCTTTCAACAGGATTAAAAATAGTCTAAAGTAGTAGCCACTTTAAAATATGCCAATTATAAATATCATAGAAGCAACCCTTCCTAATTAGAGTTGAGTTCATAACATAACACATCATGGTGATCTAGAATATATATAATTCTAACTACCTTTGGGATTTTTTAGAAATAAATGGACAAACATGAAGTTTTTACAAATCTAAAAGAACCATCTTCCTCTACAACTCTGGGACATCCTAGTACAACTTTGGTCTTTGAGACCTACAACTTCCCATTATGTGTAGAGGATGAGAATGAACTTGAAGATAATACTAATGAGATATATGCTTTCTAGTAGTTCAATGTGAATAATTATAATTAAAGTAACAAGTAACCTACTACTATTTCCATGCCTCCAAATAATAATGCTAACACTCCTCTAGATCCAAAGGCTAACAACAATCTGCCCACTCTAAAATGGAATGATCATTATTATATTGCAAATCCATAGATGAGATGAAAATATAGTATTTTTGAAGACATGAATAGGATCAAGGATAATATTAGCCTTCATGATTTAGACCAGATCTCTGAATAGAGAGAGTTGTTACCTAAAGCCTTAAATTAAAGTCTATATACTAAAAAAACCAAAATTCACACATACAAAAATGGTTATTTATAAAGACAAGCCTAAAGTACCACCTTTTTTCTAATCATTAGAATTTTTAGAAAAAATGTGCATAATTCTTTGGTTTATGCAATCAAATTAGCCAATGTGATTCACATAGTTAAATGAAATAAACTAGGTTTAACATCATATAATTCAAAAAGAGAGGTCATATAGTTGGACAAGGATTCTATATCATGTGTTGAAGAGATGATAAATGTGTACATGTAACTTGGATTTGAGCCATGTGTATAACAATAAATGGATATTCTAGTCAATAACATTCAATAATCCTATGTCTTATTTCTAAGTCATGATTGGTCAAAGACACTAAAGGGGTACATGGATTTCTTAAACATGTGCATATCTTGTAAAAGAGTAGACAACCAAATCTAAGTAGACATAAAATTTAAGATGAAGTACTTGATAATAGATTAAAATTCTAAGAATGAAAAGGTTGACTTTGTGGCCTTATATGTAGGGGTGTGCACTTTCACTACCAAGTAACAACCTTGTGAATAAGAATTTGAAGGTATTTATTAGTTATGGACTCTCCACTTTGATAGAACTAGATAAAATCAAGGTTTAGGTGTCTCCATAACATTTATCAATACAAATGGTAAGAATTATTCAAATTATTATAATTTAAAATTCCCATATATTAATAGTAGAGATGAGTATTAATATCTAATCCTTAATTGACATTTTGTACTAAAGCATACCATCAAGTAGTTACAAATATTTAGTGTTTCATAACTAGTGGTTAACCAAGTCAAAAATAAATATCAATGCAAACTCAATTAAAGAAGTACAATAAATAAGCATGAGAACTAATTTAATCCTTTGAAGCATTCAACATTAGGGCCATCCCTAGGGAAATAAACTAGATGACAAATTCACTAGTAGTTTCAGTTGTTAATCTAACACTACTCCATGAATCTAAAATGCATAAATTATTTGTGGATTTGAATCCTTATCCTTATATCTTAGAAAATGTGGATAACTTCTAGGTATTTGAGGATGATCAACATATTGCATAATTCATGAATAGATCTAGATCTTTAAAATCATAGATAATATATGAGAAAAATGTTGAGCCCATGCATGTTAAATATATAAGAGAAGATGGCATCCTACAATTAAAATATAACCACATTCCTCTAGGCATGATCTACCTAGAGTTATATTTTAATGTAGACCCATAATATTAAAAGTAGAAGCATCTTAAATCAACAGAGGATGATTTTATCAAGGAGAATCTAGGCACTACCATCCCTAGTATGGAAACTTTAGTTTGAGTTTCACTAAAAGTGAGAAATAAAAGTTGGTAGGGCATGCTAAAATAATATAGGGATGTGATCACCTAAACATATGAAGATATTAAAATATTAAAACCCGAGGTCATCACCCATTCCATCCCATTGAATCTAAAGTATAAGACCTTTAACTAAAGATAAAGGCTAGTAAATCTAATTATATAACCTCTTATATAGAGAGAAGTATAGAAGCTATTAGATGCCAAGATTTTCCTTCTAATCAAGCATTCAATCATGTGTAGACAACCTAATACTAGTCAAAAATAAAAATGGTAAAATTAGTCTCTATGTTGACTTTAGAAATATAAACAAAACATCAAATAATAATAACTATCATTTTACCTTCCTAGATGAAGTATTTCAAATGGTAAGTGGATATGAGATTATGTCCTTATATGGATTCTCAGGCTATATCAGGTCCTAGTGGAAACATAATATATAATGAACATTGCCCTCACCACCAAGTCGGGAATGTTTACATATGAAAGGATTCCTGTTGGCATAATAAATGTGAAAGCAAATTTCTAGTGAGATATGGGCTTTGAATATTAGGGTCTTGTTACAAAATACACCATCTTTTATATGGATGAATTAACAATGTTTTAAAAATACATAGATAATCATGTTCACCATCTACAAAGAGTATTTAATAGGTGTAGAAGATATGGAATATCATTTAATCAAAATAAGAGAATATTTGGAGTCAATGTAGGAAAACTATTGGACCATGTCATCACTTAGGATGGGATATCCATTAATTTATAATGAATACATACCATTTCCCAATATTAAAAAAGATTCAAAGACTTTGATTGGTAAGAAACTATTTGTAAAGAAATTCATTTCTAGATTTGTAGACATTGTCAGGCAATTGAATGCCATGATAAAGCAAGATGTTAGGATAGAATAGTGAAAATAAGTCAAAAAATCTTTGTAAGATATCAAATCATCCAATTCTCAAGTTCTAATTTTGATTATCATAGAATTTAATGTAGAATTCTATCTTTATTAATTTGCCTCAAAGCACACTATAGTAGTTGTACTTATACAAAAGGTAGACAAAAATGAACATATAATTACATTAATGAGCACTGATCTGAAGGATGTAGAGTTGAATTAATTAATGGTAGACAAACAAATATGTGCATTGATCAAAGTTGTGAAAATTTTTAGGCTTTATATTATGATAAATAAGGCATCTACCACCATTCCAAACCCAACATTGAAGATCATGCTTAGCCAAAATGAATTGGGTGAAAGAAGAGCTAATTGGATGGAAAAATTACATGACTTTGATCTTAAAATCAAACTAGCCAAGATGGTAAGAGTGGAAGGAATCATCCTATTCATGATAGACTATTCACACATTTGTATTGAACAAATTAATGATAATCCTATATTTGGTAGTGAATGGTATGCTCAAATGATCCACTACTTACTCATAGATGCATGTCCCCTTGAGAAAAATAAAGAGCACATATGAGCCCTTAGGCTCAAACCTACTCATTATATGATAAAAAAAGAGTCCTTTAATGGAATAATAATGAAGGTATCAATTTGAGGTGTGTTTAAAAATAAGGATATGAGGATATATTGGACAATCTACATCAAAATTTAGGTTTTGGAAATCCCGCACGTAACATAACAACCCATAAAATATTGAGGATGGGATACTATTTTCGTATAATATTCAAATATGCCCATAACCATGTTAGGACTTGTCATGAACGATAGGTGTTTTGGAAAAGAAAAGTTAAAATTATCATGCATCTACAACTAGTCATTAAATGATATCATTTTTCTTAATAGGGTCGTTAGTTAATCAAGGTGATAAACCCTAATTATTTATCAGGACATAAATTTGTCCTAACAACTACTGACTATTGCACCATATGTCAAAATTTTATGTAAGAGAAGATATTGACCAAGTTTTTTCACTCTAATCTCTTTAGTCTCTATGATAATGTTCTATCTTTATAATCTACTAAATTTACTACCATAACGTTATTTTTGAATTACTACATGCAAGGGAATGGAATGGTTAAATCTAAACATAATAATCTGATAGATGCTATCAATAAATCATCAAAACATAAACTAAGAGAATGGAACCTCTAATAAAATTATGCATTGTAGGTAGATTGAAGAAGGCACAATCAAAGAACAAGGCTTCTCTTTTTATACAAATGTATGGACAACAACCAGTTATCCCCATTAATCTTAAAATTTCAATGTACAAATATATATAAGAGTGCATGGGTGAAAATGAAAGAATCCATCCCAGACTACTTGATATGGTCTAGATGGAAGATGCTCAAATTGAAGCATTACATACATTCAATAAATGCCAAGGCATTTTTAAAAGGTGGTTTGATAAAAGGTCTAAGATCAAGGCCTTCATGATTTCATACATAGTGAATATATGGGATAAAGCATATGATAATAAAGGATAACATTATGATTTCACTCTTTTATGTATTGGACCATATTAAATATCTAAGATACTAGGTAATAATGCCTTCAACTTGAAGGACCTCTAAGGTAATGACGTCACTTTTCCAATCAATTGACATTTTTTGAAACATTATTTCATGGATAATCAAACTAGATATACTTTTTAATGACTATAATTTTTAATGACTATAAGTGGAGATGTATTTGTAGTGGTAGAGTAGGTTACCTATGTTTTAGACTATATTTACTTCTTTCTAGAGTATATTTCCTTATTTATAGAGTATATTTCCTTATTTATATAGTAAATTTCCCACTTTCTAGGTTAATCATTCATGTTTTCTACATTTTTCCTTGGTAATATTAGTTTCTATGCTTTCTATTTTAGTTATCTTTCATGGAAAGGTTGATACATTACATTTGTCTTCCATTTAATCTATCAATGTTGATAAACAATTGAACCCTCAATCACAATCCTTGGCCCCACTTATTGTTGGTTTTGATTATTTGGCCTTTAGCTTGATTCTAAAAGGAAACTATAATGTTGTGACCCAAAACCAAAACTAGGTGTACACTCATTTGTATTTAGCTCATACTTCTCCTAACCAAGACCTTTACTTCTTAAAAAATTATATCTACATATAACTAGAAAAGCTTAATTCAGTCCTTAATACTGGTTAATATTACTACATAGGGTACCACTTATGACTCTACAAAATTATAACTAAAAGTTATCCAATGGATGGTGTAGAAATTAAAAAATGAGTTTCTTAAGATACAAAATCATGTGGGAAACACTAGTGGATAGAATACAAACAAAAGCTATGGATTATAAGTTACAATGATCCTTTCAAGAAGATTGAAAACAATCCAAAGTAGTAGCCACTCAAAAATATTCCAAATATAAATATCATGGAAGTAACCCTTCCTAATTCATGTTGAGTTTATAACATAAGACATCATGGTGAGATAAAATACATATAATTAAAACTAGTTTTGGGATCTTTTAGAAGGACATAGACAAATATGAAGGTTTTGAAAATCCAAAAGAACCATATTCCTCTACAACTCTAGCACATCCTAGTACAACTATGGTCTTTGAGACCTATGACTTCCCATTCCATATAGAGGATGAGAATGAACTTGGGGATAGTACTAATAAGATCCATGCATTAAAATAGTTCCATATGAACAATTATAATTTGAGGAACAAGAAACCTACTAAAACTCACATGCCTCCAAATAATAGTGCTACCACTCCTCTATATCCAAAGGCTAACAACAATCCACCCCTTCCAAAATGAAATGATAAGTATTATAGTGTAGAGCCACAGATAAGAGGAGGATACAATATTTTTGAAGACATGAAGAAGATCAAGGATAATATTAGCCTTCATGAGTTAGCCCATATCATTGAAGAGAGAGTTGTTGCTTAAAACCTTGACTGAAAGGTCATCTATTAAAATATCAAAAGTTTCACATACAAATTTGGATTTTTATAAAGACAAGCTTAAAATACCACATTTTTTTATTAATCATTAGAATTTTTAGAAACATGCATAACTTTTTGGTTAACTCAAGTAACTTAGACAATGTGATGCCCATAGATGTATGAAGGAAACTAGTTTCAACCCTATATAATTCAAAAATATTGGTCATACAATTGGACAAGTCTTTTATATCATGTGTTGAAGAGTTGATAAATGTGCACATTTAAATTGCATTTTAGACACGTGTACATCAATACATAGATATTCTAGTTTTTGACATTCTATAAGCCTATGCCTTATTATTAAGTCATGATTGGTTAAAGAAACTAAAGGGGTACATGGATATATATTTCTCACACATGTTTCTATATTCTAATGGAGTATTAAATAAAACATAAAGCCTTTTAAAAATAATTTTATAATAGTGAATGTAATCCATAAGGATGTCACATGAAGATTCTTTCCATTTTCATTAGATTATATTTCCTATGAATAGTTTCTTAATGTATCATGAATGTTGAATTGCTTCTTGGTATGAATGCCAAAACACCTTTTGGCATAGTTTGGACAAGTCATAAGTGCAAGTGTTATATACTAACACTGTTCAAGCATGAGTAGAGAATTGAATGAACCAATTTGAGCATTTCATTATAGGTTTAAAAATATATATAATAGACGTTAATCTAATTATAAATATACTAAGATGTTGAACCTCAAAATGTTGATACACTACATTTGGCTTATGTTGAATCTATCAATGTTGATAAAAAATTGAAACCTTAGTCATAAGCCTTAGATCCACTTAATGTTGGTTTTTACTTTTTGATCTTTAGCCTAATTATAAATGCAAAACATGATGTTTTGGCCCAAAACAAAAACTAGGTGTACACTTATTTGTATTTATCTAATGTTTATCCTAACCAAAACCTTAGCTTCCTTAAAAATTCTATTTGCATATACTATAAAAACTAAAGTCAATCCTTAATACTAGTTAATACTACTACATAGGGTACCGCTTCTAAATCGACAAAAATATAATTGGAAGTTTTCAAATGGATGGTGTAGAAATTATTTTCTTAATATACAAAAGAACATGGGGAACACTAGTGGATAGAATACCAACAAAAGCTTTAGATTCTAAGGTAAAACAATCCTTTCAATAGGATTGAAAAAAATCTAGAGTAGTAGCCACTTAAAAATATGCCAGAGATAAATATCAAGGAAGAAACCCTTCCTAATTGGTATTTATTTCATAAAATAACACATCATGGTGATCTAGAATAAAAATAATTCTAACTACCTTTAGGATCTTTCAGAAGGAAATGGACAAACATAAAGGTTTTGCCAATCCAAAATAACCATATTCCTCTTTAACTTTAGGACATCCTAGTACAACTATGGTCTTTGAGACCTATGACTTCCCACTCCATGTAGAGGATGAAAATGAACCTAAAGATAATATTAATGAGATCCATGCTTTCCATCAATTTCATAGGAACAATTATAATTTGATGAAAAAGCAACCTGCTATTACTTCCATGAATCTAAACAATAGTTCTACCATTCCTCTATATCCAGAGGCTAAAAACAATCCACCCCCTCCAAAAGGGAATGATTAACAATATATTGAAAATCTATAAATAAGAGGAGGATACAATGGTCTTGAGGACATAAAGAAGATCAAGGTTAATATTAGCCTTCATGAGTTATCCTAGACTAATGAATAGAGAGCGTAGTTAATTAAAACCTTGAATGAAAGGTCATCTACTAAAAAATCAAAATTTACACATATAAATGTGGTTGTTTATAAATACAATCCTAAACTACCACCTTTATTGTTAATTATTAAAATGTTCATAAATTATGTGCATAATATTTGGTTGACACAGGAAAATAAATTAATGTGGTATGCATATACGTATAAAATAAACTGGATTTAACCACATATAATTCAAAAAGATTTTTCATATATTTGGACACATCTTCTATCTCATGTGTTGAAGAGATGATAAATGTGAACATATAACATGTATTTGAGCCACATGTACAAAAATACATAGATATTCTAGTCATTGACATTATATAATCTATTGTCTTATTATTGAGTCAAGATTGGTCAAAAACACTAAAGGGGAACATGGATATGTATTTCTCACACATGTGTCTATCTTGTAAAGGAGTAGAAAACCAAATATAAGATGACATAAAATTGAAGATGATGTACCTAATCATAGTGTACAATGCTAAGAATAAAAAGGTTGACTTTGTGTCCTCACATGCAGGTGTGTGCACTTTCACTCCCAAGTAAAAACCTCATTAACAATAATTTGAAGGTCATTACTATTTATGGACTCTATATTTTTATGGAGATAGATAAAATCAAGGTTTAGGTGTTGGCATATCATTTATTGATAAATATGGAAAGAAGAATCTAGATGCCTATAGGTTAAAATTCCATTATACCAGTAGCAAAGATCAAAATGAAGCTCTAATCCTTAACCTATAGTGTGTACTAAATAATAACATCAAGCAATTACAAATAATTAGTGTTTCATAACTAGTGGTTAACCAAGTTAAAAATAAATTTCAATGAAAACTCACTTACTTGGAGAACTAGAAGAACTAAGCATGGGACCAGATTGAATCCTTTGAAGCATTCAACATTAAGGCAATCCCTAGGGAAATAAACTAGATGAAAAATTCACTAGTAGCTTTATTTTCTAATATAACACTACTCCATAAATATAAAATGCATAAATTCTTTGTGGAGTTGGTTCCTTGACCCTCTATGCTAGACAATGTGGATAAATTCTAGGTATTTGAGGATGATCAATAGATTATACAAGTCATGAATAGATCTAGAGATTTTGAATCTTAGATAATAGACGAGAAATATGTGAATCCCATGCATGATGAATATATAAGATAAAATGATGTCCTATAATTGAAATAAAATCACTTTCCTCTGGGGATGGTCTCCCTAGAGTGAACTTTTGATGTAGATCCATAAGATCAAAAGTAAAAGTATCTTAAATCAATTGGGTATAATTTTATCAAGGAGAATCTAGGGACTAAATAACATCCCTAGTATGTAAACATCAGTTTGAGTTGCATTGAAAGTGAGAAATAAAGGTTGAAGGGCATGTTTACATAATATAAGGATGTGATCACCTAAGCATATGAATTTATGAAAGTCTTCAAACCTAGGGTCATCACACATGCCATCCCATCAAACCCAAAGCATAAGCCTTTTAGGTACAGATAGAGGCTAGTAAATCCAATAATATAACCTCTTATCTAGAGAGAATTATATAAGTTATTGGATGCCTAGATTATCCTTCCAATTAGGGATTCAATCTTGAGTATCCAACCTAGTACCACATAGGAATAAGTATGGGGAAATTAGTCACTATGTTGAAATTATAAATATAAACTAAACATTATAAAATGATAACTATCATTTACCCTCCCTAAATGAGGTATTTCAAATGGTAAGTGGATCTGAGATGATGTCCTTAGATGGATTCTCAAGCTATAATTATGTGCTAGTGGAAACAAATATAGAATGAATATTACCTTCAACACCAAGTAGAAAATGTTTGAAAATTAAATGATTCCTTTTGGCCTAATCAATGCAAAATCAACCTTTCATAGAGCTATATGATTTTCCTTTTAGGGACTCATTGGAAAATGCACCATCATTTATATGGATGACTTAATAGTTTTTTCAAAAGATAGAGTTAATCATGTTAATAATCTATAAGGAGTTTTTGATATGTGTAGAAGATATGGAGTATCACTCAATCAAAATAAGATAATATTTGGAGTCACTTTAGGAAAACTATCATGCCATGTCAACACTTAGGATGGAATATCCATTGACTTATAATAAACTCATGTCATTTCCCAATATTAATAAAGAGTTAAAGTATTTATTTGGTAAAATAATATTTATAAAGATATTAATTTGTGAATTTGCACACATTTTTAGGCTATTTTATGCCATGTTAAATCAAGATTCAAAATAAAATAGTTAATAGAAGCTAAGAAATCTTTCCAAGACATCCAAACATCTAATGCCTAATATTTAGTTTTGACTATCTTGGACTTTAATATAGACTTATACCTTTATTAATTTGCCTCATAACACACTATAGTAGTTTTACCCATAAAAATGTAGACTAAAATTAACATCTAATTGACTTCATGAGCACTAATCCAAAGGATGTAGAGTTAAATTACTTAATGGTAGACAAATAAATATGTGCATTGATCAAAGTTGTGAAAATGTTTAGGCATTATATTTTGATAAATAAGACATATACCATCATTTGAGACCCAACTTTCAAGATCATAGTTGGCCAAAATGAATTGGATGAAATAAGAGTTAAGTGGATGGTAAAATTACATGAGTTTGATCTTGAAATTAAACCAAGATGGTAAGAGATGAAGGAATCATCTAGTTGATGATAGACTATTCAAACATTTATATTAAACAAATAAATCAGACTCATGTAGTTGGTAGTGAATGGTATGCTCAAATGATCCACTACTTACTGATAGGTGCATGTCCCCTTAATCTAAAAAAAGGAGTGGAGATGAGCTCTTAGGCTTAACTTAGCTCATTATATGACAATGAATGGATTCCATTATTAGAACAACTATGAAGGCATCAATTTGAGGTGTGTTTTAAAATAAGAATCTATGGACATCCTGGGAAATATATATAATTTTTTTTGTAGTGAACATCCCTCAGGTACCATAATAACCCATAAAATTTGAGGATGGGATACTAATATCCTACTATATTCAAATATTCCCAAAACTATGTTAGTACTTATCATGAATTATAAATTTTTTGGAAAAGAAAAGTGAAATTTATCATGCCTCTGCAACTAGTCATTGAAGGAAATTATTTTGCTTAATGGGGTCTTGACTTAATTTAGGTGATAAACATAAATTCTTCAATAATACACAAATTTGTCCTAAGAGGTACCAAATATTTCACTATATGCATAAAATATTATGTCAAAGAACATATTTACCAAGTTTTGGCACTATAATATCTTTAGCATTTATTATAATGGTCTAGATTTCCAATCTACTAACTTTATAGAATGGGCTTATCACAACCAAATTACCATAAAGTTAATTTCAAATTGCTACATGCAAGGGAATGGAGTGATTAAATCCAAATATAATAATATGATAGATTCTATTAATAATTCATCAAAATAAACACCCAATCTAATGGAACCTATAATAAAATTATGCACTATGGGCAAACTTGACAAAGTACAAGCAAGCCTCAAGGATTCTCTTTTTCTTCTAGTGTATGGACAACAACTACTTATCCTAATTAATTTTAAAATTATAACATACCAATATATATAATAATGTATGGGGGAATATTAAATAATCTATCCCAAACTACTTTATATAGTCTAGATGGAAGATTCTCAAACTGAAGCACTACATATCTTTAGTAAACACCAAGGCATTTTTAAAAGATGGTTTGACCAAAGGTCTAAGATCAAGGCCTTCATGATTTCATACCTAGTGATTCTATGGGATAAATAACACAATAATAAATGATAGCATGATAATTTTAGTCTTTTATGTATTAGACCATATTAAATGTCTATGATATTAGGTAATAATGCCTTCCACTTGAAGGACCTCTAAGGTAATGATCTGACTTTTCAAATCAATGGACAATTTTTAAAACATTATTTCATGGATGCTCCAACTAGAGACACTTATAATTGACTATAAGTAGAGATTTATATGTAGGATTATAGTAGGTTTCCTACATTTTAGAGTATATTTCCTTCTTTTTATAGTGTATTTCCTACTTTCTATAGTATTTTTATTACATTATAGGTTAATCATTCATGTTTTCTCACTTTTATTTGGGATAGTTGTTATGTTTTCTATATTAGTTTTTAAAAAAATATAGAATATACCAAATGGCTTTGTATGTTAGAGTTATAAAAGACATTCCCAAAAAAAGATGATATAAAATGAATCACAACTGGTATTCACTAGGATTTGTTTTAGTAGTACTTGAAATTTTTAGATTGAGGTATGTGTTATGAATGAATTAGGTTCTACTTGGAATGAATGGTTTTGATAGACCTTTGGGATTTAATTTGATATACTCATGTATATATTAGAAATAATTTCCATTTCAAAAGATCACTGACACTATTACAAGATAAAACTTGGAAGATATATAATAAACATAAAAATTGATGCACACTAATAGGGCCATATTGATTAAAATAAGTTTTATTAGACATAGATTCATCCAATGGATATTCCCAACCCTTATTATATCTATGTTCCAAAAAAACATCATCATACAAAATTATAGAATATGGGTGATTCAAGTAATATATATATATATATATTAGGGTTATGGATGCCTGGTAGGCAATAGATTAATTTTTAGAGTGGAATCAAAGGTATCTTTATCAGGCTTATAAATGCTAAGATAGTAGTAAATTAATTCCCATGATTTCCTTACTATTTAGTTATAGAATTTTAAAGTCAAAACAAAACTTATAGTGTTTATCTAGGACTTTGTCAAAAGTCTCATAATAAGGGGAAATTGAATTTCATAAAACCATACACACAAATCAAAGGAATGTAAAGGGTTAGTATGTTTTTTGAACAAGTAGGAGTCCTTTTTAGGGATTAGTTTACTTATTATTTTCTAGTTAGAGATAAAATTTAGGTATGTTGCATTACTAAGATTCTAGGTTCTCAAATACTTAGGCTTATTTCCCGACTGAGCCACCATTTATTGTTCCCTAACACACACACCCCATTTTATGAAATAAAATAGGGACCCAATATAGTCTTAGTATCTTTATTCAAGGTCTTATAAGACTTATATCTCCATGACATTGGATTTAATATGAAAAAGGATAAGTTTTTCCTTAATGTCAATATTTATAGAAGTTTAAATTAATAAAATCAAAGCTTGGACATTGATTTTGATTTATTTTAAACATTGGGTTTTCATAATTCTTCTTAATTGACTATATGTATTTTAAGGACTAATGGAACTAATGTGTCATGACTCAGTGTTTCTATGATTTCTTGTGTTTTTGTAGGACTATTGGTAAGGAATTCTAAAGTATTTATACTTGATCCCTACTTTTATTATTTAATATTAGGATAAGTGGCAATATTATGTCAAGTAGAGTCTTTTGTCCTTTATTAAAGCATATGTGTTCAAAATTACTTGATCTCTAAAATATTGACAATGGACACATTTTTGTTAACTCACAACCTTGTAACATATAAAGCAAGTTCAAAGGTTTAAATTTCTTGAGCTTTGAGACCTTAATAATTGGAAGTAACATGTTACTCATAACATAACATAGTTCAAAAAAAAAATTATACTTCATCGACCACCAGGTCACCACAAGACATCCACATGCTAGAACAAACTTTAACTAGGATAAAGTTCACTTCATATAAAATTATGTTATAAAATGTTTATGAGCCTTGATAACACACCATATGGCATAACCTTTTGAACTTGACACCATATAATTTTCAAATCAAGTTAATATACTAATGGTCCAAATTTAATGAGTTATGAGGGTTTGATAGTTGGCATAATTTCATTAACTCTAAACCTAGAAGGTTAAATCAAAGTCTAATGGCCCCACAATCTAATGTTCATGAGGTTCCAAACTCTGAGGGTTTGATGTTTGGTACAATGTAATTAACACAACTTCAAAGGAGGAATATAAAAGTTAATAGATTAAAATTTTCATGGCTCTAAGTTTTCAAGTGTTTGTAGTTTTGATATTATGACACACATCAAGATTATATCCACCTAAAACCTTCCTAGGGATGTACATAGTTTAATGTTCAAATAGCCATGGTCCCAAGTCTCTAATTTACTATAGTTGAGATAACACTCCATGTGGAACAATAATGTTATCTCAATCCCTAGAACATATAAATTAGGATCATAAATCTAAATACTCAGGTAAGTGAGAATCACACAAGTGTCATGGTCTAGGAGATGCATGTCTTGTATACAAATAAATGAGTTTAATATCAAAGTAATAATCAATAAGTGAAATATTAACACATGTATCATATAAATGACTTAACATGCATAGTTAACAAAAAGTTTTCATATTGCAAACACAAACCCATCAAATCTAAATATCATATTTTAATTTAAAATGGTAATAAAATAATAATATATTATTCACATTGATGTCACCTGAATTATGAATTCAAGGCATCTAATTTGGGTAATATATGAAATATCAAAGAAAAGGAAGGTCACTTCATCATTAATACAACATTATAAACCTAAGCTCTCAAGTGACAAAAATTCCTAGGTTTTTACAAAAATTATGTAAGAGCATCCAAATAGTTTACAAAAGAATTACATGTCCAAGGTAATTTAAATGGCTTATCTAAAACCATCACATTCCCACTCCCATTTTGTATACTCCATTATTGGAAACACCAAATACATATAAATTGTATTCGACATGAGTGCTTTGGATTTTAAGTTTCTTTACTACTCAACCTCTTAGAACATGGTCAAATATATAGGACCAATTATTCTAGGAGGAAAATTAATAAATTTATTATTTGATACCAATCAAGACCATGGGACTCCATCAAGTGAGAGTTAAACAAGAGGTAATTCCTTGTATAAATTTGCTCTGTGATTTGTTCTTTAATGGTACTTATTATAAGGACTTTTTACATTTTAGAAAAGGTAAAAATATAATTGCATATATTTATAGAAGGATATTTTAGAGGTACCTTAGTCTCCTAGTACCTGAAGTTGCCTATAAATAAGTCTCAACCAATTTATGGCTTGTGAAAAACACTATAGATGATAAATCAAAATAGTGGTTGGTGAAGGGTTAGAGATTGAACCTCAAGGGAGGAATTTCTTCCAATAACATAATAAAATTAAGGCTTAGTATTATAATAACCATGACCCTTTTAAATTTATTATATGGTTTTTATATCATTATATATGTAAAAGTGGAATGGGTCCCATTTCTAGACATTTTATTGACTTCAAATAAAATTATGGCATTTGGAAAGATTATTAGTGTTAGGATGGAGGCCCAAATGTTCAAGCATGAAAAAAGGAAAACTAATGAAACCTTTTAAATGTTGTCATATATATTGGATAAAGTCCTTGCGATGGTTTATAGGGCCCATGTTGAATTAGTACATATATCTATAGATTATGTAGACAATATATCTATGAGGATTATTCTTTTCTATTTGTTTATAGATACAAAAATGAGATTACAAGGATTTATGAGGAAATTTATCCTCAAGTTTATCAATCCATTCATGGGACTTAGATGCTTATGATATCTAATAATTTGATAATAAACATAGGTAAAATGGGGGATTACTAGTACTATCCATACTATACTAGAATCTAAATTGAAGGAATAAGGGCACCCCCTCTATTTTTACCACACCACAATCCAAACAAGATTGTATAAAAAGAGTTGACCCATTAATTATATAATATTATATATTAATAAATTAGGAATAAATATCAAACATATTATTATAAAACCTCTCTAAGTATAACCCATCTCTAATTCATGGTGAGGCACACTTCAACTAGGTAGGGAAAATTAGATCCCATTAAAATTTAAAGGTGGCCCACTTCAAGGAATGGGGCACTAAAGAAAAAATCATTAACCATGTTCAAATCCTCAAGGATAATAAGTGGGTGACTATTATATATGCTAATCAAGAATACAAACATGGTTCTATTTTTATGAATGCATCATATGACTCAGAGGTGTGGAACCATATGAGGGATAATCAAATGTCAATGACTATCAACCAAGACATTCAATATGACCATGACATTACCAAATAACATGAAAATGAGATGATGGAGTATGTATAAATATCCTATATTCATCAATGGGATCTAAATTAGGAATATGACACAACACAAAAGGACCAAATTCCTTCTAAAAGAAATTAAACTAATTTATTAGAGTTAGAGTCAAGTAGTTAAAAGGAGGAAAATCTTCAAATTAGAAATAAAATTATCCTAGGTCTCCTTATTCCTCATATGTACTCTAAAAATCTAGTTGGTAAAATAATTTTGGACACAAATAATACAATTGAGAGGACTATACCTCCTCAAGGTAGACAAAATAGCATATTTTATTTAGCATCTCTCCCTCCACTTATAAAAATTACATAGACAAGCCTCCTAGAGTTCTTATAAATTTCCTTCTCATTTTTTCCATCCACTCCTCCATCCCCTCAAAAACATCAACAAGATCTATCTACATACATTCTTCCCTCCACCACCATAGTTTCACTTTCCATTCCTTCACCACTACCTATAATGGTAGTTCTTATTAACGTGGTTCATTTACTCATTTCATCATATCCCTCACCTATCATTCCCATCAGAGTCACCTACCAAATAAAATATAGATTCCTCCATACCTCCTTCAAATTCTAATATCTGGAAGAAAGACAATAATCAAGTCTTACTACTCCATCAAGATCCATTGATTTGGAAGTAGAGGAAGAAGATCATGGACATGTGATATCAATAGTGGACTATCTTATTTATGAGGAGAAAGTCCACATGGAAATAATGATAGGACCATAACCAAGGTCAAGTGAGGGGGGAGCCAAATATGAATGATAAGAGGAAGTAACATTATAAAAGCTTAAATCTACAAGCTTGGGAAGCTTACAAGAAGAAGAAACTCTAGCTAGGGCATTTGACTAATAGATTCTCACTGAAGAGGAAAGGAAACATATTAATAAGGTAGTCTCTAATCTTGATTATTATTTTAATTTTATAGATATTTTATCTACAAATTTTCCACCTACCATTTCAAGTCCACAATTTTCTAGTTGAGGTGAGTCTTCTATTCTTTCAATATCAACACAAATAAAGCCTCCAAAGAAAATAGTCTATTTTGAGAATTGGTGTGAGTTTACAAATTTGATCCTAAAAGGATAGTATTCCCTCCAAAGTATTTAGATTCATTGGAGATAAATATTCCAAAATATACATTTTTAGATTCAAATATAATAATAATTTTGAAGACTCCACTATGTGGATGAAGTCACCCAAAAAGGGAAACCTCACCATGGAAAATAATTATTTATCCTCCACTCTAATTATGTATTCAAATAAATTAGTCATTAGCACATATATAAATAAATACCCCTCTAATGATCACTCCACCATATACCTTTAAAGACCCAAGTCAACCAAAAGAATAAGCGGACCTTATTATCCCCCAATGGGTTAAGGAGATCCAAGGCCAAAGATATTAGAGACATAATTTGGTCATCATTGAAATACCTATAATATTCAATAAATTTGATAGGTAGAGTGGAAAAATTCATAGGGTGAATAAGAGGAAGGCAATGAAAATAAATACAATGGAGGAAATATAGTTTGAACAAAGTAAAAACATGTTTCCTTTGGCTAAAAGGGCCAAAAGAATCCAATTGATTCAATATAATAGTCATAGGATTTTATTTTTTTGTGGATTCAACTAGAAAAACAATTAAGGAATTATGTAATATCAAGGAGGAGGCACAAAAAAAATATAAATTAGATATATATTATCCATGACCCCTTAGGAAATTATACATAATGTACAAGGTGTAACCACCAGGATATATAACATTTTGAATAATATTTGTGCTTTCAAGTGAGAAAGCTAACCTAGGAATACAAAAGTGATTAAACTTTGGCACCAACTACAATAATTTTAGAAAAGGATTACATTTTTGGTGTAGTGTTGATGAATCACTACATTTAATCTTCTGAAATTGATGTTCAACCAAGATGTTTCATGGGCCCTAAGTTATGTAATTACCAAAATGGATGTTTGCCTTAGCTAGCATATGCATATAAAAGATTTGATAGTAAAATTGATAAGTCATGAGAATGAGGCCTTAAATTTTTTGAGATATATTAGGGTCACATAGGTGATAACCTCTACTGAATAGTTAGTAAATAGGCCCAATTTTGATACATTCCTTAGAGCATCTATATATAGATTCATGGAGGAATTTGAAGGAACTATATACAAGACTAATGATGAGATCCTATAGTTGATTTTTTTCTAAGGACAAAGTGAAAAAATATGAATACCTTGGAGATGAATTCAAGAGATCTAAGGAAAACCACACAAGGTTTTTATTTGAATCCATCAAAATATTCAATCCTTCTCTACTCAATTTTGATTTTATTATTAAATAGTTTAGATAGCGCACAAAATATTTAGAAAAATCATATCCATAAAGGGAACATTGGGGTCAACACTAAGCATGTAAGAAACTAAAATTTTTGCCACATCATCACAAGGTCTCTAATTTTATAGATATGTATTTATACATACTCCAATAAGGCAATTTTTGATTCATCAAGTTATTACAACATCTAATTTTATTTCTATATTTGTCACTCAGTCATCTTCCTCTTATGGAATTGCCACATTATCACCATTCTAAATATGAATACATATTTTCATGTTTCAATTAAGTTAGAACTGATGCCTACACATTTATTTCACATGTATATATTATATGTTAGTTAAGGAATTATATTTTATGTAAACACTTTTAAACATGCATGATCTACATGATTTTGAAACACAGTTCTATTTCTAATTTAAATGACTTTTGTATATAATAATCAGAATCTCCTTTTATAGATATTTAATTTAAATCTAAAAAATATAATAACCATTTATTATATATGCTAAATGTTAATGTATCATTATTTCCTTGGACTATTAACTATGTATGATTACATGTGTTCTTACATTAGCTTGCATTAGACATTAGTTCTTGATTTCTTGTCTAACCTTTAGTTCAAGAACCAACATAGAAATGTTTCATCTTTTTTTTACCAACCTTCTTTATGCCCTACCTTTCTAACATTTTTGAGTTTTTTTTGTCAAACCCATGTTAGGTTAGATCCAACATTTATCAAACCATCTCAAGTAAATCTATATTCATATCCATTACTAAACCATCTATGGTAAACAACTACTTCACTCATCGTTATCCTAGCTGATACATTGTTTACAAAACCAAATACCATAAAAATCATGATTTAGAGTGAATATCTCTTCCTTGATCTTAAAATATTAGAGGCTACCTCATCATGTTACCTAGTGTGTATAAAACCCACATCAACATGATCTAATCTACACCATCCATATATATCAATGTTACATTTTAGTGAAATAGCATATCCATGTATCATTGTGTAAAATATGAGTAACTAGAAATGAATGTGTGATAAATATAGGTAGATAAATATGTTAGGAAACTCATATAAATATATAAATTTTAATAGTGAAACTTATGGAATAATAAATCTCTATTATTTACAAAGCTATTGAGTATAAGATATTCTAACATCAATATGTCCTTATTATTGACCAAATTTGAATTTTTAGTCAAATTAGGGCACCTATAGCTAAAAAAATTATTTTATAGGTCTATAGGGAGTGTAAAATGAGTGTCATGGGGTGTATTATAGTTCAATTGATGTCTATTATGTTATATTGGCCTTGGTAAATAAGTTTTTATGTCTATTTATCATTTTGGGTCATTTTAAGGGTCAAAAGGGGTGCATTTAATGCATTATATAGGTTCATTGGGAAATTTTAAGGTCTAAATGGGTGATATCACGTGACATATGTCCTAATAAGTCTTAATCAATTATTGGTAACTAAAATTTGTAGGTTCATCAGAAGAAAAGTTAGTTTTCTTAAAGAAAAGGAAGAGTTTGGTACTAGTACAACCTCCTTGAGAAGTGTGCCACTTGGAAAAGGTTTAAATGTGAATATTAAGCTCCACCATGATTAGTTACATGTTTGGTATGATTTGGAATTAAAATTTCATGCTCAAAATCATTCATCTACCTAGTCACTCTTCTTAGCAAGCAAAAGTGACTTATAGGTTTATACTTGGTATAGACAGCTCATGAGGTTTAGGCAAAATGATCTTAGGGGTAGATTATAAAATTATTCATATTATATATTATTTTTTTAAGAGGAATGGTGGTCTGAGCTTTATGAACCATTCTTAAGAAGCTAACCTTTCAAATCTACCTACTAATCCATGTAGCCTATGGGTTTTGCCTTGGTTTGAGAAGCTCCATATAATCCACTTGCTGATATTGGTTTAAAATGATATTTTATATGTCCCCTAATGTTTCCCATTCTTTTTTTCATGTTTTATAGTGTTTGGATGAGCCAATAACCCAAAATTTCTAGATTGGTATCTTTTGAGTGTAACAGGAAATTATCACTATTTTTAGGAATTTTGTGTTTTTTCATAGATTCATATGGTTCTAATAGGTTCATTTAAATTTACATAATGTCTTATTGATCTCATTATATTTAAATACCATTCTCTTAGACAAACTTTCCATGAAGGTGCGGTCATGAGCAATATATATATATATATATATATATATATATATATATATATATATATATATAGTTTGACATTGGAGTACACATCTACAAGTGATCTTATGGAGAAATTCACATTGGATATGTGGTATTGAAAACTTTTTAGATAATTTAGAAGACGAAATGTTCATTTTAAATTTATTGGATGAGCTTAGAAATCATAAGGGGATCAAAGGTAGTTATCACTTCCTAAATCCACTTTTGTTGCCTGCATCCCAAAATTACCAACTATAGGTGGTCTTGATACAAGATTGAAAGGGTAATTTTAGGGAATTGAAACATGAGAATAAACTATACTTGAGTCCCTAACATTTATTGAGATCATTATTTCCCTTTTTTTAAGTTTTAGGTTGGTAAACAGAATGAAAGACTACCTCTTAAGACTCAATGACACTATTTCAGGTCCACATTCCCTAAAAGAGTAAAATAGAGGTCTAGGAGGTTTTTATAGGCACACTATAACTTTTTTGAAAATATATATAAGGAATAAAAATAAGTGATCTTGATAGCATCCATATAGGATATTAAAAATTCCAAGGTTGAGCTCAAGAATATGGATTGAGGATAGCTTTTAGACACCCTAAAGTTGCTTGAAAAGACACTAAATATAGGTAGTAGTGTCTACAGGATTGAGTCTTAAAGAGAAATTTTCACCTAAGATTAGAAAAATGAACCAATCCCCCAAGTAAAAATGGTTAAAAATGTTCAAATAAAATTTATAATCAAAAATACCATTCAAAGAGGATTATATATCATGTTTGATTTCTTATACCCACTTTGAGTCCATACATAGGCTTGAGATGCACCTGCAGTAGAGTAATGCAGGAAGTGAGTTGGAAAATGTATTTAGGTGTTTTTTAGGTCACTAAATTTGAATTTAAGCATGAATAAATTTTAATGGATCTAATGGAACTCAAATTAATGTCTTTTCACAATCATGACCAAGTCTAAAAGAGCTCACATCATCTACAGGAATCAATATAGGCAAGAGTGTCTCAGTCAGGTAGTGAGTGGGAGGGAAGTATGTTTAGGTTTTTAGGAATAATGAAGATGAATATAATTACCTAAACAATATAAATGGACTTCATATAGTTATAATTAGGTTTTATCCTATGTTTTTCATGCTTGAATCATGCATCAACACCTATAATAGGAGTCAATAAGGTAGGGTTCTCAGTCCTCTAAGAAAAGCTTAGTCAAGTGAATCCAAAATGTGCATGTAGAATTATTGGAGGGTTATCATTATTTTTTGAACATATAATAATTTTATCCATGTATATTATGACCTTCATAATATATGGGTAAATCATAGGTCACCTACAGTAGCTCCAAAAGGGGTGTCTCAGTCTAAGTAGTAAAGACCTAGTCTTGAGAGGTTTATGGAGTGTGGAGGGCCTAAGCATGAAGTGAAGAAAAGAAACCAAGATAATATTACCTATGGGTTTATGGTATTTAATCCAAGGATTTTAAAATATAAATTAGGCATTAGACACCTACATTTACCTTCCATTGGAGTAGGAGACAATTAAAGAAACACTCAGTCTAGGCTAGTCAAGAAAAAAAAAAGACAACACAAAGTTTGAAGAATGAAAAGGGTAAAAAAAAATTATATACCTTTGTAATAATAAAAATTTAATTATCTTCTGAGGATATTGAATATTAAAGGTTTTTAAATAGATCATCCATAATCCACTCTTGAAAATTCCTTCACATAGTGCTCAAATATACAACCAATTTTGGGAACTTGAAGCTTTAGAGGGTCATATGAGATGACCAAGGGATAATTTTTTAAGGAGAGGATATTTTAATATTATATAAGACTATAAAATCTACACTTTTTTTATAAAAGTAGGGTAATTATCCACGATTTTGTCTCATATAGGGGGTACTTCCCCTTGTGCATAGATAGGCAACCTTGAGGAAAAGAGAGGAGATAGTAGACCAAGAGCCATGGAAACGTTTTAGGAAGGTATGGAGAGTTTTGAAACATAAATATCATCATGATAAAACATTTACAAGAATATGGAGTTTAATGGCGTACCTTACATCCTTAAACCTATAGATAGACTCATCAGGCATGGTTATGCGTAAAGGCTAAACAACGGGTCATTTTTAATTATAACAATAATACATATTTTAAATAGGTTTTGACATGATTATGGGATCATTTTATAATTTCCCAAGTTTTTTTAAAGTATGGAAAACATTAAAAGGTTAGTTTAAGCTCCAAAGTGTAAACAAGCATACTAGGCATGGTGAAGGTTAGATCCCAAATGAGAGATCTTTTGCATTTATAAAATTAATTATGAAGTAAAACCTATTGGATAATGTTCTTAGGGTGTAATTAGGTATTTTAAAACTTAAATATTCTATATAAGGCTTCAAGAGAATCAATTTTTGCTTGAGACCATTATTAGGCATGTGTAAATGGGGAAATGAGCTTGATAGGATAGGTTTGGAATCTCACATATTTCATGACACTTTTCATGGAGGTATAATAATTTTGCAGGAGTTATTAGTGGTACTTAAAAACTATTTTTTTACATTATATTGAAATTTGAATTTGTGATCTCTATGAATGATGGCTAAGAGTGTAAAATTATCTAAAACCCTTAAAGGAATTTGATTGGAGAAATGAGGTTGTAAATGAATTCAACTGGACTAATATTAACATTAAATATTTTTTAACTTGGAAAGAACTCTCTCATTCTCCCTCACATGTTTTTTTCTTGTACGAACTTGTATGGATGGGGCATAAATAGGGGTTTTCTCTCTTTTTGTGTGTTTTTTAGGTTGTATTTTTCAAGAGATGAAAATCACATGGATGAAAATATTAATAATAAATATAAGCTACCATATCACTCTAATTCCTTGAAATAAATCATAATTTTCCAAATGAAGTGCTTTAATTTAGCCAATCAAAACTAGCATAGTGAACAAGCTAGGGAGAAGTGTGAAAACTTCAAGTGGATGGATTCTTAAGGTGTCCCTGATGCTTATAATGACATGGAGGGACTTGTAACATGTAAATCACTAAATTTTACATATTTTCATGATAAAATTATCTCTTTTTACAAGCCAATCATGTAAGGTGCATGCAAGAGCAGTTTTATTGATGTTAGATGATGATTGCTTCCTTCTAGGATTTTCCATAAGACTAATCCTATAACCAATTACTGAAGATGAATTTATGATATCCTACCCTTAAGTTCCAATAATTGGACCTGATAATAATTATTTATGGGCTTTCAAATAGGGCCAATCATGTAGGCAATTTTTCTAAGCCAGAATGAGGAGTTTCTTGCCACTTTTCATGAAGTTTATGACTTGGATTGACATTTTTAGCTCCTAACATTTCATGTTTCATCCAAAAAAATATTCACATGCACAAATAACTTATTTTGTTATATTTAAAAGTGTCCTTTTGACCCTTTGACTTTTCTTTTCCTCTCTCTCTCTCTCTCTCTCTCTCTCTCTCTCTCTCTCTCTCTCTCTCTCTCTCTCTCTCTCTCTCTCTCTCTCTCTCTCTCTCTCTCTCTCTCTCTCTCTCTCTCTTTCTATAAGAACTAGCCATTTTGGCATTATATTGGATTCTCCACTTGAGTATGCCAAAGGCCTGATAAAATTTATACATTTTAATCAATAATAAAACTGATTAATATCTCCTTTATGACTATTCTTAGTGTTTTTAATTAGAATATGAATCTTGCTTGAGTGAAAAATATGGATTCCTTAGCATATTATTCCATTCTTTAACTTATTTGCAACCTCTTATTATAGGGCATGTGAAGTGTTCTAGGAGATGTTCATAGTTTAATTGAGTTATTATATTCATTATTTACCTCATAATCCTCTTTAATAGTACTCATATATTTCCACATTCATCCATAACCTCATAATTTATCATTGATGTGAGAAGATGAAGATTTGAGAAGTGTATTTTTAGTTAATCTCTTGATTTCAAGTGTAATATGAATTTGGTTGAATGATATTATGTTATCTGGTGTATCACCTCTCTTATATTATTTATATTTCAGTTATCCTTCTCCTTTTTCACCCCCCAAGTTTAGTAGTAGTTCTAATCGAAAGTGGTACATCAAAAGAGCTAGCCCTATCTACAGATTCACCTCACTCTTTAGGCTACCCACAATCCTAGAGGTGATTACATTATAAAAAATAGATGAGGAGAGATTTTATATCTCATCAAAATGTGAAATTCCAAGTGGAAACAAATTTTAGCATGCTCTATGGGACTCTTGTCCAAGAAGTTGAGAGATTTTTGGTGTTGTCTCTCAATAAGCAGCCTTTGAAGGCATCTATCAAAGCATCAATGGTGACTCATAATTTGTATTATCTAGTCAAGAAACCTATGTTATCCTTTGAGAATTTATGATAACATGTTTTATTTGTGTTCTTTATTTTAATGAGGTTTCATGGTTGACTTTGGTTTTGAGTTTTGTTCACTATAAGTTGGTGAAACTTTCCATGATTGTACCATTCCCTATTAGTATGATAAAGTTATTAATGAACCTTGGTGTCACTATAATTATAATTTTCATGAAGTATATCAATCCTACAATTAGCCTTTTTATGAACCACATTTTATCCCTCAATAGTCTTATGAGCCATGGTAGTCCTATAGTCCTTAATTTTCTTCTCCATATGTTGTTGGATAACCCTATAAGAATAGATACTAAGGAACCTACCAAGATATACCTATATATCAGCTTCAAGATAATTCCTATGAGTCTTTTCATATGAAACTAAATGTTTTCATATATTCTACACAAAATTACCATTAGAAAGATGTAGCTCTATCTCAGGTAGATTCTACTCCTCCTAATCAACCCAAGAATTCAATTGCATATGAGCTCACTAGAACTTTCATATTTTCCATACCCATTCATAAACATTCTCCTTCATCCCATAATCCATATCCAACTAATTCACCTTTCACTACATCTCATACTCCATCTCCTTCACCTCAAATACATGAGCCTATCCATCAACCTTTCTTTCTCAAAGAGGAACCTATCTTGAGAGAAGCAAGTAAATAAGAAAAAATTAAATTAATGGCTGATCAAGAGGATCTCATGAGTGATTATGAGGAATAAATAACCATAGGGACTCCCCTTTGTGAAAAAAATAATAGTCCACTAGCTAATGTCTCTATATTTTAAGGGATGTATGTCTATGAAGTACCCCCTACACTTCACCCTCAATCTGACTTTGAGTTTTATGTGTCACCTCTACCAACTAGTTCATATTATCCTCACCCTATAAATATTTGTCTTGATGGACCTATGGTATGGGAACCTAAGGAGGGTTAGCTAGTTGATAAATAAAGAGAAATCTTACAAGAAGATAACCTACCTCCTTAGCAGTCTCATTGGGCTAGGTCACATGATTTTAGGATGCCTAGTCTTAGCATTACCATGAAGGAGAAAGGGATGGTGGATCATATAGCCCTTGAATAAGACTCTAAAAATTACCAAAAGGTTTTAGATGATAATCTCAAATATAAAGTGGAATTTACTATTAATAATCAAAGTCACGTCATCCCTCAAGAATTCATAGTCCTGAGAGAGCTTCATGACACTAAGATATATAAAATAGTTCTTGAGGATGTAATCTATTCAGAAGAATATTTATGGTAGAATCTCAATTCCATTTTCAATGTTTTTGATGGGTTGTGTGAATATTCTCCTTCTCCAAAATATTGCACACTTGATGACAAGCTTGTTGATGAGTCAAACCTTTATATTCAGTGTTCAACCAAACATAAAGAGGAAGTTATTTTTGCTACTCAAGAATCTACTATCATGAAGTCACTCGGTGATTCTATTATACAATATGTTGTCTACAAGGATGTTGGTAGCTACAAATGGATCTCTTGCAAGAGATAGAAGAGATTTTCCATGTTTAGGGTCAAGTGCATGGTAAGGTGAATATGGAATCTTCTATGGAGGAAAACTATCAAGATTGGATATAATTTTCAAAGCTCCTTGATGAACTAGAAGAACTTATAGTTGAGAGGAATCCCAATATTGTTGAAAGCACTATGGGATACAAGAAGTTATGCCTTATTGAATCATCATTTGATGTTACCATTGAGGATCCACATAATATGTTTTAATATGTTTGGATTCAAGAAGAATACTTTTGAATTTCATACCTATTTGAAGTTGGTCTACTTGAGAACATGGTAATTGAAGTGCCAAGGAATAGGTCTAGTCCATGAAACATCCAATCCAAGGAGAAACATGTTTTGCACCATGTTCCATCTCATGAAGAAGGTGATGTTTCAAAATTTCCCTTTGATCCAAGGAGGAGGTATGTTCATTGTTAGTTGTATATAATAGGTTGTTTTCTATTTCTTCAAAGTTATTTAAGCACATGTGTGTGTCTTTACTTTGTGTGTTGAGGTAGTCATTAGTTGTCTTGTCTTGGTCAAGCTCAATGTCAATGGTCAAATGTCTCCTTATTTTCCTTAGACTTTAGATGACTCCTTAACCCAATGGACTAATAAGGCTACTAGTCTAGCTAGTATAGTAGGCATACTACCCTTATGAGTCACCAATTTGTTGACCAAATTTGAATTTTTAGTCAAATTGGGGTACCTTTAGGTAAAAAATTAATTTTATAAAACTATAGGGGGTGTCATATAAGTTTAATGGGGTGTATTATAGTTTAATTTATGTCAATTAATGTTATATTGGCCTTGGTCAATTATTTTTTATGTCCATTTATCATTTTGGGTCATTTTAGGGGTCAAAAGGGGTGAATTTAATGAGTTTCATGGGTTTATTCAGAAATTCTAATGTTAAAATAGGTTATTTCACATTAAATATGTCCTAATAAGTCTTAATACATTATTGGTAATTGAAATTTTCAAGTTCATTATAAGAAAGTTAATTTTTTTAAAGAAAAAGAACAGTTTGGTACTTATACGATCTCCCTAAGAAGTGTGCCACTTGGAAAGGTTTAAATGTGACCTTTCAGATCCCCCATTATCATTTCCATGATTTGTATGATTTGGAAGTAAAATTTCTTTCTCCAAACCATTCATCTCCCTTTTTACCCTTCTTAGAAAGCAAAAGTGACTTGCAAGTTTGTACTTGGTACATATAGCTCATGTGGTTTCAAAAATAATTATAATAGGGGTAAAATCTACTGTAAATAATTTTTTATCTATTTTTAGTTGAGGAGGAATGGTGGTTTGAGATTTATGAACCATTCCCAAGAAAACGACCTTTCAAATTTGCTCGTTAATCTATGTAGCATGTAGGTTATGCCTTGGTTTGAGAAGATTAATACAATCCACTTGCTGATATTAGTTCTAGATGATATTTTATATGTCCTATAATGTATTTCATGATTTTTTTTAAGTTTTGTCGTATTTGGATGAGCTGATAACCCTTAATTTGTAGACTAGTTTCTTTTGAGTGCAAGAGGCAATTTTCACTATTTTTAGGAACTTTGTGCTTTTTTAATGGGTTCATATGGTTGTGATAGGTTAATTTAATTTTATAAAATATATTTTTTTATGTCCTAATATTTCAATTCCATTATATAAAACAAAATTTCCATGAAGGTGCAGTCATGAGCAATATATATACATAGTTTGCCATTAGAGTATGCATCTACATGTGATCTTATGGAGAAAATCAAATTAGAGATGAGGTATTGACAACTATTTAGATATTTTAGAATATGAGATGTGAATTTTAATGTTTTTAGACAATAATATAACTCATAAAGGGATAAAAGGTAATGTTCACTACCTAAATCCACTTTCATTGCCTATAATCCAAAAAGACCACCTACAAGTGGTCTTGATAGAAGACTAAAATGGTCATTCTAGATTATTGAATCATGAGAATAAAATATACTTGAGGCCTTAAAATGAATTGAGATCATGATTTCCCTTTTTTAAGGGATAGGTTGTCAAATAGAATGAACAGCTACCTCCTAGGAGTTAATGACACTATTTTAAGTCCACAATCCCTAAAAGAGTAAAATAAAGGTCCAAGAGGTTTCTGTAGGCACCCTATGAATTTTTTGAAAACACCTATAAGGAATAAAAATATGTGAGTTTCATTGATAGCCTCCATATAGTATATTAACTATGCCAAAGATGAGTTCAAGAAGATGGATGGAGGATGGTTTTTGGACATCCTAAAGTTACTTGAAAAGACACTAAATACAGGTAGTAGTGTCTATAAGATAGAGTCTTAATGAGACCTTTTCAACTAAGATTATAAAAATTAACCATGAAATAATATAAAAATGGTTCCAAATGTTCAAATAAAATTTAAAATCCAAAATACCATTTAAAGAGGATGATATATCATGTTTGGTTTCTTATACCCACTCTCAATCCATACACATGCCTGAGATGCACCTACAACAGGGTAATATAGGCAGTGAGTTAGAAAATGTATTTAGGTATTTTGTAGGTAACTTAATTTGAATTAAATAATGAATTAATGTTAAAGGATATAAGTGGACCCAAAGGAATGTCTTTTCACAATCTTGACCAAGTCCAAAAGAGCTCACATCATCTACAAGAATCAATATAAGTAGGAGTGTCTTAGTCAGACAATGATTGGAAGGAAATTATGTATAGGTGTTTGGGAAGAATTAAGATTATTAAAATGACATAAACCATATAAAGGGACTCTAGGGAGTTATAATTATTTTTTATCATTTGTTTGCCAAGCTTGAATCATGCATTGAAACCTATAGCAAGGGTCATTAAGGAAAGGTTCTCAATCCTATATGAAAAGCTCAGTAAAGTGAATCCAAAAGGTGAATGTATAATTATTGGAGGTTTATCATGAGTATTTTAACATATAATAATTTTCTCCATGTACATAATGATATTTATAAGATATGGGTAAAGCATAAGTCACCTACAACAGGCCCAAAAAGGGGTGTCTCAGTCCTAATAGTAGAGACCAAGTCTTGAGAGCTTTAAGGAGTGTGGAGGGCATAAGAATTAAGTTAATAACCAAAACCAAGATATAATTACCTATTGGTTCAAGATATATCTTAAAATTATTTTAAAATCCAAAGTAGGCATTAGACATCTATAGGTACCTTTCATTGGTGCAGGACACAGTTAAAGAAACCCTCAGTCCAGATGAGTCAAGACAAAACATAGACAACACAAATTTTGAAGAATGGAAAGGGTAAAAAACATGTATATACATTTTTAATAATAAAAATTATATTATATTAATATGTCATTGAATAATAAAATTTTCTAAATAGATCATCTATAATCCACTCTTGAAAATTCCTACAAACAATACTAAAATACACAACTAGTTTTAGGAACTTGAAGATTTTGAGGGTCATATGAGATGACAAATGGATAATTTTTTTAGGATAAGATATTTAAAAAATTATATAATCCTATAAAACCTAAATTTGGTTTAGAAAAAAATGGGAAGTACCCACTATTTTGTCTAAGGTAGGGGGTACTTCCCCTTATACATAAATAGACAACCTTGTGTAAAAGAGAGGAGATAATGGACGAGGAGCCATGGAAATGTTTCAAGAAGGTATGGAGAGTTTTAAAAAATCAATATAATAATGATAAAACATGTACAATAATATGGAGTTTAACAGTGTACCTTGCATCCTTAAACTTGTAGACAGACTCATGAGGCATGGTTATGCCTAAAGTCCAAACAAGGGGTCATTTGTAATTATATCCATAATAAATATTTATAATAGGTTTTTACATGATTATTGGATCATGTTATAACTTCTAAATATTTTTATAGGTAGGGAAAACCTTAAAATTTTAGTTGGATCTCTAAAGTGTAAACAAGCATACTTGGCATGGTGAAGCCTAGATCCCAAATGAGAGACCTTTTACATTTATAACATGATTTATGAATTTAAACCTAGTGGATAATGTTACTAGGGTGAAATTAAGTATTTTAAAACATAAATATTTCAAATAATACTTTATGAGAATCAATTTTGGCTGAAGACCATTGTTAGGCTTGTGTAAATAGGGAAAAGAGATTGATAGGACATGTTTGGAAGCTCACATCTTTAATGAAACTTTTCATGGAGATATAAGAAGTTTCAAGGAATTATTAATGGTAATAAAAAATAATTTTATGCCATTTTATTGAAATTTTAATGTGTAATCTCTTTGAACAATGGCTAAGAGTGTAAAATTGTCTAAAACGCTTACAAAACCCTTAAAGGAACCCGATTGTGGAAATGAGGTTGAAAATTCATCCAAATGGACTAGTATGACAAATAGAGATTTTTTTACCTTGGAAATAACTCTCTCATTTTCCATCAAATGCTTTTTTATTGTATGGACTTATACGGATGGGTGCAAAAATGGGGTTTTTCTCACTATTTTATGTGTTTTTTAGGTTGTAAAAGGTTTCAAGAGATACAAATCACATGGATGAAAATATAAAGAGTTAATATAACCAATAATATAACTATAATTCCTATAAATAACTCATAAGTGTTCAAAATAGGTGCTTCAACTTAGCTAATCAAAACTAGCATAATGGACAAGCTAAGGAGAAGTGTGAAAACATCAAGTGGATGGATCTTTAAGTTATCCTTGATGATTATAAGGCCATGGAGGGAATTTAAACATTTAATTACATAAATTTTACATATCTTCATGTGAAAATTATCTTTTTTTTGAATCCAAGTGTGTAGGGTGCATGGAAAAGTAGTTTTCTAGATGCTAGATCATGATTGCTTCCTTCTAATAGTTTCCAAATGAACAAGCCTACAAATAATGAATTTAGAGGAATATATGAGAGACTAAAATTCCATTACAATATTTTTACCTTATCCTAATCAGTTATTATGTGTTCAAATAAGGCCAATCATGTAGGTAGTTTTTATGATCCAAAATGGGGAGTTTCTTACCACTTTTCATGACATTTATGACTTGGATTGACATTTTTAGCTCTAAATCTTGAATTTTTCATCAAAAATACTATTAAAATGAATAAATAACTGATTTTATTATCTTAAAAAGTCATTTTGTGACCCTTATACTTATCTCTTCTTCTCTCTCTCTCAAGTTCTATACGAACTAGCCATTTTCGCATTGTATTGGATGCTCCACTTGAGTATGGCAAATTCATACTAAAATATATAATTTTATATCAATAATATAACTTATTTTTATCTTGTATATAACTATACCTAATGTTTTTAATTGAATTATGAATCTTTGTTAGTGGAAACTATGGATTCCTTAGCATGTTGTTCTATTCTTTCACCTATTTACAACCTCTTCTTGTAGGGCATGTAAAGTGTTCTAGGAGATGTTAATGGTTTAATTTAGTATATATATTATTTCCATCATGGTCATATTTTATATTCCTCTTATCTTTTTACATTAAACCATAACCTCACAATGTAGCATTGATGTGAGAAGATGAAGTTTGGAGAAGTGTACTTTTAGTTTATCCTTTCATTTCAAGTGTAATATGCATATGGTTGGATGTCATCATGTTATTTGGTGTATAAATTCCATTATATTATTTTTATTTCAGTTATCCTTATAGTTTTTTCACCCCCCAATTCTAGTAGTAGTTTTAATCCAAAGTGGTACATCAAGGGAGCTAGTCCTATCTAGAGATTCACCTCATTCCTTAGGCTGCCCACAAGCCTAGAGGTGATTCCATTGTGCCATTTGTATGAGGATATATTTTTTATCTCATAAAATGGTGTAAGTACAAGTGAAAATATTTGTTATCATTCTCAGTGGGGCACTTGGTCTAAGAAGTTGAGATATTTTTGGTGTTGTCTCTCAACAAGCAGCCTTAAGAGGCATTTATTAATACATCAATGGTGACTTTGAAGTTGTATCAGTTGGTCAAGTATCCTAGGTTATCCTTTGAATATTGATGGTAACATGTTTTATTTATGTTATTTCTTTTAATGAGATTTCATGGCTAACTTTTGTTTTGAGTTTTGTTCTTTACAAGTTGGTGAAAATTTCCTAGCTTGTACCATTCCCCATTAGTATGAATAAGTTCTTAATGAACCTTGGTGTGACTATAATAAACCTTATCATGAAGAGAATAAATTAGAAAATAATCCTTGATATGAATTATATTTTATCTCTCAATAGTCCTATGATCCATGGCAATCCTATAGTCCTTCATTTTCTTCTCCATATGGACACCATGTTGTTAGACAACCCTCCAAGAATAACTACCAAGGAACCTATCAAGAGACACATGTCTATCAGCTTCATGATAATTCCTATGAGTCTTATCATATGAAACCAAATGTTTTCATGGATTTTACATAAAATTACCATTATCAAGATGTATCTCCTCCTCATGTAGATGGTATCCCTCCTAATCAGCCTAAGAATTCACTTCTATATGAGCTCACTAGTGCTTTCTTATTTTCCAAACCCATTCATAATCATTCTCCTTCATCCAATACTACATCTCCAACTCCTTCACCTTCCACTACATATCATACTATAGCTCCACCTCAGATACATGAACCTATCCATCAACCATTCCTTCTATAAGAGGAACATATCTTTAGAAAAACAAGTAAATAAGAACAAATTTAATTCATGGCTGATCAATAAGCTCTCATGAGTGATTATGAGGAATAAAACACCATAGAGACTCCCTTGGTTAACAAAATAATATTTCACTAGATAATGTATCTATATTTGAAGGGATGTATGTCCAAGAAGAAGCCCCTACACTTCACCCTCAATCTGACTTTGAGTTTTATGTGCCACCTCCACCAACTAGTTCAAATTGTCCTCACCCTATCACTCTTTGCCTTGATGGACCTATAGTATGAGAACCTAAGGAGGATCAAATGGTTAATAAAGAAAGAAAAATATTTCTTAAATAAAACCTACCTCTTTAGCAATGTCATTAGGCTAGGTCACATGATTTCAAGATGCCTAGGCTTGGCATTACCATGGAAGATAAAGAGATGGAGGATGTTATATCCTTTGAAGAAAACTTTAAAACTAGCCAAAAGTTTATATATTATCATCTCAAAAATGAAGTGAAATATAATATTAAGAATGAAATCCATGTCATCCCTCAAGAAGTGGCAGTCTTAGGAGAACTTCATGAGAATAAGATAGAGGAAATAGTTCTTGAGGATGAAATCTATAAAGAAGAAGATTTAAGTTAGAAATTCAATTCTATTTACAAGGAATTTGATGGTTTGTTTGAAGATTATCCTTCTCCAAAAGAATTCACACATGATGATAAGATTATTGATGAGTTTATCATTGATATTGAGTGTTTAACCAAACATAAAGAGGAAGCTCTTTCTACTGGTCAAGAACCTACTGTCATGAAGTCACTTGGTGATGCTAGTATACAAGAAGTTGTTGACGAGGATGATTTGCAGCTACAAATGGATCTCTTTCAAGAGATATAAGAAATTTTCCAAGTTGAGGGTCAAATGCATGATAAGGTGATAAGGAATCTTCCATGGAGGAAAATGATCAAGACTAGATAGAATTTTCAAAGCTCCTTGATGAACTAGAAGAACATGCATTTAAGAGGAATCCCAACCTTGTTGAAAGCACTATGGGAGTCAAGAAGGTATGCCCTATTGAATCATCATTTAAAGTTACAATTAAGGATCTAGATAACCAGGTTGAATTTTTTTGGATGCAAGAAGAATAATTTTATATTATATACCTATTTGATGTTGGTATACTTGAGAGAATATTAATTGAAGTGCGAAGGAATAGGTCTAATCCACAAAATGTCCAATCCAAGGGGAAACATGTTTTGCACCATGTTCCATCTCATGAAGAAGGTAATGTTTCAAACTTTCCCTTTGATCCAAGTGGGAGGTATGTTAATTTTTAATTGTATATAACAAATTGTTTTCTATTTCTTTCAAGTTATTTGAGCACATGTGTGTGTTTTCTCTCTTTTTTGTGTGTGTCTTCACTTTGTGTGTTGAGATAGTCATTAATTATCTTGTCCTAGTCAATCTAAATGTCAATGGTCAAAGGCATCCTTATTTGACTCATAATTTATATGAATCCTAATCATAATATATTGATAAGGATACTAGTCTAGTGAGTATAATAGACATACTACCCCTATGAGTCACTAATTTGTTGACCAAATTTGACTTTTTAGTCAAATTGGGGTACCTATAGGTAAAAAAATTATTTTATAGGTGTATATGGGGTGTAATATGAGTTTAATTTTGTATATTATAGTTTAATTGATGTCATTTAATTTTATATTGACCTTGGTTAATAAGATATTTATGTCCATTTATCATTTTGGATCATTTTAAGGGTTAAAAGGGGTGCATTTAATGAGTTATACAAGTTTATTGGGAAATATGAAGGTTGAAATGGGTTATATAACATGAAATATGTCTTAATAAGTCTTAATCCACTATTTTAACTAAAATTTGTAGGTTCATTAGTAGAAAAGTTAGTTTTTCTAAAGAAATCAAAGAGTTTGGCACTTGTATGACCTCTTTGGTAAGTGTGCCACTTGAAAAAGGTTTAAATATGACTCTTTAGATCCATAATTATTATTTACACACTTTTTATGATTTTTAAGTAACATTTCTTACTCAAAATCATTCATCTCCATTTTCACCCTTCTTGGCAAGCAAAAGTGACTTGCAGGTTTGTACTTTGTACAAATAGCTCATGAAGTTTCATAAAATTATCTTAGGGGTAAATTATAAACTAATACATATTAAATTTGATTTTTATTTGAGGAGGAATGGTTATTTGATATTTATGAACCATTCTAAAGAATTTGACCTTTTAAATCTACTTGCTAATCTATCTGCCCTATTGGTTTTGCCTTGGTTTGAGAAGATATGTGCAATCCACTTGTTGATATTGGTTCCAAATGATATTTTATATGTCACCTCATTTATTAAATTCATGTTTTCATTTTTTGTGTTGTTTTGATGAGACAATAACCTCAAATTTGTAGACTGATCACTTTTGAGTGCAATAACCAATTTTCACTATTTTTACGAACATTGTGCTTTATTCATGGATTCATATGCTTATGATAGGTTAATTTTAACATATAAAATTCCTTATTTGTATCATCTTATTTAAATCCCATTATCTTAAATAAACTTTCCATGAAGGTGTAGTCATGAATAATATATATATATACATAGTCTACCATTGGAGTATGCATCTACAGGTGATTTTATGGAGAAATTAAAATTGAAGATGAGGTATTGACAACTGTTTAAATAATTTATAATATGATAGGTTAATTTTAAATTTATTTTAAAATCCTATAACTCATAATGGGATCAAAGGTAATGCTCACTACCTAAATCCACTTTTGTTGCTTGCATCCCAAAATCATCACCTATAAGTGGTCTTGATAAAAGAGTGAAAGGGTCATTATAAAGCATGGAAACATGATAATAAACTATAATTTAGGCCCTAACATTAATTTATATATTTATTTCAAATTTTTAAGGGCTAGGTTGTCAAATATAATGAAATAATACGTTCCTAAGACTCAATGAAACTGTTTTAGGTCCATAGTCCCTAAAAGAGTAAAATGGAGGTCTAGGATGTTTCTATAGGCACCATATGACTTGTTTGAAAAAAATATAACAATTAAAAATAATTTAGTTTTATATCCTCCATATAGGATATTAACTATGCCAAGGATGAGCTCAAGAAGATGGATGGAGGATGGTTTTTAGACACCCTAAAGTTGCTTGAAAAGACACTAAATACAAGTAGTAGTGTTTATAGGTCTGAATCCTAATGAAAAATGTTCACCTAAGATTAGAAAAATAAACAAATCCCTCATTTAAAAATGGTTAAAAATGTTTAAATAACATTTAAAAACCAAAAAACCATTCAAAGATGATGATATATCATGTTTGGTTTCCTATATTCACTCTCAGTCCATACATAGCCTTGCGATGCACCTACAATAGGGTAATGTAGGTAGTGAGTTGTAAAATGTCTTTAGGTTTTTTCTAGGTCACATAAGTTGAATTAAATAATTAATAAATGTTAAATTATATAATGGGGATGAAAATTAAGGTCTTTTCACAATCATGACCAAGTCTAAAAGAGCTCACATCATCTACAGGAATCAATACAGGTAATGATTCGAAGGGAAGTATGTCTAAGTTTTTGGGAAGAATGAAGATCAATAAAATAAAATAAACATATAAATGGAATCTATGGATTTATAAGGATGTTGTATCCTTTTTTTTCCAAGAATGAATGATGCATTGATGCTTATAACATGGGTCATTAAGGAAGTGTTCTTAGTCCTCTAAGAAAAGCTTAGTCAAGTGAATCTAAAAGGATCATGTAGAATGATTGGAGGGTTATAATTATGATTTTAACCTATAAATTTTTTATCCATGTATATTATGAGCTTCATAATTTATAGGTAAAGGATAGGTCACCTACAATAGGTCCAAAAAGGCTATCTGAGTCTAGGTAGTAGAGACTTAGTCTTGAGAGGTTTAAGGAGTGTGGAGGGCCTAAGCATGAAGTGAAGAACAATATATATATATATATATATATATATATATATATATATATATATATAATAAAAAATTTGTTCATGGGAGTTCATACAAGGCTTTGAAAATCAAAATCAAGAATTAGACACCTAATTGTACCTTCCATTAGAGTAGGACACAGTTAAAGAAACCCTTAGTCTAAGCTAGTCAAGACAAACATAGGCAACATAAAGTTTGAAGAATGGAAAGGGTAAAAAAATTGTATATCCATTTTTAATAATAAAAACGGAATAACATTTAGATTTTTTTGAACAATAAATGTTTTTAATTAGATCATCTACAATCCACTCTTGAAAATTCCTACACATAGTGCTCAAATACACAACTAGTTTTGGGAACTTGAAGCTTTGGAGGGTCATAAGAGATGACCAAGGGATAATTATTTTTAGGAGAGGATATTTTAAAATTATATAATCCTATGAAACATACACTTGGTTCATAAAAATAGTGGAATTACCCCATGTTTTGTCTCAGATAGGGGGTACTTCCCTTTGTTCATGGACAAGCAACCTTGAGGAAAAGAGAGGATATAGTGGACCAAGATCCATGGAAATATTTTAGTAAGGTATGTATATTTTGGAAAATAAATATAACCATGATAAACCATGTGCAAGAATATGGAGTTCAATAGGGTACCTTGCATCCTTAAACATGTAGACATACTCATGAAGCATGGTTATGCCTAAAGGCCAAACAAGGGGTCATTTTTTATTATATAAATAATAACGAATTTAAATAGGTTTTGACATGATTATTGGATCATGGTATAAGTTCCAAATATATTTTTAGATATGTAAAACCTTAAAAGGTTAGTTTGAGATCTAAAGTGTAATCAAGCATACTAGGCATGGTGAGGCCTATATCCCAAATGAGAGACCTTTTATATTTATAACATGTATTATGTCTTAAAAAATATTGGAACATGTTACTGTGGTGGAGTTAGGTATTTTATAACTTAAATATTTTAGAGAAGGCTTCAAGAGAATCAATTCTGGCTTGAGACAATTGTTAGGTTATGTAAATGGGGAAAATAACTTGAGAAGACAAGTTTAGAAGCTCACATCTTTCTTGACACATTTAATGGAGGTCTAAAATTTTTTTAGGAGTTATTAATGGTCCTAAAAATTATTTTATGCCATTGGATTGAAATTTTAACATGTAATCTCTATAAACAATGGCTAAGAGTTTAAAATTGTCTAAAACCACTAAAATTTCCTTAAATGAACCTGATTGGAGAAATAAGGTTGAAAATGCATCAAAATGTACCATTATTACCATTAAATATTTTGGATCTTGGAGAGGACTTTATCAGGATACCTCACATACTTTTTGATTGTATGAACTTTTACGAAAGGGTGAATAAATGGGGTTTTTCTCACTAGTTTGTCTATTTTTTCAGGTTTTAGGAGATTTCAAAAGATTAAAATAACATGTATGAAAATATTAAAACTTAATATAATCCCAAATATAATTATAAATCCTTAACACAATTCCTAAATGTCCAAATTATGTTTTTTAACTTAGCTAGTCAAAAATGGTATAGTGGACAAGATAGGGAGAAGTGTGAAAACTTCAAGTGGATGGGTTTTTAAGGTGTCCCTAATTCTTATAATTCCATGGATGGCCTTTAAAAATTAAATTCACTAACCTTTACTAATTTTAATGATAAAGTGATCTCTTTTTGGGCACCAAGTGTGCAGGGTACATGGAAAAGGAATTTCCTTGATGCTAGATGATGATTGCTCCATTCCTAGAATTTTTAGATGATAAAACCTAAAATAAATACATGGAGAGTAATTTATAAGATCATCCCCTTCCATTACAATAATTTTACCTTATTCTAATCAGTTATGAGGTATTAAAATATATCTAATCATATAGGCAGATTTTCTAAGCTAGAACGAGGAGTTTCTTACCACTTTTCATCAGGTTTATGACTTGGATTGACATTTGTATCTCCTAATATTAAATGGTTAATTACACATATTTTTAAATTAAAAAAATTAGTGATTTTTTTAGCCTGACAAGTGTCCTTATGACCCTTGGACTTCTCTCTTCTTATATCTCTCTCAAGTTCTATAAGAACTAACCATTTTGGCATTATATTAGATGTTCCACCTGAGTATGGTGAAGCCATGATAAAATGTATACCTTTTGATCAATAGGAAAACCAATTTTTACCTCCTCTATGAATTTTCTTAGTGTGTTGAATTGGCTGATTAATCTTTCTTAGTGAAAATTATGGATTTCTTAGCATGTTGTTCCATTCTTTCACCTATTTGAAGCCTCTTCTTGCAGGGCATGTGAATTATTCTAGGAGATGTTCATGATTTATTTGATTTGGTTTATTAATTATTACCCTCATAGGCCTCTTATCAATTTATCCTACCTTTTTGTATCCATCCATAACCTCATAATGTAGCATTGATATGATAAGATGAAGATTAGAGAAGTGTATTTTAAGTTTGTCTTTCGATTTCAAGTGTAATATGCATATGGTTGGATGTCATCATGTTATTTATTGTATCACATAAATTATATTAGTTTCCTTTCAGTTATACTTCTCCCTTTTCACCACCCATATTTATTAGTGTTTACAATCCAAAGTGGTATATCAAGGGAGCTATCCCTATCTAGAGATTCACATCATTTTTTAGGGTACCCAAAAGCCTAGAGGTGATTCTATTGTGCCACTTGGATGAGGAGAGATTTTCTATCTCCTCAAATGGTGAAAATCCAAGTGACAACACTTATGTAATTGTTAGCCAAAATTTGGCTACCATGAATGTGAGTCATTCAAAACTTTGATGTATTTGACCTTAAATTTGTTGATAGACATTATGAAGGTAATTTGTTAGTCAATAATGATCGAGGATGATAGGTAGTGTGTCTTCCTTAACAAGTTTTGTGGTCATTTATCATGGTCTACTTAGTATCTGAGTCAAGTCATCTTGTCTTATCATAAAATGGTCATCATTTATAGTATTCATTTTGTGTTTATCATTGTTTAAGTTATGTTTAAAAAAGTTAAGGTTAAGTAAGAAATTAAGTTGATGGATAACTATCTTCAAGGAGACAAGGTGGTTACCTTTCTAGGATAACTATGTTCTAAAGCTAACCAAATTGACCAAAGAACAAAGATAGTAAATTTATCATATTTTTTTCAAATAATTTGGAAATATTAAATAATTTTTGACCAGTTTAAGGTATTTCACCACTTTAGTCTTATTTTACATTCAAATATTGAGATTATACTTTCTAGTTATGAAAATATATAAAAGTTTCAAAAGTAATGATATGCACATATTCATGTGCCAAGACTTATGAGAAATTTTATAACATTAAAAATGTAGAAATTAAGTTAGTATGACATTTTAAATCATAAATTGTAATAATTACACTTGCAAATAGTTGTAAAAGAAATTTCTTGGCCAATAAGGATATATAAAATGATTTTCAAGGAGATAAAAGTACCAAGGCACATTTTTATGGATTTAATACGGTTAAACCATATTTTAACAAGCTTTAAATTCATTTTAAGACAAAAGTTTCAATAGACACGCTATTGACCTCTTGGCAGGCTCACAATGGCCATCTTTAGATTCTCAATCCATATAGGAGAGAGAGGGAGAGAGAGAGAGAGAGAGAGAGAGAGAGAGAGAGAGAGAGAGAGAGAGAGAGAGAGAGAGAGAGAGAGAGCATACAAAATCTTATAAAAATATGGGGTACCTAATGCCCTAATTTTTTTTGTATTAGTCTTGAGTTCAAGGGGATATTCTTTATTAATGAATTCTAACATGTAAAACTATAGTTAAACCCTACATGGTTAGTTTTGGGAATTTATAATGAAGTCGTGAGATATTTGTTAATGGGATAAGGTTTTTAAACTCCATAAAATTATTTAATAGTCATATTATTACATATCTAATCACATCCATGGTTGTGTAGGTCATAACTGAGTAGCGTATGTCAAATATGGTGAGATTAGAGGTTTGAGCTTAGAGAGTTTTATGTCTTCATGAAAACCCAAGTCCATATGAAGATTTTGATAAAGTTTTATAGTCGCCTAAATATTTCCTTGGGATCATATATATATATATATATATAGAAAGAGAGAGAGAGACACGCGCACACACACACACACACATACACACACACACACACACGCACGCACGCACGCACGCACACGCATGTACGCATGCATGCACGCACGCACGCACACACACACACACACACACACAAACACACACACACACACACACACACACACACACACACACACACACACACACACACACACACACACACACACACACACACACACACACACACACACACACACACACACACACACACACACACACACACACACACACAATATTTTCAATTGTAGTAAGGTCTAATCTTGCATATGTATGCTATCATAAAATTCATCCCAAGACATTACAAGCTTAGGTTATAAGTTTTTTCATTACTTTTATTGTAACCAAGTGCCTTGAGGATATATGGATAGATAAGTTAGTCTTGAAAATATTTTCCACCTTAATAAAGAGTCATTAACACCATAATTAATCTCTTTTAGTCAAATGACCCCTTACAATCACTTCAAGCATAGTACTAGTCAACTATGTGCATTCAGATGAAAACCAAGTGAGTTAGGAAAATCTATTTACATGACTAAAGGCATGCAAGAAAATCATAATTCATGGAGTTAAAATTATTACATTTTAACAATGGAATAAGTATACTATAATTAATATATCACAAGAAAAAATAATTCATACCTCAAGGCCTACCACCTAGAAGAATGTTCAACATGCATCTATAGGCATGTCATAGGCCTAATTGATAAAAAGACTAGTTTTTCATTATTGAATGGAAATTGAGAGGTTAGAAAGGGAAAAGAGGATAATATTATAGTTTTCACCATGATTGGCATCATAAAAATACCAAACTAGTCTTAAACGGCTCATTCTAGTGACACCTACAATTAGGAAGTCCTAATCAACATACACATGCTTGTCACAATAATTTGAGGAGTAAAAGGGGATGTTTATGATGAGAAACAAGTTTTGATAGGTCTTCATGGGGTAGATATAAGTATTAAACTCATGTTAATATCATTAAAAACACAAAATTTGCAATAATAAGATAACAATCATACTACAGTCAAGGTAGACCTAATGAACACCTACATGTTAATTTTTGGGTGAATGAAGGAAATGTGTTGACCATTTCTTGAGATATTGAGGTGAAAGAAATTGAAATATGTCTATTAATTTGAGTACTAAAATCTCACAAGGATATATTTTACTCAACATACCCCCATTATTTTTTTGGAATAGGGACCCAGTATGACTTTCAAATGTCCAAGCCTTTTTTCTAAGGTCCTTATTCTATGAGCTATTGCGTGTTGCATCTAAATTTTGTCATACAAAAAATAAAAGTGAATGTGTTTTGCATTTCAAACTAAATTATTAGTTTATTTCAAAAAAGTTATGCATCTACACAAGTTATATAACATATGTATTTTGGTCTTCAAAATTGGTATTTGGAAAAAAGTAGTCAAGAATTTTGTTTATAGGTTTGACTTTAGAAAACTTGCTTTTCATCCTTCATTATTTAGTCTTTGGATCAAGTCTTAAGAGATATTTTTAGTAAAAAGTGCTTGGGAATTGATTCTTCATAAAGTTTCTAATATTATAAAAAATTATTTGTATATTATTTTTACAATTCCATGTTCCTCAAAATTATGGTACTTTAGTATTTAGTTGGTAGATTTTAAACTTCACTATTTGGTCTCTAGATTCTATGTTTAGGATTTGTATTTAGTAGTTTACCCTTTAGGAAATTGTTTTAAAACCTACTCATCATAATTTCTAGTCATCAGTTTAATTTTCAAGATTTTTATCTTCATCAAAAGTGTTTAGTTTATCTTGTTGGTACTTATGGTCAACATTTTAATGTGAATGATTTTTGTTATGGGAATTTTTTATAGACAAAGTTCAAAAAAGGTTATCTTTAGCTATTACCCACAGAATGAATTTGTTTGTCAAAATTTATATTTGAAGTTTGTGTTCAAAATCCATGATTTGTGATAATTGGTTGGTTTGGTACCAACACAAACCTTGATTATTGACTACCAAAAGCCTACTTTGCACAACCAATAATGTGAAAAAATAAGACTTAATGACACTTATCAAATTACACTAACATGGTATACCCAAAAAATAAATTGGAAAAAATTTGAATTACATAAGTAAAGTGAGTCTCATATACATTGGACTTTAATTATGCATGAACTAGAATTGAATGCTAAATCTATATCAATTAATTGAGACCTTCAATGTGATCATTGATCAAAAACAAACTTTGAGATAAAATACTACCTTAAAAATATGCCTTAGAAATTTTCATGTTACTTGTAAAAGTATATGCAGTAAAACTATGTTATCAAATTCTAGGAGTGAGTTTACAAGTAGACCATTCAATTAATATGGCCTCTTCATATATAGCTTTTAGATGATTTTTTTCCACCATCCTAGTTCTTAATCAAGGACTCCACTAAGTGTACTAATATTATTTTTTACTTTACCATTTTTAATGATAAATACACTAAGTATATTGCTCTATGAGATGCCATTAACATAATTTATTTCTACACTCAGGAGGAGATATTAACACCAACATGAATGTAATTGGATATAAACCTACTTCCTCTCAAATGAAAAGGGACACATTTCATGACAACCAATCCTAAAGTGACACCATACATAGACCTTCTATAAGATCTTTTATTCACTATAAAGGTGATGGAGAACACCTTTCACCATTTATAACACAATACCATCATGGATTACATATAAGGAGATGTATTTTAAAGGTATTTATCATTGCTAGTTGTAGATGTTATTTATAATTTTCATGGAGTGCTAATATTCAAAGATAATAATTTAGTCAACAAAACCCTAAACAAGTGGCTTATCCTTAGTTATATTATTGTCCCAAAGGATAAGGACCTCATACCTATCAACAAGTTCAAGATGGGGTTTCACATTGGGATGACCCTCCTAAATAGGCTTTATGATTTTCCAAGCATCTATTTTATTCACCTAGAATGGGTTATACTCTTAGACATGATGATGACCTCATACTTAATGTTTACCTTGGGGGAGATAATTAGCATCAAGATATGAGAACAAGTTTTATACAAGGATAAGTGACCTACTAGTGGATACTTGTATATCATGTCATACCTCTTAGATTATATGATGGAAATAGTATATGTGAACTATGGGTCAATATGGGACCTAATTATATACTACATCAATGATTTAATTTTCAAATATTATTCATTCAGACACACACACACACACACACACACACAGAGAGAGAGAGAGAGAGAGAGAGAGAGAGAGAGAGAGAGAGAGAGAGAGAGAGAGAGAGAGTGAGAGAGAGAGAGAGAGAGAGAGAGAGAGAGAGAGAGAGAGAGAGAGAGACATATGCATTTACTAAAAACATCACTCACATTATAGAATATGTGTACCCTTAGTTATGGTAGGCCATTCATGAATCCTAATTTCCTAGGGTATCTACATCAATTGAAGACACATTGGTACCATAAGGTTACTATTGAATATATTTAGACTATACAATGATTATGATAATTGGTAACAAGGTCAACCACTTATGCCTTCCCAAGTACATGCTAGATAAGCTAGCAAAACAAGAAATAAAATTCTATATATGTGGAGTATAGATGAGGATTTAATGAAGAAGAAGAAGAATACATTTAATGAATCTCATTTGATGATAGTTTGAATGTTCTACATAATCTGGAGGGACTTTGGAGAAGTAGGAAAAATGAGGGGTTACTATTCATTTCCAACCTTGCCTCACAAGGATTGGGATCCTCATGGCAGAGTTCAAAAACATATCAAGGGGAAAATTTATAGGATTGAAAAGATGATTCCCGTGTCTTAGAAATGGTAGAAATGTTAAGATTAAGGGAAGAACATCTCAAAATAATTCAAGGTGAACCCTCTATATCAATTTGTCATGTCCCCTTTTTAGTTGACATGTGCGGAGTAGATGATTAGCCTATTATGTGACCCTCGTAGGCTAATGAAATGGATAGAGGGTCTTGATAGAGATGGGTTGGAATTCGTTCAGGCTCTTTCGAACATGAATTAAGGGAGATATTAATATTTGATTGATTTAATCAAATATTAATTATTTGATCTCATTTTAATTAATTATTAATTAATTAATAATTATTAATTAATTATTAATTATTAATGATTTAGTCTAATTTGAGGATGCAAATTCTAAATTAAGACTTGGTCTAATTTTAAGACCCTAGTTCTAATTTAAGGAAGTCTAATTTAAGGGAGTCTAATTTTAGCAAGCACACCTTTGGAGGTGTATAAGAATCTCTCATGGGAGAGAGTTTGTATCCATGCTTATTATTGATATTGATTCTTGTTAAGAAACTCTTCTGTGAAGACTGAGCCAAGGGTTCCAGGATTCCAATTGCAGTGAAGAACGTCAACTCTTCATTGTGTGCAATTCAGAGGTTGTGAAAGATCAGCCGATCTATTGCCGAATTGAGAGATAACTTCACCCAGAAGTTATCATAGTATTACAAGTATTTGAGAGATAACTTCACTCAGAAGCTATCACAAGGGTTTACAGGTATTTTCTTTATTTTGGGTTTTTGATTCAAGAATTATCCAGATATAGATCTTTTGTGTCAGCCCATAATTCTACAGATCAGGATCAGGCATACAGGGTGTGTTATATCAGCGGCCGTATGAATTCCGTACAGCTCCGTAAAAATTCGTACGCATCTACAGGAAGTTTAGGTACCGACATCGGTGAACAGGGACTTACAGAGACCGACATCGGTCGACTCATCACCGACGTCGGCAAGGGGACCACTACAGGTCGACCGACGACGGCAGTATAACTGACGTTGGCGACTGTGTTTTTTACACAGCAGGCCGAGATGTGCCAGATTTAACCCAGTTCGTGGAATATTCAGGCTATAAGGCCAAACTTTTGATATTCTTTGTATACCTAACAGAGGGTCTCTAATTGTAAGCTTATGAGCAAATAAATAAGAAATTATACTGTGATTTATTCATCTATTTGAAGATATTTTGTAGAAATTCAGATAAGCAATTTGGAGCTTTGCTTTGATATTCGAAGGGATATTACAGTGGTATCAGAGCTTTGGTCTTTGGTATCATAGTTTTGTGTCTTTCATATATCTCTATTGGTAGGGGATATCACAGTGGTATCAGAGCTAAATCCTGCCATCCTGAGGGTTTAGAAATTTTATGCAGCCACAAGAGTTGCAACCACACGGGTATTACACACGCAGTAAAGCTTTGCTTGAAGGTACTCAAGTTCTAGAACAACCACCGGAAGACATGGGTGATGATATTGGCAGGGCCCGTATTCCTCACCATCCGAGAGACCAAGATGATCTAGAGGTTTTACTTACTCTTAGAGAACTACGAGAAGGGCAAAGGCAGAATAACCAGGTATTACAGCAGTTGGCAGCAGCACTGCCAAGATTGGGTTCTCTGAGGAGACATTCCCCACACCGTGAAGATGTCAGGAGTGTTGCAGGATCACAGCGAGGCCATGGGACTATTTCTCGTACAACGAATAGGCCTAGTAGGCCTATCTTTGTGAGACAGGAAGTAGAGGAGGTGATAGCAGGTGAGGAGCATGAGGAGACATTTACGGACACACTTAGGGTAGCGACTGAAGAGTGGGAGTCATTACCACATGTGGTCAGGGAGATGATTACTTTTGACCGATTCCTCACACAAAGGAAAGAACATTACCGAGGTCGACAGAATGGGAGACCAAGACCCCATAACAATGATCTGAAGCAGGCTACGAGTAGGCTCACACTAGCAACATTTGACGGTAGTGGTAAGGTGATAGCACAGGCCTGGGTGAGTAAGCTGGATACATTTCTCACATTGCAACCAATGGGTAAGGAAGATGCTATCAGATATGCAGCACTACATCTCGAGGGAGTAGCTCACGATTGGTGGCACCATGGGATGGTGACACTCCATCATGATCGGATCACTTCTTATCAGGAGTTTGTGGACAGGCTGGTGGAGCGTTTTGACAGGAGGGATCCAGAGTCCTATTTTCGAGAGTTGGCACAGTTACGTCAAAGTGGGAGTCTAGAGGCATACATTGGTGACTTCCAGAAGTTATCAGTCATGGTCCCTGACATTTCAGAGAGGTGACTAGTAGTACTCTTCATGGAGGGCTTGACAGAACCATTGAGAGGTTGGATCAAAGGCTTTGATCCTCCTTCATTACAGGAAGCTATGAAGAAGACGCGCAGTATGGAGATGGCAGCCCCATCAAGTAGATCTAACTCCAGAGGTACTTCTTCATCTAGAGATCATAAGCACTCCAACGGGGATACAGAGAGACCAGATTTTAACATAGATAAATCCGGGGTTAAAAATGATTCAAAGGCTAATCCAGCAGCACCACCTTTGGATTGTGAGGCACTTAATGATTTACGTAGGAAGAAGCTTTGCTTCTACTGCAAAGGTCCATATGATATCCATCACGATTGTCCTTTGAGGCCTAAGGGCAAGACAAATCGTATGATGTGGGTATATTATGAGGAGTCAGAATCGGATGATTTCAAACAGCATGATAGTTCTGAGGAGGCGGAGGCTTCAGAGCCTAAGGCAGAGGCAGATTTAGAGCTTCATATACAGGAGGCACGCCTATCCAGCATTCAGTCGGATGAGTCATTTAGACTCCGTGGAGTTTTGGCAGGGCAGAAGGTTACCACCCTTCTTGATACAGGAGCCACACATAATTTCATAGATGCTACATTTGTGGAGAAGCGTGGACTCACTACCAAAGATTTTGAGGGAATTAGAGTTAAGGTAGCCGATGGTCACACTCTGAGGTGTGAGCGCATGATTAGAGACCTCCCATTGCGCTTGAACAACTATGAGTTCAAGGCTAATTATTATGTAGTGAACATGGGGGACATAGAATTAGTTTTGGGTATGAAGTGGCTTCATTCATTTGAGGAAGTTACTCTTCATCTCAAAGATATGGAGGTTCATTTTCAGGTTGATGGGAAAACACATATTCTTAAGGCAATACGGGGCAGCAGCTTCAAACATATGTTTTTTCATCGGATGGAGATGCCTATACGACATGACATGAAAGAGTGCAATGATAAGTGCACATTGGCACCAACACAGGAGAGATATGAGGATGAGCTTTGTCTTGAGGTGAGTTCAGTTCAAGGGTTAGCACATGTGGTAGAGTCTCAGCTTTCTTTTACAGGTGGGTCACATGTTGATGATGATATACGTACAGGGGACAGAGGTGATGTGACGCCATTGGATGAGAGTGGTGATGGACAGGGCTTGGAGTTTGTGTTGGTTGACAGCACTATAGATCGAGACTTCATTTGGGATCCAGGTATTCAGCGATTGCTTAAGGGAAAGCAATTTTAGGAGGGGCGGATTGTCATGTCCCCTTTTTAGTTGACATGTGCAGAGTAGATGATTAGCCTATTATGTGACCCTCGTAGGCTAATGAAATGGATAGAGGGTCTTGATAGAGATGGGTTGGAATTCGTTCGGGCTCTTTCGGACATGAATTAAGGGAGATATTAATATTTGATTGATTTAATCAAATATTAATTATTTGATCTCATTTTAATTAATTATTAATTAATTAATAATTATTAATTAATTATTAATTAATTATTAATTATTAATTAATTATTAATGATTTAGTCTAATTTGAGGATGCAAATTCTAAATTAAGACTTGGTCTAATTTTAAGACCCTAGTTCTAATTTAAGGAAGTCTAATTTAAGGGAGTCTAATTTTAGCAAGCACACCTTTAGAGGTGTATAAGAATCTCTCATGGGAGAGAGTTTGTATCCATGCTTATTATTGATATTGATTCTTGTTAAGAAACTCTTCTGTGAAGACTGAGCCAAGGGTTCCAGGATTCCAATTGCAGTGAAGAACGTCAACTCTTCATTGTGTACGATTCAGAGGTTGTGAAAGATCAGCCGATCTATTGCTGAATTGAGAGATAACTTCACCCAGAAGTTATCATAGTATTACAGGTATTTGAGAGATAACTTCACTCAAAAGCTATCACAAGGGTTTACAGGTATTTTCTTTATTTTGGGTTTTTGATTCAAGAATTATCCAGATATAGATCTTTTGTGTCAGCCCATAATTCTACAGATCAGGATCAGGCATATAGGGTGTGTTATATCAGCGGCTGTACAAATTCCGTACAGCTCCGTAAAAATCTATACGCATCTACAGGAATTTTAGGTACCGACATCGGCGAACAGGGACTTACAGAGACCGACATCAGTCGACTCATCACCGACGTCGGCAAGGGGACCACTACAGGTCGACCGACGACGGTAGTATAACCAACGTCGGCGATTGTGTTTTTTACACAGCAGGCCGATACGTGCCAGATTCAACCCAGTTCGCGGAATATTCAGGCTATAAGGCTGAACTTTCGATATTCTTTGTATACCTGACAGAGGGTCTCTAATTGTAAGCTTATGAGCAAATAAATAAGAAATTATACTGTGATTTATTCATCTATTTGAAGATATTTTGCAGAAATTCAGATAAGCAATTTGGAGCTTTGTTTTGATATTCGAAGGGATATTACAGTGGTATCAGAGCTTTGGTCTTTGGTATCATAGTTTTGTGTCTTTCATATATCTCTATTGGTAGGGGATATCACACAATTATAGATGCATGACTTAGGGTCCCACCCTTGGGTAGATACACTGATTTAGATATTTAGATCAATAATCCTCTATAAACATTAAAATAATATGGATAATGTATGCAAAGGTAAATTCAATTGATCTATAAATATATCCTAGATTAAAGAATATAAATCTTAGTTACACTTTTGATTATTGACACATTAGATATTTAGAGTCATGGCCAACAAGGATCTACTAGACCTATCTAAGGGATATCTTACCATAATAATATCACTAGGGAGGGTTACAAAGCCTCTAGTCAAGAAAAACTAAGAAATAACCCCAACTAATTCCTATGTTTTCATATTCACTAACATAAGAAAAACTAAAGTAAAGTCTAATATAGTGATCACCAAAATTTGTAGCACAAAGTGGTAGTAATAAACATGAAAAGTAAAAATGTATAAAAAAACATATAATCACATCAATGTATATGGAATTCTAATGCATCGTAAATAAGTATAAATTCATATCTATATACTCTTATAAATAAACAAAATAGTTAGGAATAATTACGTTTTTTTTTAAAGATAAACCCATCGAGTCTCAATATTTCCCTTAGCCAAGGTGATTCATAAGAGGTTGTTTTGGTACTTAAAGATGATAAAGACAAATAAAATCTAGGCTATATAACCTGTAAATGCATTGAAAAGACTTCTCCACAAGACAAGATCAATATCTCCAAAGAAATAATGAAACACTAAGTTACGTTCCTCAAGTATAATCATGGGTAAGAGGATGCACAATATATATCTATTCTTCTTCTTTTATCTTAGAGATCCCAAAATTAATGTGTTTATATAACTAGATATAAGCCTAGTCCTTTATGAAAGTTTAACTAATAGAGTCGACCCAATCAACATTGTATCATTATTGACAAAAAATGTAGGTCTAAGTTTAGGTTGACCAGGAGCTAACCTAGACACTAAATGAGTTTTGATAATTAGAGTATAGGGTTGATGGGGATGACAATGTATCATAAACCATCAAAAATGATTTTAGGCTAAGGAAGGGATAATCAAGGAGGAAAATTACTAGAAGAGAGTGAAAAATAGGAGGCAACACTTATAGGAACATTGTTAGGTGATGGGTGTGTAGATAGAAAGTGGTAGAATAAGGAAAACAATCCTGTAAAGTGCCATTGGTCTACCCACCCGCTTTCCCTATGCACCCTTAAGGGATGTACTCAGAAAAATTGAGTCTATAAATTGAGACTCAATGGGTTATTACAAGAGTGAGAGCAAAAATAATTGATAAATTTTGAAAATGTTGTGTAGAAAAGAACATTGCAACACACAACATTGAAGCTAAATAAATTATGGTAAAGAACAAATAAGATAAATGAAAAGATAGTAATGAAAAAATGTACCTTTACTTACCTTAGTGTTTTAGATAAATAAGGAGATGTAATAAATGTGAGGTTTCCAATGTAGGGATCATTAGGCAAACCTGTAGAGATTAGCAAAAAAGACCAAAAATTTGAAATTTTTGCAACATACACATATAATAAGATAAAAGATTCTCTATGATGTCAAGATTCTAGAACATTTTACGGGTTGGAAAAAAGAGCAAGTAGAGACAAATATATTATCAAAATATGAAATCTAACAATAAATATTTGAAAGGTAAATAAATTTTTAATAGTAAATATAAATAGGATGAAAATAATTCATTTATTATTTTGACTATTCTAAGAAAATAGAGCTCTAAGAGACCTATTTGGAGACCATCGATCCATCATGGTGAGGAGATGACAACTAAGACAAAGAGGATCCATAGTGGGCACAATGAGTATAATATAGGTAAGCAACTAGACATTTCAAAATTTTGAATATTTTGATTTGAAATTGAGTTAAATATATAAAAATAACTAGTAGCAAAAATCTAGGCATCAAAATTAACCCTAGGAAATTTTTATGTAAACTAGGGGTAAAACAAGGAATTAGGTAGGAAGAAGTTAGACCAATAAATGCCTAAAGCAAATATGGTAAATGAAAAAATGTTTCCACTATGGATTAAGAGAGTCAACCTAGTTGATTTAGTCTTTAAGGCAAGGGATAGTGATAAGGCTGATTGTGTGGTAGTGTGTTGATTTAGTATGCTAATAGGGGGCTAACTGCATATCATTGGATGACTTAATAGGTAACAGAGACAAGGCTAACTACACAGATTAGGCCCAACATAATTTGTTGGATAGGGTCAATGTAGAATCATTAAAAGATTTTAAATCTATATAACAAGGTCAATATAATAGCACAAGGCAAGAAGGTGGTCAATCTAGTATTTATGTGGCCAATCTAATAGGAAATTGAAAATGCTAATATAATATTTCAAGTAAAATACATGGCTGATTTGGTATTAAATAGGCCAATTCTATAGAAAATTGAGAAACTAAATCAAAATAGAAGATTTTCTAAAAAATTTAAAAATATAATTTGATTATTTATGACATAGAGATCTGATATAGCCTTTGTTGTTTAATATTTTGTAGAGACACTAGAGGTATTAGAAGCTTATAGATATATCATGGCTATTAAATCTATTGGGATAATTGACTAATTTGGATAAAGTGTGGCTAGTTTGGGCTTTAGAGGCATCATGTATATTAGGCATATCCCACTTAGTTTTGTTGTCATTATCATGATCCTCACTTTTATAAGACTATTAATAGGAGGGAAGTTGATGATCACTGGCATACCAGATGATCTAGAAAAGAGGTGAGTACTAGTTGTGTGGGTGATGTGATCATTTGGGATATACTGAGACTTGAGGGTTGGTTTGTTTGATGTATATATTAACCATATTTTGGACATAAATAAATCCATGATCAAACATGTGAAAAAATGAGTGTTATGTCACAAGTTAGAAAATAAAGTACCACTATATACGATAGTTGTGTGTCATTTGATTTTGGATTAGGTAGCTTTATATGACTTTGTAGATTTCATCTGGGTCTAGCTCATGCATTATATGTATGGGATGATATTTAGAGAGTAGAAGACCATTGGGTAGGTTATTTTATTGAGTACCTAGATATATAAGAGGTTTTATATGTATGGACCAGCTTATATTCCTCATGTGGTAGATGATAGGTTACTTTAGCTGATGAGATGGTGGTAGGACCATGTAGCATGGGCCATGGCCTATTTCTTAGCATTTTAAACTATCACATGAGGGGAGATTGTATGGTATTCCTACATTTACATTACTATTGTTTGGCCTAATTAGTAGACCATGGTGATAAGACTAGTATGGGTGTGGATTATAGACCACTATACTTGGTGGGTAGAGCCATACTTAGTGGAATTATTGTCAAGATAGTTTGGAATCTTTAGCCCATCAACTCCTTTAGTAGTGCCTATTTATTTTACATAACATGCTAGATATATGAAGGGGTGAGGAGGAAGAGGAGTACTAATCAAGAAATGCAAGATCAAACCATGCTATGTTAGACCATGGATTGGTCGAGCACAATAGCAAGTGGCCATAGAAGGGGATGACATGGATGTGGATGTAGGGATATAAGAGGCACAAAAACATGTAATATAATAGGAGATACAATAACCACTTTAGCCACACCATAAATGGGGGAGTGTTATTAAGAGTAGGGATAGGCAAGGGTGATAGCATAGGATTAACCAATAGATAATCTAAACTAGAGTTGGTTTATAAAGACACATCTTAGGAGAGGGTCATGACATACACAAATGGTAACTCCCAAATTCGCACTATTAGGGAGGTGATTCATGGAGGATGACAAGATGGAAATATGGTAGTCGGTAGCAGATCAAACAGGGAGAAAATGGTTGGTGACACTAATATTGGTGAGAAATTTTGTGGTTTTGATTTAAGTGTTGATTTAGGATACTAGTTGCATGTGTTTATAGTAAATAGATAGATTTTGAGATATATATGTGATTTAATATCTCTATGGTTTTGGTTTTATAGATCTAATGATAAAAGAGGTTAGATGTGGATTTTTTGTTATGGTTGTGCACCATGACATTTTAGATGGGGTGCTAGATCCATAAGGCCCCACAATGCTAGATGATCCTATGGCATCATTTTCCCTAGTGGGGGAGGCTGTGAGGTAGTTACACACATGTGAATATGGATTACATCCATAAATAGGGGTGGCAGTGGGAGAGGCACATGCATAGTAGGCCTTGGTTTAGGAGAGATCATCACATATGGATACTATAGTTTATCTTGGATAGGTGAAGGCCTAGGTGGCTAACTTATAAGGACAAGTTTCAAGATTTAGATCCTAAACTGCCTCATTATAGTGTACCATTTGGAGGGGTTAATACCTTGAATCTATGGGTAGTGTCTCTAAGCTACCAGATAGGCATGATGGAGTCCAGTTGTAGAACTAAATCTTTGTATTGTGTATTTTATACCTTGTATTATATATAACATATGATATAGATAGATGTTGATTTTTATAGCTAGATTTGATCTCAAGAGTTGTATATGGTTGTGGATGTTGATGCATGGATATATTTATTTATAGTACATGTATTTATCTTTTGTTGTATATGTTAAGTTAAATATATGTGGAGTGTTTTTTTTTCTATCATTATGTGATACACATGCATGGTTAAAAAAATGAAAAAAATGACTTGTAAAATTATAATAAATTGGAGCAAATGTACTACACACTATATTATGATGGGAAATCTATAATAACAAAATATGACTAAATATAATAAACCAAAGTTGGTAAAACTGATTAAAAAATCATTTTAAACCATAAAATTATTTTCACCAAATTAAAACAAGTAAAATCATACTATTTATCATTGGGAAGTATGAAAATAAGGTAAGAAAATGGAAGACATAAGAAAACCAAATTTATAAAAATTAAACAATTAAGTCAATCAATCATACTAAATCATGTTGGGAAGTATAAAAGAGAAGCAAAATTGGAAAAATTATCTTAAATTGATCATATTAATTTAATATGGGAAGTAGTAAAAAATTAATAAAAACAGTTGTATTCTTACATGTAATCAGAAAATAAGAATATAAAAATGAAAATTTAATGAAGTAAGCATAAAATGTACTATATCAAGATCAGAAGCATGTCAATGATGTGTAACTCATGATTAATCATGACTTATCTCAAATTTTACAAATGTAGTTTCATTATGACTTGTATATTGGAAAGGTTTTGTGAGGAAGGTTTGGTCCTATCCATGGTCATACATTGCAACTCAGAAGGGGAACACCATTAAGGTGGAAACAACTAGGAAAAATAATGTTAAAAGGAATTTTTGGAATGGTAATTTGGTAATTTAAGGGTAACACCATTAGGGGTTTTATCCAAGGTCTTACACTATAACTCACAAATGGAATCCTTGGTGGGGGGGGGTGATCAGTGAACAAAATAATATTTCTCAAGGGGAAATATTAAGATTATGAGAAATGAATGAGGTAATGTAAAACACATAATATATGCATATATGAGGAGACCTTAAGAAACATGAGGCACACTAAGGACACAAAAAATAGACTAGGTTACTAGTGACCACATGTTTAATGTAAGCACAAATTTATATATGCAAATAAATGAGATGCTAATATCGAATCATGTTTGTTGTTTAAGTAAGAAAAATAAAATGGACCTTCCTTCCCATTGAAAATTTAGCCTCCCAAGTCAAATTTCAACCCCTATAATGGAAAAATCTCTATGAAACCCATCTAAATCTTATCATGGTCTTCTATTTGCTCTGAAAATATTGTCAGCATGGTTTAAGGTTTCATGTTTATGTTAGTCATTACTTGAGAGATCATCATGTTTCATGGCCTATTTTGAGGTCTTTGGTTAATGTAATAAGTGGTCATAGTGATCATTTAATGATTGGAAGATTTTTCATGTATTTTTGAAGCCTAGAGAGTGGTCTTTTCTATGTTTGACAAAGTTAAGGTTTCCTAATAGAGGTTAAGGTATTCTGGGGAGATTAAGGTTTCTAATTCTCATGGGATTTAGGCCTATTTTAATCCATTTCTTGAAGAGGGACCTTGATAGAAGATGTTATGGGTATCTAAGCTTCATTTGAGCCATATCATGAGGTCTTATGATTTATTCAAGGTCACATTCCATGGTTCACTTACTCAAACTTGTTTCAAGCCTTATTTAACCCCTAAGTTATTACTAACCATTAAAACATCTCATTTGAGTCAAATTAAATTATAAAACTATGGGAAAATTATATTTAGGCATCTAATTATATTATAAGGGTTCTAAAAAGGTTTCATTTCAATCATAAATTCATTTTGGTATGGTTTCATATGCATAAAGTGTTCTTTTTATAGGTCAAACCAACTTCCCACTCACCAAATGGACCCCACAGATGGGAAAGTGTGTCCTTTAAACTTCCCAAAATGTACCATATATTTTAAAATATTATTTGACTTCTATATTATCTCCTCTCATCCTCTAATGGTGTTTTAAATCCTTAATCATGAGAAACTGCAAAAAAATAAGGTGTTTATAGGTGTTTTGTAGGCTTGTACGGATCCATATGACAATGTCAAAGTTATAAAATGTTAGGTGCTACATGGAGAATCTATTTTAAGTGTGATAAACAATTTTCAAATAAAATATATACAAGATGAGTTTTAAATTATTCATTTTTCTTCATTGAGCTCTTCGGCAACTATGGATAACAATTTAGGTTTGTGCTCTGTTTGTATAGGAGAGAGAAGATGAGGGTCCAAACTCTTAGATATAATAAATAGGTATAATTTACTTATAATATTAGGCATTGGTTTCAATATTTATCCCTTGTGCTTTATGAACAACCATTAACAAATTGTGTAATCAGATTTGCCTTCTCCATTTATACAAGGGTCAAAGTTACCATAATTGTAATGAAATTTTAGTTATCTGATGTAATCAGTGTTTGTATATGTCTTCTAAAACTCCTAAAATTACATCTCCACTATTATCCACCCTTTATTAATATGTGTGATCCATATAGATAAATAAAACCTTTAAAATGTCATAGGTGCTAGCTATAGATGGTATTACTTCTTGTTGTAGAGTGTTTAAGGTATGATAATGGAAGTAAATTATGGTTTTAGGTTGTGAGATGGTTTATTTAAGTCCAATATTTATCTACCTTCTAAACATAATTGGACCATTAGATTATCAAATAACCCATTCAAATCCTATCTCTAATGTAACTATCATGTGTGTGTTGTGATCTACTTTGTAAGTAGGAATAGGTTAACTATAGGATTCATCAAGTTATTCTAAGGGAATACATGCATTCAATATTTCAGTCATATTATATGATGTTTTATTAAATACCCTCACTATCCTATACTCATTTCCATTCTAACTTTTAGTCTTGTAAGGACAAACCCTCACAGTCCTGACTGTAGTAGCCTATTGAGGCAGACCAAGTAAAGGAAGCATTGATTTTTGGATGGGGTGTGGAAGGTTTTTATAGAGTCATGAAAAGTCATAGAGACCTAAGAGGAAAAAATGGGATGAAAATAGTGGGTTCCATCAATGACCATCACCACCAACTTTCCTTAAGAAGATAGGCTCAAGCCAAGACCTCAATGAAACATGTTCGAGAATTAATCTTAATTTGGGTCCTTCCTATAGTTTCTAGGTTTATCCTATGCCTTAGTTAGGTGTGTATTTATTATATTTATAAATACACTTTATTCATACCTTTATTAGGTGTCACTTACTTCCCTAATTGAATATTTATATTTATAGTTACATACATGTAACTATCATTTCTTCCATATGGAACATACCTCCTTTCACTTTCTAAGGTATTAAGCCACAAGTGAAATACACATAAGAGGATTGTAAGGTAATAATGAGATTAATTATAACTCAAATTATTTTCATTTATCTCTATAATATATCCCTTCCTCTCCTTATTTCTACTCTATAAATTCATCTCTCTTTATCTTGTTATCTTGTGTTTTTGATTCTATCTACAATATGTTTGGTTTGCCACTCTAAAAATATGTCTCATTTGTGGTTTGATGCATGAGATGCAATATTTTTTATTTATTTCATTATATTATACACTCATTAAAGTCATTTATAAATGTTCATGGAATAATTTATAATATGGTATCAGAGCCATTAATTTCTAATATTATTTTTTTGATATTTTTTTTGCAAAATTAGTGGTGGAAAAGAAGATTTTTTTGTCTTCTAAAATTCTATTTTTTGGTTCTAATATTGAATAACAGTCAATATAAATTCATATCCTTTTTTTTTTTTTCATGTTTGAAGTTTTAAAAAAAAATCATTAACCATTTTTTCTTTTTTTTGGCTTTTTGTATGCTCTTTCATTACATCTAACTAGTGTTTCTTTGGTAATCAAATTTAATTTGTTATTTTTTTCCTATTATAGTTGGTAGTGGATCAGTATATTTTTTCCTTTTTTTCATTATTTTAAACCACCATATCTTTTTTGGCATCTTATTTGGCATATACATCCTTCTCAGCTACTCAAATCAACTTGTTGCCTTATGGTCATAGGCATTTTGCTCTAGTTTTTTTTTTAAAAAATCCCAAGATAAGCATCTTAGCCTATCTCACTGTTTAAGAAAATCATGCGCCTTAATTTAGTCTTGAGTTTAAAATTATAACTTTTATCATTCATGTACAAGTTTATTCATTTTATTTCCTTATCATAATTATCTAGTTGGAAATGCTCAAGGTTGATTCATTCTATTATTTTCATCAGTTTTAGTTTTCAAGTAACACCTTTGTGCACAAAATTTTCTTTTCTAAGCACTTAGTCTTCCATTTCACCTCTCACTTCAGCTTTGTGTTGAGTTTTTTGAGGTATAGTGCATAAATTTTGCTCCAAATTTCTTGTTCCTTTGTATTACTCTATTATTTGATGTTAATTTCTATTCCTTTAACCTATAGTCTTATTTTGATTAATTTTTATATTTGTAGCATGCAAATGGCATAATAATATTACTGATTATGGCTTTTGACATTGATCTTTATGTTTTTTTTCTATTTTATGTTATCAGTACTTATAGTTGGCTTCACTCTTTACTCCAGTGGATTGGCATGTTTATATCATTAAAATTGTAAGTATCTCTTTACAAATAAAATAGTAATGAATCTTTAATTATTCCAGTAGTCAATATTTAACTTGTTTGGCATGAGTGGTAAAATATTTTTCTATTTCAAATAAATTGTCATTATATTTTTTACACGTGTTGTTAACAAGTTGTAAGTTGTTTTTTATTTTAAAGGTTTTTTAGGAAATTGTGTGTAGTTTTACATGTATTCCAATCAATTTTTTTAAAATTTTAAATCTTTAAAGATTAAACATTTATATAAAATGTGGATTTTATTCCTTTCAAGACACTTCAATTACTTTATAACATTTTTATTACATATTTATGCATTGAATTTTGTATACAGTTAATTTTTTAATCTCATAAAACATTTGGAAACAAAAAAAATTAATTTAAAAAAAAAACCTTTAATTGTCTCACCCAAAAAAATTCATACCACATGGAAAAATATTTTGTCATTTTGTTTCATTTAAATAAATACTCAAACTTGACTTTTATTTTTTCCATCTGAAGTAATTTTTTGGTAATTGAATTTTTGTTAAAGTCTTTAAAAAAAGCAATGTTAATGTTAAAAACACACACACACACACAAATAGGAAAATTTTAATTCTCTTTGATACTACCACATGTCACATGGATCTTAATCAACATTCATAATCATTATTAGACAAAAACAAGAATTTTTAATGCACTTATTCTAGGCACTTAGACCTGCAACTACTTAGCCTCCATTAATGGAGAATGACCATTGTACTCAAAAACCTCAAAACTTGCTTGGACCTTAATGAAGATAACTTCATTCTTTAAATAGATTCTCATATAATAATTGGACTTATGCCAAGTCTCTTGGGCATCTCATTTACTCCCCAACACTTTATTTCATGCTTGAGGCTCTTACTAGCCCTATCTCCTTTTAGTCCTAATTTTATGCAAAAATCATTATCTAGAGCAATCTAAAAGTGAAATAAATAAAATAATAATATATTTGACAACCTATTTAGATAATTCAGATGAATTAGTTATTTCATGACCTATGTCCCAAGGTAAGTTCCCTTACTTTACCCCTTTCTCTCTCCAATTAGGCCTCTTTTAAGCTTATGAGCTCGAGGACTAAATTTTGGCCTTTTTGAGACCTTGCACATATGGAACCTATAGAAAAGTTCGTGATTAAGTTTTAGCAGGATATCATGATACACCATGTCAAACTTTGGTTTTTCATTACATAGATATGAAAATGAAGAAATACCCTACCTAAGCTAGGCTTCCTAACACTACCTTGCAATGGACTTCTCTTGGTATGTTGATCCTAGATTTGTTTCATCTTGTCTCATTATTGATAAATATTTTTAATAATGTGAGAGACATTTCCTTCCTTTTATATTTCTTTCTTCATGTTTAGTGCTCCAACAATGGCCTAAAACCATCCTATCTCCCTCTTCCATCCATAAGGCTTTCCTTACCTGAGGTGATCTCCACACCTAAATGTAATTTCAAGCACCTAAGAAATGATAGGGGTAACATAATAAATACCTTCACATGATTATTTAGTCACATCATGACCAAAGATGTCCCAAACCTACTTCATTATGCCTCTAAGAAGGTTAAAATTGTATCTCCTCTCACTCAAACTCTTTCCCTTTAAAAACAAATTAAATTCTTTAGAAATCCACACTTAACCTTTAAAATTTCTATTTAGAGGCTCATCAATTGAAGTAAAGCACTTTAGGTGGTTTTTGTGAACTTTTACTTAAAATGACGTTGTTTTTGGTTTGTTGAAGGCTATAATTGGATGTTAATCCTATTATACACATCATGGAATAATTAATAAAAATGGATAGACTTTTTTTTGAATGTAGGCTAATTTTGGCCAACATTTTTGGTGACCTCTTGGAATTGTATATCTGCCAATGCAAGGGACTAGTAGCCTTAATATCTATTAGGAAAGGGAGTCTCCTCTCATAATAAACTCACTGATTTGAAGCTAAAACTTGGCTTCCAATCTCTATGTAACTTCTCTCCACATAAATAAAAAATAAAAATGTGCTCAAAGTACTTAGGGAATGGAGAATAAAATAAAACATAGGGGATGTACATGAAGCACTTAGAGGAAATCAAAAGACTATACAATGTGTACAACTAAAAATTAAAAATACATTCCTCCTAGATCAAATGGGAAGATTTTGGTATCATTTATTTGTAATGGACAAGGATGAAAAATACCTTGTGTGTGAGGCACCAAACCTAGTGAACTAGGCTTCTTGATTGCCAATCTATTTGGCATGTTCTCCAATAGATGAATTAGAATAAACATGTCTCCAATGTAGACAAAATATCTTACTATTTCAAGTATTACTTGATAATAGTATTTATCCTTTTGAAATCTCTCTAATCTCACTTCATGATGGGTTATATGATAACTTGCAAAGTTTCCACTTGATGACTCTTTTAAATGTAAAGTTTGACTATCTAGGTTTAGGCAAAGAGCTCTAGTTCATCCCGAAAGGCAACTTATTCTTGGTCACTTGTAAGAGAGATAGTCTCAACTTCACCAAGACTCAATCTATAGTAGATAGATTTTTATTATTATTCTATATATAAGGGAGGATCATCATTAAAATTAAGGTGTACCTCATCATGTTTTTGGGGCTCTTGATTTGATCAATCTTCTTCAAACTTGAAGACATCAACACTACATTCAAGTGACACCTAATTTTGAGATTGATCAACTGTTGTAACCTCATTTTGACCTTTTTATTACCTACAACCATTAACATCTCTCTCTTCATGATGTAGTTTATGAGAATGTTATTTATCTTCTTTTTCATCACTTTATAATGGATATTTAGTAGTCTATTTAGGGTGTGGTTCATGTTGATCTTGAGAAAGTTATGATATGTCTTTTTTAAGTACTGATTTAAAAATGTCAAACCCATTCCAAATGGACTAATCCACTAATTTATTCATGGTATCCACTTAAAACTCCACTATATAAGGCTCCTCAATCTTGTCAAGAGACTTGAAGAACTATTCCATGATCTCCTTAAGGGCATCCTTATCGTGGTTGATTAACTAACTGACTTATGCAATCAATTTAATATTTTCATCTTATTCATTTTCATGCTCAAAATAACTAAGTAGAAGCTCTTAAAATATACCAACCCTTCCTTCATCATTTTGGAATAATTCTTGGACCATCTCTAAAGGCACATCCTCTTTCTTTTGAAGGTATTTTTTGACTAATTTCCAAGATGGAAAGGTATAAGGTTGAGTCACCTTCTCATCTTATTGATTTTACATGGGTAAAGAAGAATGTTCTCTCATAAGGGATGACATAAAATAATCAGTATCCATTGTGTAAGGTGGCATCCAAGATGACATGTTCTCAAGATATTTAAAGAGAATACGTGAAACTTGCAAGGGTATAAACTTCTCTTTCTTTTCATCCATTTCTTCTTTACATGGTTCTTCTTTCATTTTGGGATTAGGGACTTATTCTAGGTGAGAGGAGGAAACTCGGTATGAAATTATTTGGGTTTGAAAATACATTATCTCTTATTTTTTGATTTTATTGAGCCTCTCTTGATCATCATATCCCATTAATCTACATTCCCAAGCTTGTATTAAGATCCACATCTCCCATAACTCCTTAGTTAAAACATATTGATTCTCCTCTTCATTTGCTTCATACATGCCCTTAAACATTTGTACTAACCTCATCATCTTTTCCATGAGGTTAAAAGGGATCATATTTCACATATTTACTTCTTTATTACAATATCTCATTTCTATTTCATATTTTAACATATTTTTATTGATTGCTAATAAGGATGTGGTAGTGGAAATATAGTTTTGACAAAGTTGGATAGAAGGGTATGTAGGTTTTTATGAAGATATATAAGCTCACTATAGGGTTGATAGGAATTATTGGATTATTGGTATGGGTCATAATAAAGTTTTTAGGCTTCATTTGGTTGATGATATGGATCACCAACATGATTAGGATAAAATTATACCCTAAATCCAACCATAGAGAGTCATAAAAGAGAACAGGTAAAGATGAAATTTTCTTGAAGGATTATCTAGATTATTCTAACTAGTTGAAATATTGGAGTCACAATTGGTGTTTATAAACATGCCTCCAAAAGTTGATAGATGAAGAACAACACCAATAATCCTTTTCTTCTTTAATTCTTTGTCAACTTAGTATCCCATTAGGTATGCTAGAAACTATTATGAGATATATTATGCACTCTTGGAGATGCTTATTTAGGCTCTATCTAACCTTTGAACATAATGGTAACACCTCTAGGCTATGGTTATCCTATGATAAAGGTGAAGATTTAGGTTATGGGCCAGCTCCCTAAGTGTATCAATTAAGCTCTTAGAAAACTACTCAAAACTACTAATTTCCAAAGAAAAGAGCTAGAAAGAGGAGAAAGGGAAGACTAGAAAAATAGGTGATACACCAATATTTAACACTCCTAATTTATCTAAGACACAAAAATTATATCTAACAATGCATACTCTCACACAAAGTTCATAACTAGTTGGTTGTATAAGTGTTTCTTAAGAAGGGTAAAGGAAATAAGATAAAGGAGGAAGGGATGATCATATCCAAAACTTATCTTCACCTCATGACTAATATATCACATCCTAAGTCCTAAAAATATAAAACTTTCTTGCATAGAGGAAAGAGGGAAAGAAAAAACATTAAGAAAGATCCTTGAGAAAGTATTCATGCACAAACTCAACTAAACACAAGATGAAAGCATAGAGAAAGGTAAACAAACTCTTATATTGATGCCAAGAGGTGTTTTAATTTAAAAATGGGTAGGGATATGACATAATACAAGAGGAAGTATCTTAAAATGATAAAAAATTACACACACACACACACACACACACACACACACACACACACACACACACACACACACACACACACACACACACACACACACACACACACACACACACACACACACACACACACACACACACACACACACACACACAAGAAAATAAGATAAAGAGGAGAAATCATTCAATCTTCAATATATGTGCTCTAACCACCATCTTTGGCCATCCAACATAGAGGAGGAAGATTAAACTCTTTTAATAAACTTCCATTTCTCTTAAAAACTGATCAATATTTGTTTGATAGTATTCTTTGATTAAAATTTTATTCAAGATATTTTATTGTTCTTGAAAGGCACTTGAGGATAAAAAGCATGGAAGTACATAAACTTGTCAAATCAATACACCATTCCAGTTGTGACATTAACCCATTTTAATTATAAATTTATCCTATTTTAAATCAAAATAATTAAAAAGATAGATAAATAATATTTAAAATGCACCTTTTTTAATATAAAATCTATCTTTTGATCAAAATATATGAATAAAAAACCAATGTGCAGTCACACATTGTCGCATTAGCACCTTCAGAACATGGAAAAATGGAAAATTGTAGAGAAAGATATGAAAAAAACTTATCATATTTTATATTTATAGAAACACATTGAAAATATTCTTGAAAACATATTTTTATTTTTTTAATTGATAAAATTAACTCCTATGACCTACCCTTTGATTGTTTTCTAGTGAATGGTTAGCAAGGTGATAAATCTTCTCAAGAGGGTCACGTCACACCATCATAACTTTTCACTAGAAAGTCTAATAGATACAAAAATAAATGAATTACCTTATAATGCCATCAAGAAATAATTATAAAAAATTTCATGTAATTTATAATTAATTTTATATAGAAAAAATGGGATTCAAAAGTACTCACTGGGCAAATTTAGCAACTAGAAGATGTAGAAAATGACCAAGTAAAAATTAGTGCATAAGCTAATTTTCATAGCTGTACATTCTTTGCATTATTTATAATATTTAAAAACTATCCTTCCCATTAAATTTAATAAAATTTATATATTTACATGAAAATTTTTAGTAATATTTGACCTTATTTACTACTAAAAAAATTATCTTGAAATGTGCACAATAACCAGATTTGAAAACTAGAAAGATTGAAAATTGACTAAGTAAACATCAACTCAAAAGACAATATTCAACGCTATGCATTTTTCATGTGGGAGAGAATTATATATGAATTTTTAAAATTCAAATTATTACCACATTTTTATACCATAAATTTAAATTTAAACTTTATTAGACTTCATTTGGTTCTATGAAATGGTGTTTAAAAGTGTTGTACATGTTGATTTGGCAATTGGAAACACACATAAATCTGCACACTGGGTAGTTTTCATGACTGATATTTTTTTAGTGAATATTAATTATATATAAACACCTTAAACATTATATTCCCATGAAATTTTAATACCATCATACATGTTTTTTATAGAAATGAGTATGATTTATCCCTATAAAATTGCTCTTGAAAGGTGTTACACAGGTTGATTTGGCAATTGGAAACACATTGAAATTTGTACACTACATTTTACATTAGGGATAAAATTTAATTTAAGAGTATAAAATAAAATTCATACATATTAAATAAACCTTTATCATTCCTTAAATATCTCACTCCATGATTTGGAAGCATCACTTATGACAAAAACTTGTTTGGTCACCTGTGAGTGGGCATAGGCTACTTAAATCTTGCAAGGGTTTTAGCTCATCCATAATTTATTTAGGTATTATATGTATTTTTTAAATGATGAATACTTATTAAATAATTTTATTTTACCATTTTATACCCATTTCATCCTCTGGATCAGCCATTTCTTCTTAGAATTAGCTTTGGTAGACCTGCAACTTTTTGGCTTGGTGGTGTGTATGGGTGTCTTAGGCTATTTTAGGCATATTCAAGGAAATTTTGGCTCTATTTTATAACAAAACATATCATATGGATCATAATTAACATTATTTATCATTATTAGATTAAAATAAGACCTTTTGATTCACTTATTCTAGGCATTTAGACCTACAACTATTTGGCCACCATTAATGGAGAATGGACATTTTACTCAAAACCCTGAAAACTTTCTTGGATATTGATGAAGAAAACATAATTATTAAAATTTATTATTTTATAATAATTTTAATTTTTCCAAATCTCTCGGGCATCTCATTCACTACCTAACACTTACTTTCATGTTTGAGGCCCTTACTAGCCCTATCTCATTGTATCCATGTTTTTTATGCAAATATCCTTATCTAGAGTAATACCAAAGTTAAATAATTAAATTAATAATATATTTGAAAACCCATTTTTCTCATTAATTAGTTTTATTTGTTTCATGACCCAAATCCCATGTTAAGTGCACTTATTCTTCACTTTTCTCTATCTAATTAGACCTCTTTTATGCTTGTGAGCTCTACAACTAAATTTTGGAATTTTTGAGCTATTTCACCTATGTAAACTCTATAAAAGTGTGTTACTAAATTTTATTAGGATATAATGATACTCCATGTCATATTTGGATGCCTATTTCATTACAAAGATGTAAAAACTAAGAAATGCCCTTCCTAGGCTAGGTTTGCTAACACTACCTTGCAATCATCTTATCCTAGTATGTTGTTCCTAGCGTTATTTCCTCTTATCTAATGATTTGGGAAGATTTTTAATAATTTTATAGAAATGTTCTTCCTTTTAAACTGCTTCCTTGATGTTCAGTGCTCTGATAATGGCCTAAAACCATCCTATCTCCCTTTTGCAGCCATAAGGCTTTCCTTACTTGAGGTGATCCCTACACCTAAATATGACTTTAGAGGCCTAAAAAAGGATAGATGGAACATAAAAAATACTTTTAAATTATCATTTAGTCACTCTTTGAGCAAATATTATCAAAACCTACTCCACTACGCTTCTAAGAAGGCAAAACTGCATCTCCTCTCACTTAAACTCTTTCCCTCCACTCCAAATGCTTTGCGATGATTTCAAATATGCTTGGATGTGATAAATATAAAAAAATGAGGAGAATGAATTAAAATCCAAATTAAAATCTTAAAATATCCCCACTTAACCTTTAAAATATCTATTTAAAGGCTCATTAAGTGACTTAAAGCACTTTAGGTGGTTTCTGGGAACTTTTGCTTGAAATGACCTCTTTTTGGCTCATTGAAGGCTATCATTGGATGATAATCATTTTATTAACCTTATGTAATAATTCATATCACTAGATATGTTTTTTTTTTAATTTAGGTCAATTTTGGCTAATAATTCCCTTGACCAATAGGTTGACCAACCCATGTTAGTCACCAAAGATGTTGACAATTTGGACTAAGCTAAATTTTAACCCTTAAAATAAAAAAAAATAATAATGAAAAACCTATATATAATATACATGGTGGTCTATATATTATCATGGTATTCTAATTTCTTCTTGAAAACCTTGTTAGCATGGTTTAAGTTTTCATATTTATGTTAGTCATTGCTTGTGAGATCATCATCTATCATGGCTTGGTTTAAGGTCTTTGGTTGATGTACTAAGTGGTCATAGTGGTTATAGAATGAGTGGAATATTTTTAATGTCATTTCTAATCTTAGAGAGTTTTATATTCCTTTTTTGACAAGGTTAAGTTTTCTTAGTAGAAGTTTTGGTAATTTGGGGAGTTTAAGGTTACCAGTTCTCATAGGATTTAGTCCTATTTTAAGCCATTTCTTGAGGAGAGACCTTTATAAAAGATGTTATGGGTTTCTAAAACTCATTTTATCCATAAAATGAGGTATTATGATGTATTCAACGTCATATTCCATGTTTCACTTAGTCAAACCTATTTGAAGCCTTATTTAGCCCCCTAAGTCATCAATGACCCTTCTAACATCTCATTTGAGTCAAATTGCATTATAAAACTTTGGTAAATTAATATTTAGGCATATAATTGTATTATAAGTTTCATAAAAAGGTTTCATTTCAATCATAAAATTTTATGACATTTTCATATGCATAAAGAGTCTATTTTAGAGGTTAAACCAACTTCTCACTCACCGAATGGGCCCCACAGGTGGGAAAATATGTCCTTTAAACCTCTTCAATAATACCATATATTTTAAAATGTTATTTTACTTCTATTTTCTATCATTTCATCTGATAGTGGAATTTCAAGGCTTGAATCATGAGAAGATGCATGAAAATATGATGTTTTAAAGTGTCTTACAGGGTTGTATGGATCTATATAGCCATGTCAGAGGTGAAAAAGGTCATGTGCTTCATGAAAAGTCTCTTTAAGGTATAATAGATAATTCTCATGTCTAAAATGTGTGAGATAAGTCCAATACCATTTCCCTTTCTTCATTGAGATCTTTGGCAGCGATGGATAACACTTCAAGTTTATGCTTAGTCTATATAGGAGAGAGAAGGTGAGGGTCAAAGATATTGGACATAAAAATGGGGTATAATGCCATTACAATTCTGGAAATTAGTTTCAATATTGATTCCATATGATTTATGAGTAAAAATTAAGAAGTTAAGTAATTAGAGTTTCATTCTCCATCTATGCAGGGGTCAAACTTACAATAGTTTCAGTGCATTTTTTGTTATTTGATGAAATAAATATATGGATATGTCTTTTAAAATTCCTAAAAGTCAATAACCAGCACTCTCCACCCTTGGTTAACATGTGTGATCCTTAGAGAACAAGAGAAGCTTAAAGATGTCATAGGTGTAGGGTATAGATTGTGTTACTCCTTAGTTAGAGTCTTCAAAGTATGATAATGGAAGTGAATTATAGTTTTAGGTTTTTATATGGTTTATTGGAGTCCATATAAGTATATTTTCCTCTCAAAAATATCCAAACCATTATATTATCAAATAACCCCTTGAAGTCCTATCTCCAATGTAACTATCATGTGTGTGTTATGATCTACTTTGCAAGGTGAAAATAGGGTAACTATACGAGTCAAAAATTTATATTAAAGGAATACATAGAGTCCATATTTCATTCATGTTATATGATTTTACCCTCAATCCCCTCACTTCTCTCTACTCAAGTGCCTTCTCATCTTTAGACCTAGAAAGACAAAACCTCACAGTCCTGACTGTAGTAGCCTATTGAGGCAAACCAAGTAAAAGAAGTGTTGATTGTTTGATGGGGTGTGGAAGGTTTTTAATATTCTTGAGAAGTCATAGGGACATATAATTAAACATGTGGATATAGATATTAGGTTACATCAAGGATCAACACCACCAAATCTCCTTAAAAAGATAGGGTCAATTCAAGACCTCAATGGAAATAAGATTGCAACTATAAGGTTATAGGAATATGAAAGGTATGATAAGGATGATAATATTTATTATGGTTATAAAGATACATATATATTTATCAACATTCATTCATCACCCAAAGAAATAATCTAGCATCATTTCAACTCCCTTAAATAAACACACATAGTCTAGGCCTAGGACCATCACCTACAAGCCTAACTATAGCAATAGGACAATTGGTAATAGAAACTAATTTAAAACATCCATAATAGTATATTAAAGGAAACAAGATTGGTAAAATACATAGAGAAGAGGTGAAAACTAATGATTTGGGAGGAAATCTTCATGAAGGACAAGTTAATCTTACACCAAGTCAAAACACAAGACTACCAACTATAGGTAGGGTCTTTAGAGGAGAAGGTAAAAGTTTCAAGAACCATACATGGTGGAGAAATTAAGATAAAAATTTATAATTAGAGTGTCTTTACTTATCCTAAAAATTTCGTAGTCTTTTTTATTTGAGCACCCTAGTCCTCTAGAGTAAACAACATCTTGATAAGCTATTAGGCCTAGTAGGCTAGTTGAATAATTTCACTCCATGTCAACTTAGGTCAATCCCCTAATTAGTAAAAAAAATTAATGGGGTAAATTAGGGTGTAAAATTTTTCCCATGATCTTTAATAAGGTCAAACATGTGTTTATCTTTTTCATATTTGTCTAAAGTTAGTCTTATATCATTCTAAGGTCACACTTTGACTCATTTAATGAACTAGTGTGGTTTTTATAAGAATAAAAGTGTTTCAAGAGGATATTAAACATCCCACATGTTATTAATAGTCAAAAATACCATTTATGATTGGAATTTTATAAGTGTAACATCCATCCAAGAAGATCATGTAGTTTTAGGTGGGTTTAAGCAATTTTATGACTTGTACAATAGTCAAAGCATATGGAAAGACCTCAAAATTGTCTCTTTATTTCCCTTTAGTTCATTTACACACTATTTTATATTTTGAAGGCTCAAAATTTTCAAAATACAGCTCTTATTTCCCATTTCTAACCTAAACAAGTCAACAAAGTTAACTAGTCTTCCTTAGACACTGGTGTCCCCAAAAATATTACACATGGAATTTTGGGTTACCCCTATTAAATTTTTGTCTTTTATCTTTTTTGATTCAGTTTTCCTTGTTAAAACTAAGTCCCTTGAATAATACTTAGTCTTTATAATTTCCCTTATGATTGCTTTCATTCCCAATTCCATCAAATTGCTCTATAAGGTTAGAAATGTCTGCCTAGGTCATTCTCATAAAACCGATTTTATTCATCTTTCTAAGAGATTATAAAAGATAAGTGTGGGGAATAATTTATAGGCCAATTAGGATTATAAAATTTACTTTACTTATGTCCTTTTAATTAATTTATCTAAATAAACCTAAATTACACTATCTAGATCAAATTGAAATTGAGTAATTACTTTGCTTCTAATGAAAGTTGAAGTAAAGTAGTTTTGTAAGTTCATAAAGCATATCTTAAAACAAACCCAAGGTTTAAAAGTCATTTCAATTGATTAAATTCATAAGTAAAAGTAGTGAGAGTTCACAAATATGAAGTCTTCACAAGCATAGATCAAATCAGGGTCTCAAAGGTACTTGAATTCGTACACCAAATCAAGCAAAGTAGTTTGTGAAACCTGACAAATGTCAAGATTATTATATGGATTTTTTTCTCATATTTAACTTAGCTATCATTAATTCATGGGTTATAATATATAATTGAAAAATCCACCTCATTTCCTACCTAGATTTCAAGTTATTTTACCTAGTTGTTGCCCATATGAATCCTGAGCAACACCATTTTAACTTTTGGAGAAATTTTTCAGTAATTCCTTCATGACTCATTTGTAATCAAGGTATTTAGAGTGTTTTTATTTTGTTTTCATGTTTCCATTTAGTGTATACATCTCATTTTTCCCCTAGTAGTTTTTTGTTTTCTATTTTGAAAGTTTATTTGTTATTTCTTTTTTTCTTGCAATTATTTGCCTTTTTTCATGAATTGATGTTTTAAAACCTTTTAAAATCCTTAGAGACATTTTTTAATGAGAAAAACATAAGAAAAATATCTAAAACATTGATTTTTTTGCACATGTCCTAGCATTTGACCTAGATTAAATTGCTTAAACATTTCATGACTGCTTGATTTTTAGAGTCCCAAACCCAAGTAATTGATCCCTAAAAACTTGAAGTTCTCAAAAGCATTGCTACAAGTATTTTGAATAAAAAATTACTTGCTTTAATTTTTGATTACTTACTACTTTTTCTTCATCAGGTTTTGTAATCTAAGTAACTTGATCATAGAAACTTGAGTAACTATCCTAAAGAAACCTAGTGTCATATGTACTTACCACTCAGAGTTTATACTTTAGAAGACTCAAGATAATCCCAAGACCTACCTAGAGTTAAGACACCCTATAAATCAACATGAGTTTTCTAGACTTTTTAAAGATTTTTACTATTAGATGCTCCTTATAACCTAAATCTTGATTAATATTGTTACTCGAGATAATAAATTTACTCAGTTGTTCAACCTTTTCTAAATCAACAAGAGTGATTACTAAGTTTTCAAGAACATTCACCAAGCCTTCCCACTATTGATCACAATAAAGGTTAGAATCAGAAGAAGAAGCAACTAGAGTAGAAGAACAAACAACTCTAATTGAAGTTCTTGATTTGGCACTTGAATAAGTTCTAAGGCTGAGTAGGAAAGGGAAGTCTAAGGCAAAGAGTGTTGAGAATTTAAAGGAAGCAAAGATGAAATATGAACACAAAGGATATCTCATTGAGTCCTATATTGCTTCCAAGTTATCTAAGATAAGTGATATTGACATGGGATGCATTTCCATAAATGAGTTGTTAGAAAAGTTAAAATCCATAATCAACACACCACTCATGAAAAAAATGACCAATTCTTGAATTTCACGTATATTAGAGCTGGTAGTTTCCTAGGCACACTAGTAAAATTGCCTAGGTACCCTACTAACAAATGGATTCTTATGGAGTTGTGTAGGGATCTGGTAAAATTGCATGGCCTATAGTCAAAATTTCACCATTCCTCTATCATTTTTCCTATTTTTATTGGCCACTATCACTATGATAGAATTTACAAGGCAAATAATGTGAAAATATAAATGTATCACAATTACAATCAATAACATTTTTAAGATAGAGTAAATTTTGATTATAGAGGCATATCTCAAAACATAATTTCTCTTGAGTATATGCATATTCCTACACTTGAATACTTTTGAATTGATTTTAGAGATGAGATTAAGGTGAGAATAAGAGACAACAACAAGATGACTATTGAGTGAATCCATTCTTTTGATTTGAGTATATTTCCAGAGCATATGGAAGATAATAGACAAGTGATTCATGATTCTTATCATCCCATGGCAGGATAAAATGATCCACTTCCATATATCAACATCAAGAATAATCAAGTCAAGATTATTGTTGGGAGAACTTCAGTGGTTCTAGCTATAACTTTAGCATGGCTTCTTGGTAAGAACTTCTACATGAAGGAGCCAGTAATGATGGAAATGGGTCAAGTTAGTCACAAGAGGAAAGTAGTATAAGGAGAAAGAAGTCAAAAACCCAAAAATAATTTGAAATTAAAGAAGAACACTAATGATGCATAATCCTTGGTGAAAGAAAAGGAATCAACCTAGTCAGTTACTCTTAAATCTCCTTTGGTGTCTTCCATAAACATTCCTACTTCTACTATTCCTACTTCTACCATTCCTTCTTCTATCATTCCTATTTATACCACATCCACTGCATATTTAATATTGATGAATTAAAAGGAACCAATTCAATCAATAATTAAATATGTGAATCCTTTCAGACTCATGTCACCCTCAAAATCTCTAATTTTCAAGTCTCTTGAGAAACCTATTTAGAAGGAAACTAATATTCCTCTTCTACCTTCCTCCACTCCACCTACTATTCTTCCTCCACCTCTTTCTAAATATCAGCCCTCCATTACTTCTCTTCATGTCCAAAAAGAGCTAGAGTATGTAACTATTGGATAGGTGACTACATCCCATGAAGTATCTCAAGAATAAGTAATAGTTGAACTTGAGGACAAAGAAAAAGAGAAAGAATCAGAGGTAAATAAAGAGAAGGAGAAAGAAAAAAATGAGAAATAAATTTATAGTGTAGTTAAAAATGTTTTAGATACATAAGAGGTTCCTTTTCAGGAGTTAGTGGTTATAAATACTTAACAAGAAATAATAATACATTCATCCAATGCAACTGGTATGTATTTCTCTTCATGGTTGGTATTGTAGAAAACTCCTGAGTCTAAAGAATAAATTATCTTGGAGGAGATATACTTATAGCTTCTTAAAAGTCTTGATTATAATGTTAAGAAGCCCAAGAGTGGTAAAATGACTTCAAAGCTGATAATCGAGCCTTCAGGCCATAAATTTGTAGAGATATCAATTATTTTATAGGTCAAGAATAAAGGTAAAGTCACTGAAGAAAATTTAATAGTTATAAAGGTATCCCTTGGAAAATTCACTATAGAAGGCTTGAAATAGGACACTCATACCCTAATCAATACTCTTTTCCATAAGCTTGATGAAGGGAAAGATGATAAAGATAAGTTGAAAGAACAAATTGCTAAGTTGTGTGAAATAATTTCCAATGTGGCAAGATCTACTCCTCATCAATAATTAATTTTAAGAGGTGAAATTGATCAAAAAATAATAATTGAGGTATAAGAAATTGGGAGAAAAGCTAAAAAAGTTGATGAATGGATAGAGAAGATGTTACAAACTACATAGAAATGGTTTCCTGAGGTCCCAAGAACTTTGGATAACATTGAAAATAAATTAGCATAGATAAAGATAGTGATGAAGGAGATGGAAAATGAGAATGGAATCTTTGAATTATAGTAATAAAACCTTCCAAAAATAAATTCTTAAAGAAAAAAGGTTTTTATTGAAGAAAATATTTTTATAGAATGGTCAATAAAGAAATCAAAACAAGAGGAACACCTTATATCTTTTTGCATGTGTATTCTTAGGGAAATGCTTGAAGAGATGAAGACTCAAGGAGAATATGCTTGTAATGAAAAAATATATTTGGAGGACTACATCTTGTATCTCACAAATGTTTGGTCTTATAAAACACCAAAGACACATGAACAATTCATCAATAGTTTAAGTAGTTAATTGAAAATCCCACTACTCCTTTCATTATAAAATATATAAAGGAGTTAGTCAAAAGTCAACAAGAGATCAAGATTATTGAACCTAGCTTGAGAAGGTAAAAGCTTATTACAAGAAGCTATAAGGGGAACTACTAAGATATGAAATAGAATTGTAATCAGTTGCCAAATTAGATGATGTAGCAATCCAGTTCACGATGTCCCAATATATTAAGTATAGGGAAAAGTGTAGGTTTGAAGTTCATGAATTGGAGTGATTTTTATTTCTTCTCTTCTCAAAAGTTTATTTTATTTTCTTCTATCTTATTCTATTTTCTTTTGACATCTCAAGTAATCTATTTTAATTAATTTTTTTTATGTAATTACTTTGTAAGTAATGTCCTTTAGTGAAGTCACTTGTAAAAATAAGTTACTTTGTAGAATGTAAGAGTCAATTAACTTAGCTATAAGCCATTACTTGAAGTTATTTTGTAAAAACAAATTACTTGGGTGAACTCTATGCAACATTCAAAGAGATTGTTTTCTATCTAAATAGTGAAACCAACTAGTGCTACATGTTATTGGTTGTTGCATGCCACACAATAAAAATTATAGGAGGATGTCTCTTAGCGGTTTTTATTTTTATCACAACACATGGAAATTCAAAGAGTTGTCTCCTAATTGATTTTGACATCTGGAATAGTATAAGTAATAGTGAAGGCCTACATGAAAAATGATGGTAATTTTTGGAAATAAATTATAAATGAAGCAAGAAAGTTTAATCAATCTAAAAATTTACATTTAGATTTCTAAATGGTTTTGTGTGAAACTGGTTGAAAGTGAAAAAATAAAGAAGTTGAATTCTATGTAACTTTACATCTAATGAGAACATTTGGTGTAATTTTTAAAATATAAAATGGTAAAATTTGTGTTATCTTTGAATATGAACATTAATTCTAGTTTTTATTAATCATTTGCTAAAAAAATTATCATCTCTTGAATGTTTATCTATTTGTATGGATTGAATAAGCTCTATATAACTACTTGTGAAGTGAAAAAATTTTCTTCCTGACATATTTTGGTCTTTTTTTTACTCTCCAATTTCTCAAAACTTATTTACATATTCTCTAAATCAGATGCTTGCTTGCTAAAAAAACACTTTGTTATGGTTCAAGAACTTTGTGATTAAAATAATACCCAAAAATAAGATCACTTGTGCATAATTTGCATATCCTATGAATAATTGAAAGTTGTGAATAGTTATAAATAAATAAACATAAAGCATACAAGAGCTTCACTTTTAAATGAAGGATATTTAATCCCATGACTACCTAGGTACTTTTGATAGCCTAAAAAAAATCTAGCCGGTAATTTTTGGTAACTCCATTGGGGAACATGAACTTAACGAGAGCTTAAATTAGATTATCCACTCTAGGGTAAGATAGATGTATGTTAATGTTCAGTTATCCAAAATTACATGTTTACCACACTACCATATAATAAGTTGCATGTAAAATTTAAGGAACACTTGTGATTTTAAATTCATGCATGTCAAGTAATCACTTTGTTTGTCTTGAGTTTCTTTACTTGTCAAAAGTAATCACTTTGATTTCCTTAAGTCATTGCATCTCAAGTAAATGATTTGTTTTTTTAAGTCACTACATGTCAAGTAATTGATTCTTGAGTATTTCCTTATAAATGTAAAGTAATTTAAACAAATCCTTAGAAAAGCATAGCCATTTCAATCTAGCAAACTGACCTTTCATCAGAGCAAGAAGAGATCAAGGCTAAATATATTATTTATTTTAGTTACAAGAATGGTTTAATTTCAGATTTCCTCCTCAAACTAGAACAAGAAGAGTAAGTCTTTCACCTATGAGACAAATGTGAACTCCTATGTGTTAGCTACAACATAATTTTTTAGGAATAATCCAACCCACTAATATTTAGTTTCTTATTTCCAAAAGAATGACATGCATCTATGTTCCTTGAGGGGTAGTGATTGGCCCATTAAATTTAACTCCTCCTCTCCATGACTTACCTAAGGGGTAAAGGATTAAATTTCCTAAGTTCATAGGGGATGGAAAATAGAGTCTTGATGAGAGTTTAGTTGCCTTCTTTGTATCCTATGGAGTCATTAACATTGAACATGAAGATGTATTAGTCAAACTCTTCATTGAAACCTTACACAACTTAGTTACAAAATGGTTTTACCATTTGGCACCATAATCAATTTGGGCCACTATGCTTGAGCAATTTGAAAAAAGATTTAAAATTACTATAGACTCACACATATTTCTCACCCAATTAACTCATCTTAAAAAGGAGACACATGAACACATGCAGAATTTCATTACTAAGTTTGATAGATTTCTCTATAAAATACCTCAGGCTACTCAACCCACTAGTGGTAATCAAAAGTGTTTTTTCACCAATGCCCAATTATCAAAGATTAGCTACCAGTTTTGTAGATCACATCATGTTAATTTAGCAACTACTCAAAACATTACTATAGAGGTTGAAAGATGACCTTATCATAGCTACTAAGATCAAAAAGATAACTTTCAAGGTGGATAGTTATTCTTTGAATACATTACAAATTACTATAGATCCCTTATTATAGAAATTGGCTAATGATTTGCTATAAGTCGAAGGGCAAATTACTCAAGATGTTCATGTTGCTCCTACTAGGAATGCACCTGCATGCAATTTAAATAATTAGAACCAAAATTAGATCATTAGACCTACACTAAGACTAGAAATTGAAGATGCTCCAAAGAACCATGTTCAAATGAGAAAATAAGATCATATGGTTGCTAACCTTGATCAAAATTTTGTTTATGAATATTATTTTGTAGAAAGGGTTACATTCATTCTTTGGTAAAGTCAACTTCCTCCGAAGATTCATTCTTGACTTTGCTAAGTTAACTCACCACATTCCTAACATGATGAAAAATAAGCAAGACTTAAAGTGGAATGCTAAAGGTAAGTTGGCATTGGAAAGGATTAAAGTATCCATAGCTCAAGCTCCGATGTTGGTTTCTCTAGATTTTAGTAAGGAATTCATTCTTTATTTTTATTCTTCTAAGCATACCATGTCAGCCATACTTCTATGAAAGAATGATGAAGATATTAAATCTCTTATAGCTTCCATGAGTCAACCATTGAAAATTTATGAGCTAAAGTATACATAAATAGAAAAACATGCCTTTGTTATAGTCAATGCATGTGAAACATTGAAGTATTACATTTTGTCTTCACATACTAAAGTCTATGTACCTAACACTATAGTGAAATCTATTATAACATAACAAGAGTTGGGATTACTGAGAAGCACTTGGGTGGATAAAGTTCAAGAGTTTGATCTTGACAAAAAACCAATAAAGATAATGAGAGGAAGAGGCTTATGCCAACTAATGATAGATATTAAACTACATGAAAGTGATAGGGTGGCCTCTTTGCTTCAAGATGAATCAGATGAATACTTTCCCATGTTTTTTTATTGATCATGTTGATAAATGGTACAATAAGATTCCTTTTTTCCTAACTTATGAAGAATTCCCAGATCATCTTACATGTAAGGAAAGATGAACCATCAAGTTGAAGTCAAAGGATTATGTTCTTTGTGATAATGGTTTGTATAAAAGAGGAATTGATGGTATTTTCATTTATTGTGTGGACAAAGAATAGTAAAAGAGACTTTTGGAGTAGTTCCATGATAAATAATGTGGTTGTAACTTTTTAGCATGAGTTATAGAAAATAAAATCCTCTGATTAAGGTATTATTGGACGACTCTTTTCCAGGATACTTTGGATTGGGTTTTTAAATGTGAAGCATTTCAACATTTTATGGGACATCAAAAGTTCCCATTATTACTTCTAAAACTATCCATTATTAATGAACCATTCTACTAGTGGGAAATAAATTTTATTGGTATGTTCAATCCCCCTTTAAGTGTTGGCCATTGTTATGTTTTAACTGCCACTAATTATTTCAGCAAGTGGGTATAAGTCATTCCTATCAAGCATGCCACTTCTGAAGTTGTATGTGATTTTATCAAAGAAAACATTGTAGTGAGGTCTGGTTTTCCTCAAAAGATAGTAATTGATAATGAAAAAAAAAATTTAAATGAAATAAATTATTTCTATTATGTACATGAAATAGAATCAGTTCACCCTTCAAACTACTAGCCTCAAAAGAATGGCCAAGTCATGTCAAGTAACAAGAACTTGATGACAATCATTCAGAAGTTGGGGGTTGATAATCAACATACCTAGAATAATAAGCTATTTGATGAATTATAGACTAATATAATCACTTAAAATAAAGGCATTGGCATGTCACCATTTTATTTGTTTTATGGAATGGATGTTGAGATACCCATCACAATAGAGTTGCCTAATTTATAACTATTCAATTCCATTGAAGATGCAATTTATCAAGATTCACTGGATAAGAGGAATATGTTTTTATCTAAACTACAAGAAGTGCATACTCAAGTTTTTGACTATTTATTTGATCATCAGATGAAGGTGAAGAGTATTTTTGACAAAAAGGCTAAAGAAAGGAATTTTGAAGTCGGTGACCTAGTCTTGCTATGGGATAAGATACATGAACTAAAATGGATGCATGATAAATTTGATAAACTGTGGAAATTGCCTTTCACAATAAAGAATGTTTTTAGAAAATATAGCTTCATCCTAGCTTATTAGGATGGAATTGAACTGTCTCTACCTTATAATGGGTAGCACTTGAAGCTTTACAAGAATTGATCAATAGGGTAACACCAGTATGTATATAAATAAGACCTTAGTTTTTCTTTTGTTGAGTTGTTTTTATTTTTCTACTTGTTTATTTTATGTTTTTTCATGATTGATTTTTTGACATGAATTTGTACCCAATAAACAAGACTCAAAACTAGAGATACTAGGATCTCATCCTTTTATATTTCCTTCTATTAGAAAGTATGATGTCCCCAATCAAAGATAGATGGTGTCCCCCAAAATTTTACACATGGAATTTTGGGTTACCCCTATTAAATTTTTATCTTTTGTCTTTTGTGTGTCAATTGTCCTTATTAAAACTTAGTCCCTCGAATAAGACTTGGTATTTAGTAGTTTTCCTTTTTATTTCTTTCATTTTGATTACTTCAAATTGCTTTAAAAGGTTATAAATGCCTATTAGGTCGTTTTCATAGAACCTATTTTATTCAATTTTTTAAGAGATTAAAAAGCTAAGTTTTAGGACTCATTTTTAGGCCAATTTAGATTCTCAAAACTACTTTACTTATGTCCTTTGAAGTAAGTTGTCTCAATAAACCCAAATTACACTATCTAGATCAATCTAGAATTGAGTAATGACTTTGCTTCTAATGAAATCTAAAGCAAAGTAGTTTCATAAGTCCATAAATCATAGCTTCAAAAAAACGTAGGGTTTCAAATTTACTTTACTTGATTAAGGTCATAATTAAAATTAGTGAGAGTTCACAAATCTAAAGTCTTCACAAGCATAGATCAGACTAGGGTTTTGAAGGTATTTGAATTTGTAGACCAACTCAAGCAAAGTAGTTCATGAAACCTGACAAACATTAAGGTGTTTGCATGGCTTTCTTCCCACATGTCACATAATTTTCATTAATATATGGGTCAATATAAATAATTGAAACATTCACCTCATTTCCTACCTAGATTTCAAGTTGTTTGACCTCGCTACTACCCCTGTGAATATCTAGTAACACCATTTGGACTTCTAGAGTGATTTTTGAGAACTTCATTCACAACTCATTTGTAGTTAAGGTATGTATAGTGTTTTTTCCTTTGTTTTTGTGTTTCTATTTTAGGTATTCATAATGTTTTTCCCTTGGTAAGTTTTTATTTTCCACTTTGAAATTTTCTTGTTAATTTTCTTGTTTTTCTTGCAATTGTTTCCCATTTTTGCATGCATTGATATTGTAAAACCTTGTAAAGTCCTTAGAGACATTTTGCATGAGAAAAAACTAAGAAAAATCCCTAAAAAATTTATTGTATTTAAAAATGCCTTAGCGTTTGACCTAGATCATATTTCAAAAACATTTCATGATTACTTGCTTCCTAAAGTCCTGAACCCAAGTAACTGGTCCTAGAAACCCAAAGTTCTCAAAAGCATTGCTATCTAAATTTTCAATAATTACTTACTTTTTTAAGTTTATTATTACTCATTTCCTCTACTTCATCAAGTTTTCCAACCTAAATATCTTAACCATAAAAACTCTAGTAGTTATCCTGAAGAAACCTAGAGTTGAAAATAGTTACCGCTCACTTAGAATTTCTACTTTTGAATACTTAAGAGATTCCGCAGACCTTCTTGGATTTATGACACCATATTACTTAGCATGAGTTTTCTATATTTTTCAAAGATTTATACCATTGGAAGATCCTTATAACCTAAATCTTACTTAATATTATTACTCAAGATAATAACTTGACTCAGTTGTTCAACCTTATATAAATCAGTAAGAGTAATTATTGATTTTTCAAGCATATTTACCAAGCCTTCCCACTATTAATCACAAAAAATGTTAGGATCAAAAGAAGAAGCAATTGGAGTAGAAGAACAAATAACTCTGATGGAAAAAGTTCTTGAGTTATCACTTGAAGAAGTTCTAGGTCCAAGTAGGAGAGGGAAGTCTAAGGCAAAGAGAGTTGATAAGTCAAAGGAAAAAATATGAAGTATACATATAAATGATATTCCACTAAGTCCTATATTTCTTCCAAGTTATCTGAGATAAGTGATACTAGCATGGGACATGTTTCCATAAATGAGCTATTAGAAAGGTCAAAATTCATATACAAGACACCACTCATGCAAGAAATGACCAAGAGTGGGATCTTACAAGAAGAAACATTCTCAAGTTCTTCACAACTTCCTAAGTTTGTCCTAGAGTGTGATAAGTACTATGATTCTCTTATTAGGCTAGTAAAAGATATAAATGGAAATGTGGTGATAAGGTTAGATATTCAATATCTTGATTATTATTTGAAGATCCTAGTGAGATCTAAAGTAATTGATGTATCCATGGATAAAATTAAAAGACAATGGGAAAATAAGACATCAAATTGCCTTAAGATAATGACTACAAATTATCTAAGTAAACCAAAATAGCTTACAAGGTTTCTTAATAAAATAGTAAGATCTGATTTGGTTTAAGAAGTGGATGATATCACTCAATTTTTATGTAGAATTAATGGGGAGAATAATGTCAAGTGTTTTCCACTTGGATGTATGCATATATGAGGTCTATTGATGTTAACAAAATTTCTAATATAATTTAATGGTAAAGAATGACAAGTGATAATATTAACTAGTAGTTAAGTAATGTACTACAGATTCTTGACTTTAAGATGACTTCATATCTAATATATGCAGTAACATCAAGTGGATCATTTTCTAGGCTAACTACAAAAGTGATGTTGGCAAGAGAGCCTATATATGAATATTTCCCTCAATTAACTTTATCTAAATACTTCAAGCATTACAAGAGGGAAAATGATGGATCCTTTTATGAAATCATCTATAAATTAAATGTTACCTTAAATTCAAAAAAGTATTAGATGTAGCTTGAGAGACAATTTCTCATTTTGGATGCATTTTCATCCAATTCTTGAATTTCACATATATCAAAGTTCATGGTTTCATAAGGACACCAATGAGATTACCCATGTACCATACTAACAAATGGTTTCTTATAGATTTGTGTAGGCAACTGATATAGTTGCATGACCTATAGTTAAAGGTTCATCATTCTTCTATTATTTTTCCTTTTGTTATTGGCCACTATCACTATGCAAGAATTTTCAAGGTAAAGAATGTGTAAACATAAATGTATCACAACTACAATCAATCACCTTTTAAAGCTAGAGAAAATTTTGATTACAAAAACATAACTCAAAATATAGTTTCCCTTGAGCATAAGCATATTACTATAATTGAAGACTTATGGATTGATTGTAGAGATGATTTTGAGGTGAGAAGAAGAGATAAAAGAAGGATGACTATTTAGCAAATTTGGTCTCTTGATTTAGCTATAATTCTAGAGGATATGGAAGGTGATAGATAAGTGATTCATGATTCTTATCATGAAATGGGAGGAGATAATGCTCTAATTTCATAGATTAATGTCAAGAAGAATTAATTCAAGACTATTCATAATAGAACTTTAGTGGTTCTCTCTATTACTTCAGCATGGTTTCTTGGTAAGGGATTCTACATGAAGGGGCTAGTAATGATGGAAATGGGTCAAGTTAGTCATAAGCTGAAAATATTACAAGGATAAATTAGTCAAAAACCAAAAAATAAGTTGAAATTGAAGAATAATGTTGATGATACATACTCTTTGGTGAAATAAAAAGAACCTGTCCAACAATTTACTCCTACTTCTCCTTTGGTCTCTTCCACAAACATTCCTACTTTCACTATTCCTACTTCTACCATTCCTTATCATTCCATTCATATTTATACCAAATCCACCACATATTTATCTTCATTATCAATAAAGAAGAAGGAACCAATTCAACTAGTAATTAAATGTGTGAATCCTTCCACACTCATGCCACCCTCAAAATATCCAATTTTCAAGTCTCATAAGAAACATATTTAGAAGGAGAATAATGTTCCTCTTCCTCCACATTCATCCAATAAACCTAATACTCCTCCTCCACCTACTTCTTGTGATCAACCCACCATTTCTTCTTTTCATGTCCAAAAATAGCCAAAGTAGGTAACTACTAGAGAAATGACTGCATCCCATGAAGTGTCTCAATAATAAGTAATAAATGAACCTAAGGACAAAGAAAAAGAGAAAGAAGAAAAAAAACAAGCAAAGGTAGAGAAAAAGGAGAAAGAAAATTATGAGAAATAAATTTATAGTGTAGTTCCATATTTTTTAGATGTACAAGAGGTTCTTTATCAAAATTTAGTGGTTAGAAATAATCGACAAAAAATAGTAATATATTCAACCACTTCAACTAGTATAGATTTATCTTCATGGTTGGCATTACAAACAACTCCTAAATCCAAAGAATAAATTAACTTAGAGGAGATATACATAAATCTTTTGATAAGTCTTGACCATAAGGATAAGAAGACTAAGAGTGCTAAAATGACTTCAAAGTTGATAATTGAGCCTTTAGGCTATAAATTTGAAGAGATATTAGTTCCTCCATAGGGAAAGAATAAAGGTGAAGTCACTGAATAAAATTTAATAATTACAAACGTATCCCTTAGAGAAGTCACTATAGAAGGTGTTGGTTCCCAATTGCACACCACTGTCACTCAACCTTATACACCCCAGATAGGGGGGTGCAAGTCAAAGGTGAGGAGCTATTTGAGATGTAATTAGAGATAGGGAGGGATCAACACCTTGAAAGAACCATATGGGGATAATGATCAAAAGGGTCCTGATAAAGGGGATGGTTACTTCTTTACTTCTTTTGGCTCTACCTAAACCAAGGTGAGAGGACCTATGGGGGTAGCTCATTTTGGTGAAGGTATTTTGTAGCTTCAATCATTATGAGGATTTATAATTAGGGAAGAGAATATATGATCAAAGCATAACTAGACTCACACACTCTACCTAAGAAGGGATATCAAACAAAATGCATGAATGCCTTTTATCATATGAGATCTACTTGAGACAGATGAGAAAATGGTTGTACTATTTAATGTGGAGATTATTTTTGAATGACAAGGAGTAAGTTAGGAATTTAGCATTAGGATTTTGAGCACATAAAAGGAACACACATTAGTTAAATAATGTATAATGCATTTTTTCGGTAAGAAACACTTATGGTATGTGGGCTATATGATATATATGAGGTAGAACAAGGTAGGATAATGTTTATATAAATATCTTGATAAAATGATGTGGAAGGATAATAAATAAAAATGGAGGGATTCAAAATATCATTATATCATATTTATCAATAGATGCTTGCTTAATTTTAGAGCTAGCTAGGAAGAAACTATGCATAGATGGTCCTTAAGAAATTATGAACAACACTACAAGTCACCCCTCAAGAATTCTTTCCTATTGTATTGATGCACTCATGACTACCCTTAAAAATTCTATCAATTCTTTATTCCCTAAAAGTTTTATATATAAATGATCTTATGTTATAGTTACACCTTCTAAATGAGTATAACAAAGAAACATACACTAGACAACCAATCTATTTAGCTTGAGAAAAAGAAATGTTGCACTTAAAAAACAAGATAGAATGGAAACCATGAAAATATTTTTTTATTCACTAAGAAAGGATCATTTACAATATATTTATTAAAAAATTGATATCATGAGACACTATGTAGAATGACTCTGTAACAAGGGAATATCATAGATGATCTCAAAGCTTGCCATAGATTTTACAACTGAAATCAATTTGTCACTAGAATAGTACATATGGATAAATCTCTTAGCTATATATTCTATACTCAAAATATACACAACCTTTGTAAATGGACAAACCCCCTTTACTTATAAAATTTCATAGCCACACTTGGTATATTCTCAAAATATACCCTAGCTAGAAGATTCCTTCACGGGCCTAGGGTTAGTTTCAATGAACTTGATTCCTTGGACTTGAAATTGAGCTCTCATGATGATTAAAGATATGATTATCCACTACATAATAATATTTATAGTTATGTACACATAAAATAAACTCATAAGGGACAAAACAAAACTTTGTCCACTTATGTAAAGAAACAAAGACATCCCTTTATTAAACAAAACAAACTTCGAAAGGCATGTGCCACTATTAGGCAAAGTAAAATAGTTTCCCAATGGGAAAATAGAAAAATGGTCAAAAATGGATGTATGGAATGATTCTATTTTGGGAAAGAATACAGGGGTATCTAGTCATGATGTAGAATCCACATTGATGACTTTGTCCTTTGCCAGCTTGTTCTTATGTGTAAAAAAGTTTCAATAATAGTGGTGAGGATCTTCCTATCTAGGCCCACTTGATACTTGAATTTGGCATTATATTCTTCTATCTAGTTGGTGGTTCTCTAGATCACTCCTTATTTCTTATATACCAATGCCTCTAATTAGTCATAAGACTTTTCAAGTGATACTAGGTCCCATATCTTTTGGCTATTGAAGGATCCATGGGGTACATTGATGAGGTTGTTCAAAGCATCCTACTGCAATTATTTTTTCAAGTCCACACCATCAAGATTTACCATTACTCTCAGAGTGTCCTCAATTTCTATCATCATAGTCTTTTGAGATTTCTCTTATCCTTTTATATCAAAGGTGCCATCCTTAAGCATGGATAACCTATGATTTATGGCCAATTGTCATTCTCTAGTAATATTAAGATCATCTAAAGAGATAATATTTTTTTTTACTAAAGCATCTATGCCCATATTACATATCTCATCTATTTTGAGCTTGAGTGCCTCCCAACTCTTGATATTAGCATCATATACAAATTCTAGGGAGTTATACTCTCCTCATATATTTTTCTCATTATCAATCCATTCCATGGCTATATACATGACTTCCTTAGCTTGGGTTGTCAATTCCTATTGTCAATCTTTTGTTTCTCATCCTATGGTCTTCAAATCCCCTTTATAGGTGAATATTAGTAATCCAAGGGGGATAAGGGAAGGGTCAGGAACCTGGATGGTAATTGGAGTCACTAATTGAGGCTCACTCAATAAATTTTACAAGTACTAGATCATATCTTGGTTATCTACCTTTAGCTCTTCCATGATGGCTTTATATTTTTCCATTATATGTGTTACCATGTTAGCCAGGACTTGTGAAGTATGATTCAATTCCTTCCTTGATGGATCCTCAATATTGTAACTGTAGATGGAGAAGCTTTCTATGAGAGTATTTTTTTTAGTGCATCTAGAGGAGGAATGGATACTTCAACACTCATTTCCCACTTGTTAGTGAATGTCATTCAAACATGCATTCTAACCTTCTTTAAGGGCTTAGCCTTTTAATTTGTAATAATTTATGCTATGTCAATATACCCTAGATTTCTCATCACATCCTTATTTTACTTTACCTATTATAAAACCCAAAGAAGGGGCTTGGCCTAGAAACCTATCAATGTTGTAGATGCTAAGGATGGCCTTGTGGTAGTGATGAGTGGTGTCAATGAGGGAAAAACTACTTGGAATGACATTGTCTTGAGAAGAGGACTCAACACAATCTATTATATGTCCTCATCACTTCCCTAATTTTTATTTTTTTCCTCCATAACTAGTTTTACTCACTCCAAAATTTAAAATTTTGACCCAGGATGGTGGGAGTCCATGTGTAATTTGTTAATGTAGCTTACCTTTTTTATGGGTTGGATGGAGGATACAACAATGGCTTCTCCTTCCTTACTAATTTGGGCTATTGGGCCTATCAAGGCTATGGTGACTTCCTTATCATGTTTCTGTGACTCTACACTAATCATGGCCTCATAACCTTTATTTTTCTTTGAGTCATGCACCTTGATGGTGGGGAGGACCCCTCAAGGGACATTAATTGAAGTAAAAACCTTGGGGGAACCCTCTTTAGCACCTTTATCAAACTCCAAAGTTATGAGGGTTCCTATTTATAAGCTTGATCCCTCATCTCCTCCTTTATCATTTTCCTACTCTCCCACCTTTGCACTACTAGTGATGGATTAAATGTCATCCCCGAGTTCACCTTGATCCCTTTCATTTAGCTTTAGGGTATCTTTAATTTCACTAGCTTTGCTCTAACTAGGTGACTAAGAAATAACATTCTAGACAAATGCCTTTGTCTTTAGGGATTGTGGCTCCTTTTCAATAGGGGCCTCTACTTAGGTAGCCACCTCAACTCCAACCTCCAAAACATCATCAAGAAATAAAGGATCATCTAGAGCCTTGACCCCTTCATCATCACCTTCACCTTCTTCTATTGTAGATTCCACCTCTATAGATATGCCTTTCGTCAAGATCCTTTATGGGATATGATGCCTCTCCCTATGGGTTCTTTGCCTAGTTCTTACCTTAGGGGGAGTGAATGTGCATTATTTTTTCATTACTTTTGCTATCAGCCATCCTTCATCTAATTTAACCCTCTTGCTCATATCCCTGACCCTCTATGTGTAAGAAGCTTAATTTTATCTTCTCTTTAGTGGGAACTCTTTGGTGATCGAGTCTTTGAAAGAATTTATCCTCTACTTGATCAGAGACTTGATTGAAGATTAGAGGGCCTTATTAACTCTCTTTTGCTTTTGTGGCTGCTCTAATTCTTTGCCTCTTCTCTTCCTTCAATATATTTTAGGAGAAGGATCGACTACATCCTATTATGTAGGTAGGATATTTAGGATTGATGTTTGACTAGCCATATGGGATATTGAGATGGTCAACACCATTAGGTCTTCCCTCCCTAAAATTGATATGAGAGTGACACTATCAAGTATAACCTACTCCATGAGAATTTTATCCCAATTATTATCCAAGCTTGTTATTTTTGAGAAAGACAACATAGCCTTAAATAATGCCATCATCATCTTCTCGATGTCCACTAGTTTGATGAATTTAATGTCTTTGATCTTTGTTTTCCCCTTGCTTGCTATAGATGATGATGGGGTCAGAGGGTTACCAATGTATGTAGGGAGGAAGGCATTTAATTCCTTTATCTTTCTTAACTCTTGGAGGGTAGGGGTGTCATATCTTGAGGTTAATTCCATTTTCCTTTGACCATATGAAAGTTTTCATCATTATCCGAACTACTCACTACGGTATGGAGTTATCTTCTTGCACAGTGAATTCTAGCTGATTGATGGACTAGGATTCAATATCATCCTTATCATATGCTAAAGAGAGTGTTAGCTTGTCTTCTACCATATCCTTAGTGATAAGAGAAATGTTGTAGGATAGGACCTCTTGCACTATTGGCCTCATATATTCCCACTTTCTAACATCTTCCTTAGTGGTACAATTAGACCAAAGGTATTCATAATGAGACTGATGCAATATTACATTTGTCACCATGTTCACCAACCACCTAATGTCATAATTGTGTTAGGGTAGTATATTATCAAATGTATACATGCTTATTTCCCACTCTAGCCCCTTTACCTTAGCCATTAAGGGGCATGTGTAATACCTAATTTTCACAAGGAATTTGAAAGGGTTATTGATCTTTTTGGAAAAAATCATCTCATGTAGAGGCACCATTTACTAGCTTAGCTCCATGATCACCAATTTTTCATCCACATATCTTAGGAGCTTGTGAGTTTCCCCCATATAGTCACTAACCTTCATGTATGTGAATGTCCAAAATTTAATGTATGTGGCAACATTTTTTCTATTACTTGGCCATAGTGGACATTTTGTTTACGCTCCATAAAGGGTAAAATACGCTCATTGTGGGGGTGAAAAAGTAGTTATGTACCTTCCAAAAATTATTCCTAGACCCCTCTAGGCTTACTTCAGCATATATCTTATACATTCTCATCCCTATGGGGTTCCTAGTCAGTCACTATAAAACCTTGTTGTGCACTAGGATATACATTAGGTAGGAAGACATATAAAATGTACCTTTAAATTCTTCCTTGGAAAGGATGACTACTTAAAGTTACATCATTTATGCATGCAAATTTTCACTAAGGATGGTGGCCTAGTCAATCTTCCTTTTCCCTTTTAGCATGTAAATCATGATTAAAAACATCCATGTCTCAAACTTATTAGTAGTGGGTATCCCATAAATTTTAGCATCCATGGATACAACATACTGAGGTAACTCATTAAATTTTGCCAATTTCAAGTTCTTTGACATCTTTCAGACCTTTTATCTTTTCCTTTCTAGCCAACATGAGTTCATGATTTTTCAAATGGCTCTCTAACCTTTAAAAAATGTATTGTTGGCATTCCTTAATGGTGAGTGTGATAATTTTTGGTTGAGGGGGAATGTCAAGCATGGTGTTGAGGAATTAGAGAGTAAAAGAGCATACCACTAAATGAATACCATTGACAATGGTTCTAGTATCTAGTTGATATGATTAAGCGCATGCTATGATGAGCTTTTGGTATGGATTAGCTAGGGGGAATGATATTATAGGTAAAATTTAGCTCATACCAACATTGTCAACTACTTGTGGGGGGTTGGGGTGTTGTAAGACATTCAATAGGGCCCTAAAATCCAAATACATGACATTAGTGTCCTTGATTGAGTCTGAAATTGATACAATGTTTCCTTTGGATGTTTTTGAAGAAGTTTCCATATTTTTTCAAGTCTCTTATTACTATATTAACTTAGAGATAAACTTATTTGCACTAAAATACTTCTTGACTGAGCTCTCAATTGCCTCTTGAAACACTATGCAACAATGATGCCAAATACTTTTTAGTGTTAGTGAAGGCTATACACATGTAGAAATGGAGACCTTTTGAGACTGATACTTTGATTTACTATATTCATGTTATTCTTCATTCTGGCATACTTAGTCACTTAGAATCACAAATATTTAGCTCTAAATGTGAAGGGTGAGTTCGAATGAAAAAAACACTTAATTATAAACCCTTGAATTTAAGAATTAGGTTTACCATTAATGCTCAAAAATGAGGTAGCTAATCATCACCTACCCCATTAATTACTTAAGCCTCATTTTAAAAATAGAGGGAAAACATAAGGCCTCCCATTGTGTGCCAAGTGACCTTCATTTTATAATACATGGAAAAATATGAGTGAATCATAGATTTAAAAAAATATTTTTAGGCTCTCCAGAACTTGTGTACCTTTTCACTTGTTATGATCCTCTAGTGTTTTAGGGCAAGAAGTCTTGAGTCCCTATTGATATCAAGGACACCACTTTCAATGATCCTACTTTTGCAAAAAAATGGGCATTCGAGACTTTGGGAACCCTTTGGAAAATTTTCATAAAAGTAAGTGAGGCAATTTCCAAAATATTCCCAAAGTTGACAAAAACCTGAGTGCCTCCATGTGGCTCAAATATTCTTTATAAAATTAGAAATCTAGGCCTTATGGATTTTAAGCACCATGCCCACCAAAAGGTAAGTGGGGCAATTATTTAAAGAGGCCTAAAGTGTTTGAGGGTCCAACACTCTACCACATGTCCAAATCAAAAATGAAGCTCAGTTCATAGCCACTTCTACCATGTATATCAAATTTCTTCAAAAGGGGAAAAGTGCAAAATATTTCCATCCCCTAAATCTTACTCCTGGGGGTCCTTTGAGTCAGATATATATATTTCATTTAGTTCATTAAACTACTCCTCACCTTAATAACCAAAACACATAAACATATCCTATTACTTTTATCAAAGACATTGACATAACTCTTTTTCTTATAATGAAGGATCCAAGCTTGGAAAAGACTTGGTTACAACCTCATTTGTCCACTATAGATTCTCATGCCATAGGATCTTTGTTCTACATGCTGCAACTCTTCAATCTCTCTTGAGCCTCTAATTGTCCCTTTAGACTCATCTAATCATGATAAGAGACATGATAACTTGAACTACATGTCCCAACCTCTCTTCCTTATGAGGGAAGGTAGGAAACTAAAACATTGAAGCTCACTTAGCTTGGGCACAAGGAATTCATCATATAAAAACCCAAATTTCTCTAGTGTAATTTTGGGCAACAACATAAGATCCTACTTAGGGATGAGTACCCCTAATAGGTACATAGAGAACATCAGGCTAGTTGCCTATCCATTGGGTTATGGAGTCAATAAGAAACATACCATAGGTGAATCATTATTTTAATAAGTCAACCAATCAAATGAAAAAGAATAGGGATAGATAAAAATACAACATGATTATGGGGACCATAAGAGAGATAATTATATACAAATATATAGGGGTAAATAGAGATTCAATCTAATAAATTCTTGAGATGTTTACCATTTATTGGTATCTCTAAAATATACTCACTAAAATATTTGAGATAGAAGGTATGATTCCCTGTTTGACAGTCGATGGTATAGGGACCCATCCAAAGGAAATCAAATATGATATGCTTCCCTTTGTCTTCATGTCTACTATCCTAGAGCAAAACTAGATCACCAGCCTAATAATTTCATGGATTAATTTTCTGTCAAAGATCCTTTTGAGATGCTCCTTAAGTTTTATGTGCTTTTCATGAGCCTACCTCTTAGATTCATCAAATCAATAATCTAGTCAATTTTCCCTTCATAATGGCTTATTTATGTTCCTACCTTAGTCATTTGTCACATGAATTGGTACATAAGAAATTTTAGATTTAAAGGAAATATATCATAGGTCCCATACATGAGCTCAAATGGACTCTTTCTAGTGGATCTCTTTAGAGTCAACCTATTCACCCAAACAACAAACATCAACTACTCACCCCATTTTCTTTTGTTGTCAACCAGAGTCCTCTGGATAATTTTCAATATGTTTATATTGTGGGAACTTTCTTGTCCATTTCCTTTTGTATTATGTTTGGAGGTGTATGCTAAGGTATTCCCATAATCCTCACACAATGCACTTAATTTTTGGGCTTTAAATAACATAACATTATCAGATACCATCTTGACTACTACCCCAAATTGATAAATCATATTATTTAATAACAAATTTATGACTACTTGGTGGGTTGATCTCCTGGTAGGAATTTATTCAACCCATTTTGTGAAGTAATCAGTGGCCACCAAGATCCATCTATGACCAATGCTTGAGGCTTCTAAGATTTCTCCCATAAAATCCATCCCCCATTATCTTAAAGGTCCCTCAATAGATACCAGTTGTAGGGGAAGTGATCTAAATGCCTTCATTATTCTAGAGAACCACTAACATTCATCACATTTTCTAACCTAGGTAGTTACATCTTTAAATAATGTCGACCACTAATGTTTGGCCCATATGATCTTATGTGCAGTGACCTTTGGGGAGAAATGGCCACCACACACACCACTATGTAATTCTATATTTATTGGAGACACCTCACTTTCCACTAAACATCTCAAGAAAACACATCTAATTTTCTCCATGCAAGGTCATCTTATAGTAGAATATACTTTTGGGACATGAACTTCAATGTCTTTCTTTGATTCTTCTCCAAATGAGGAGGATAACTTAGATTATTTAGGTAATTCACTATGTATCTATACCATGGGGATCTTTTATACTTTGATCTAAAATTATCCACCATTATTTATGTATTATTCACCTCCATAGCTTTGAAATTTACCTCGATCATCAACTTTTCCAAACCCATGCCCCTGATGAGCTTGGTGGTCTGTATCTCTAGGTCATATTCTTGTAGTCTATTAACCCATTGGTACCTCTTATTAGTAGTTTCAATTTGAGTTACTATGCCCCTAACCATAGTGTGAGGGACATAGGCAATAATATTTGAACTCAAAACATAGGACTTGAATTATTTAATAGCCTTCACAAGAGTGAAGGCTTGATTTTCCATTATGGTATATCTAGCCTTAGATCCTTGAAGTGCCTTGTTGGAAAAGGCAATTGGATGCTCATGACATTCTTCATTCTTTTGTAGTAGCACTGCAACATTTGTATTCATAAAGGAAAATGAAAAGATCTAGAACTCTTTTCTATAGTCTAGGCTAATAAGCATTAGGGCCATTTTCAAGGCTACCTTGATGTTTTGAAATGACTGGGTAGCTTTTTCATGCCACTTTATAGTTTGATCCTTCTTCAAAATTTAATTGATCAGCAAATTAATCTCTACAAAATTAAAAATAAACCTTCTAACAAAATTAATTTGGCCAAAGAAAGATTGAATAACTCTCTTGGTCTATGGGATGGGTACTTTATCAATGGCCTCCAGCGACTTAGGGTCTATCATAACACCTTTTTGGGACATAATGTGTCCCAATAAATTTTCTCTTTATACTCCAAAATGACATTTCTTAGGGTTTAGGGAGATCCTAAACTCTAAGCATCTGATAAGTAATTGTTCCAAATTCACCATGTGGTCACTCCTCTTTTTGAAGTACATAGTGACATCATCTTGGTAAACAATAATGAATTGTTCAATCAATCCAGTGAAGGCTACATACATTTGTCTCTCAAAGGTGGTACTTGCATTGATTAAACCAAAAGGCATTCAAACATATAGGTAAATTCCCCATAGGGTCATGAAAGCGGTCTTGGCCCTATCTAATTTTTTGACCACTACCTGGTTGTATCCAGAAAAATCATTGAGGGTCAACAATAGCTCCTAACCACTGATATCTTGAAGCATATTATCCATGTTAGGTAAAGGATAATTATATTTCAAATATACCTTGTTCAAATTTTAAAAATCTACATAGAATTGGATGTCTCCATATTTTTTTCTAATTGGTACAAGGTTGGCCACCCATGATGAATATCTGATAGGTTGAATGATCCCATAATATATTAGATTCTTTAGCTCTTCTTACATTTTGGTGGCTAAGATGGGGTTAATCATGCATTGTTTTTGGTGAAATGGATTTACATTGGGATGTAGGGGATAACATGTTGAAATAAATCCTCTCTATAAGCCTTCAATTCTACGTAAAACCGTGCCAAGAAATCTTTTTACTTCTTCAATATGGTGATGAAAGTTTCCTTTTCATATTTAATTAAGTGAAAATTGAGCTAGATATTCCTTGGGTTCTTTGGTGTCCTAAAGTTAATCTTGGTCACTTCTAATATAGAAGTGTTTCTAGATTTGATTTAATTAGATTCATCAAAGGTTACTTCAAGACTAACCAACCAATAAGGATGGTTTTATTCTTAAGCTAGACTATTTCTTTACCCTACAGGGTTTCTTTCCCATCATAGGCATGGATCATAGAATCCCAGTCTATAATAGTTCTCTCATATTCCTCTATGTAGCATAAGAACATGTTTATGTTCTCATCATCTTCAAAGACTTTCCAGTGATTAATATTGTCTAAAATAGAGGGCCTTACCAATGTTTCAAATTGATATTCATAAGAAAAAATTTTAGGCTCAATCCTAAATTCTATATCTCTCATTGTGACCACATCTACCAAATGATTGAGCTCTCGGGCATGGTACTAGATGTTGAAGGAATCAAACTATTCAAGATAGTCCTAAATAGCATTTTGGTACTACTTCAATCTCTTTTGCTTTGTGGGGTAAACAACCTAAACATGTTTAACCACTAACTCAGATTCACCCTTTACTAATAACCTTTTGAATCCATACTCATGGGCAATTTGGAGGCCTATCAAAAGTTCTTCATATTCTATAGTATTGTTGGTGCACTAAAAAACCAACTAAAAGGAGAAATTAAAAATTTGGCCATCAGGAGTATATAAAATAACTCTAAACCCATTTTCAAAATTGGAACATGATCCATAAAAATGCATAATCCAAATGGAGTATTCATCTTGGATACCAACATCAGGGGGCATCTCTATAAACTTGACATTTCACACAAAGCTCTTGATATCTCTGTCTACATACAACACTTCATCCAACTAGTACTTGGGGTCTTCCAAGATATGAATAATTTGTGGTTCATAATTTAGGAAAACCATTTTCCCATCCAAAGGTATTTTGGAATAGGATAAATACATCTAAACACTACCACCAATGTTAGCAACCCACTTCCTAGAGAGTAACATACCCCACTTAGGTAAATAGTCTAAAATAATGACATCCATACTCAAGAAATTTTTGGGGTATTGCACAAGCTATACCACCAACCATTTTACCATGCCAATAATATGCACTTCTCTAGAATGTATGGCAAGGGATCATCCATACACTGTAGTTATTCTTATGTATAATTCATTTAGTAAAGCTAGTGGCATGATGTAACAAGATGCACTAGAATCAAACATGTAATTATGGATGATAAATCTAGTAATCATCAAGGTGGTATATAATGGGTCAACATAAATTTATCTCTCTACTAGTGTCATTCCTAGGTACACTTCCAAGTACTACTCAAAAGATTTTGAGGTATTCTTCTTTTCTCTAGGGAGGATGAAGGGAGGCTCTACACCAATAATTTCATTAGCTGTGACTTTTTCTTTGAACCCCAAATATTTTAAAGGTCTCTTTATATTCCCTAAGATCCTAGGTAGCTCCATCAAAGTTATTTTGACCTTTAGCTAACTCATTACATGTGCAATGTCACAAACATTGTATTTAGGTAGCAAATTATTGATAGGTAAACTTGTGACACCTTCACTCAAAATATGCCCTTATAGTGTTAGGGGCACAAAAATAGGAGGGCTAATACTTTTGACTTCATTATTCAAAGGATGCTTCCTAGGCTCATACTTCTTAGGAATGCTAGATCGAAAAGGGGTTTAATTTTAGCATAAATACCTCTTGGTTTGGCATGATAAGGTGCAGGACCAGACTTAGCAGGATTTTATACCTCCTTAGTTCTAGTAGTTGTTTTTTATTTGGTATTTACCATAAGATCAAGAATAATTTCAAATTTTGGGGGATTATTTGATCCTTTCTTCCTAGATTATACTCCTTTTCTTAGGCAATTTTAGAATGAATCATCAACTTATAGTCCTCAATTGATGGGGGAGAGTCCAAATACTTCTCTTTCATCATTGATCTCAAGAACTCTAAATAATGAACCAACAACTCATATTCATGCATCATATTGATTTCATAGACAATGTTTAGGGATAGAGCTCTTACCTTTTCACATGCATCCTATAATGCTTGAGCAATGATAACACCCATTAATTCCATTGATGGAGAAGGAACCATTACACCCTATTAATCAAAACTAAAAGTGAAACAAGCATAGGCTAGGGTGTCCCTATAGTTTAGGACTGATGCAGTACTTACCTCTTCTCCCCTAAAGATGTAACTCTCCACCTCCTAGAAATACACTATGTAGAAGTCATCTTCATCAAATGCCGCTTTAGAACCAACTACCTCTAAACCACCTTTAGAGGCTATGCTACATGGGGGTTGAAGGAAAAAAACACCTTATTTAACCATAAATTGAAATTCTTCACACATTCCTTGGGATTATTTTTTAGGTTCTCAAACTTGACCAATAAGAATCATGGGTTTATACACTTACCAAACTACATCTTGAATGCATTGATCATTGCATGCCAAATATCTATAGATCCATCAGGGAGGGACTTGAACCACTCTCAAGCCTCATCCTCAAGTGTGTCAACAAAGATATTTATACACACATCCTCCAAGTCAATCCCATAGTCTTCAATAACATTTAAAAAGGCTTTCAAATGTTGCTCCCTAAACACCACATTATTTCCCTAGAACTTAGGTAGGACATTTCTAATCTTGAAAAGCATGTCATTGGGAAAATGGGCATACTAATGAAATTGATGGTCTAAATCTTGGGATCATGAATGGTCTATTTTGATTACCCAAATCTTAATCATCCTCTCAATTATTTTCATTATTTTAGCATTAAACATCCTCCTTCTTAAGTCATACTCTCCCATTTTTGAATCAGATGATGAAGGCAAACCAAGGGGAAGTTGAGAGTGAACACTATTCACAAAAATGGAAAGATGGGAAATTATTCTTTGGGGAGAGGGAACTTGACTCGTAGGAATTTCAAAATTATCCAAAGAACTTTGGTAACCTTCAACTGATGGGATGCTAGAGAACAAGGGGTGCATGTGAAGAGGAACAAACTAATCAAGTCCTACATGATATCAAGAGCCTTGACCCACAATAGGTTTCCAAACTTGTTTTCTTTTAGATGGTAATTTCAATTCATAGACAAGATCCTTTGAAAGATTCCATCATAAAGAAGATCTAGTACACTCCAATTTTTTATAGATGAAGAGAAGGTTCATAGACAAGGAAGGTACAAATAACAAGCACTAGTTCTTTAAACTTGTGATATAATAGAGTCACCACTAGAATGAGGGATTCTAGACAAACAAAACTAGGCATAATTATAGAGAGATGCTTGTTTTTACACATTGATAACACTCTTCAAAGATCTTAAATAGATTTCCATAAACAAGGGTAAATGTTCTAAAGAGAATTACAATATTACCAATATAACATAGGTGAGAAAGTTAACTTGGAAACAAGGTGAATAAAACACTTAATATTCTCTAAAAACTAGGCCTATAGCAAGGGTGTTAAGGTCTCTGACAATGGTTTCAAAAAAATCTTGTTGGTTCCTAATTGCACACCACCATCACTCAACCTCACATACCTTAGAAATGGGGGGTGCAATTCAAAGGTGAGGATCTACTTGAGATGTCATTAGAGTTGAGTAGGGCTCAACACCTTGAAATAACTGAATGGGGACAATGACCAAGAGGGGCCCAATAAAGGGGATGGTTAGTTCCCTACTACTTTTGGCTCTACCTGAACCAAGATGAGAGGACATATGTGGGTAACTCATTCTAATGAAGGAATTTTTAACCATAAACCTTTATGAGGATGTGTAATTAGGGAAAATGGGGTATGACCAAACCATAATGAGACTCACACACTCCACTCAAGAAGGGATGCCACATGAAATGCATGAATAAATTTTGTCATATTAGAGCTTCTTGAGATAGATGAGAAAATGGAATAAAATATTCAATGTGGATATTATTTTTGAATGATAAGGAGTAAGAAATAAATGTAGTGTTAGGATTTTGATCACATAAAATTAACACACTTTAGGTAAACCATGTATAATGCATCCATTAGGCAAGAAATACCTATGGTATGCAAGCTATATGTTGTATGTGAGGTAGAACAAGGTAAGATAATGTTTATATGAATATATTATTAGAAATATGTGTAGGGATAATAATTGAACATTGAGGGATTCATATAATCATGATATCATCTTTATTAGTAGATGCTTGCTTGATTCTGGAGACAACTAGGAAAAAGCTACACACAGATGGTCCTTGAGAAATTATGAGCAACACTACAAGTTACCCCTCAAGAATTCATTCCTATTGTATTCATGAGTGAAAGAATACCCTTAAAAAGTCTATCAATGATTTATTCCCAAAAACATTAAAATATAAAATATCTTACATTCTACTTGTACCTTATAAATGACTACCATAAATAAACATACACTAGACAACCAATCTGTATAGCTTGCAAAAAGAAACATTGCACTTAAACAACAAGAAAAAATGAAAATAATGAACATATTATTTTCATTCATTGAGAAAGGATCATTTAAAATATATTTCTTAAAAAATTGATATCATGAGACACTATGTTGAATGACTCTATAACAAGGGAACATCATGGATGATCTCAAAGCTTGCCAACAATGTTACAAATGAAATTTATTTGGCACCATGGCACTACACATGGATGAATCTCTAATATATATCATCTATACTCAAATTTTAGCTAACCTTTGTAAAGGGATAGACCCCCTTTACTTATATAATTTTATAGCCACACTTGGCATATTCTACAAAGATACCCCAGCTAGAAGATTCCAGTATAGGCCTAGGGTTGGTTATAATGAACTTGATTCCTCATATTTGCAGTTGTGCTCTTATGATGATGAATAATATGATTATCCACTAAAGAATAATATTTATAGTTATGTAAAAATAAAATAAACGCACAAGGGACAAAGTAAAACTTTATCCACCTATACAAAGAAACAAAGATGTCCCTTTCTTAAACAAAACAAACTTTGAAAGGGATGTGCCACTATTGGGATAAGTAAAATGGATTCCCAATAGGAAAAGAGAAAAAAGGAAAAAAGGACAAGAAGAGAAAGGAAGGTATGGAATGATTCTATTTTGGGAAAGAAGTCAGGGGTATTTAGTCATGATGTAGAGTCTACATTGATGACTGTGTCCTTCACCAGCTTATTTTTGTGTGTAACAAACTTTGAAATCATAGTGATGAGGATATTTCTATCTAGGCCCACTTAATATTTGAATTTGGCATGATATTCATCTAGATAGTTGGTGGTTCTGTACAACACTCCTTGTTTCTTATGTACCAATGCCTCTAATTGGTCACATGACTTTTGAAGTGATACTAGGCCCCTTATCTTTTTTGTATTAAATGATCCATGGGGTGCATTGATGAGGTTCTTTAAAGCATCCTCTAATAATTCTTTTTTCAATTAGACTACACCATCAAGATTCACCATTTATATTAGAGTGGCCTCAATTTTTGTCCTCATAGCCATGAGACATTTCTCTTCTCGTTTTATATCAAAGGCACCATCCTTGGGCATGGATATCCTATGCATTATGGTCAACTAAAATTATCTATGCTTTTTAATACCATCTGAAGAGGAAATATTTTTTAATACTAGAGCATCTTTTCCCATATTACATGTCTCATCTATTTTAGTCCTAAGTGCCTCCCAAATCTTGATATCAAAATCATATACAAATTCTAGGGAGATACACTCTCATCATCTGTCTTTCTCATTATCAATCCATTTCATGGCTATATATATGACTTCTTTAGCTTGAACTATCAAGTCCTATTGCCAATCTTTTGTTTCCCATCCTTTAGTCATCTAATCCTCACCATGAGCAAAGTCTAGTGATCCAAGGGGGATAAAGGAATGGTTAGGAACCTCGATGGTAGTTGGAATCACTGCATGAGGATCACTTAGTAACTTTTTCAAGTATTGAATCATAGCCTAGTTCTTCACCTTCATCTCTTCCATGGTGGCTTTATATTTATCCATTATGTGTCACCATGTCAACCAAGACTTTTGAAGTATTTTTCCTTTCCTTTCTTGATGGATCCACAAGATTGTAACTATAGATGGAGTAAATTTTTAAGGGAGCATTCTTTTTTAGTGCATATGGAGGAATAATGGCTACTTCATCACTCCTTTCCCAATTTTTAGTGAATGCCATTCAATCATGCATTTTGGCCTTCATCAAGGGCTTAGCCTTTAGTTTTTTAATAATTTTTACTATGTCAATATCCCCTATCTTGCTCATCACATCTTTATTTTCATTCACCTAGTCTAAAACCCAAAGAAAGGGCTTGGTCTAAAAACCTACTAAAGTTGTGGATGATGAGGATGGCCTTGTGGTAGTGATGAGTGGTGCCAATGAGGAAATAGATGCCTATAATGCTACTAACTTGGGAGGATATCTCAACACAAAATATTCTATGTCGTCATTACTTCCCTACTTTTTCTTTTCTTCATTAGAGACTAGTTTTACTCACTCCAATATTTCAAATTCAAACCCAAAATGGTGGGACTCCATGTATAATTTGCCAATGGAGCTCACATTTTTGATGGATTGGATAGAGGATACAAAAGTGGCTTATCTTTCCTTAATACTTTGGGCCACTAAGTTACAGAGGCTATGTTGACTTCCTTGTCATGTTTGGGTGACTCTTCATAAATCATGGCCTTAAAACTTTTATTTTTCTCTAATTCATGCACCTTGATGGTGGGGATGACCCCTAGGGGGTATTTAATTGAATTAGCATAATTGGGGTCACCCTCTTTGACACCTTTATTTAATTTTGACGTTGTTGGGATGCCAATTTTTAGGCTTGATCCCTCATCTCCTCCTTTATCCATTTTCTACTCTCCCACCTTTGCACTAATGGTAAGGGACTGAATGTCAACCCCATGTTCACCCTGATCTTGTTCATCTAACTTCAGGGTGTTTTTAACTTCACTAGATTTATCCTACCTAGGTGATTGAGAAATAACATTATGGAAAAATTCCTCTATCTCTAGGGAGTGGGGCTCCTTTTCAATAGGGGCCTCTACTTGGGTAGCTACCTTATCTCCCACCTCCACAACATTATCATAAAATAAAGGATCATATAGATCCTTAACCCCTTCATCATCACCTTCGCCTTCTTCTATTCTAGGTTCCCCCTCTATATATGTTCCCTCCATCAAGATCCTTGATGTGGTATAACACCTCTACCTATGGGTTCTTTGCCCATTTCTTACCTTAGGGAGAATGAAGGCACGTTTCTTTTTCATTACTTCTAGTATCATCTTTCCTTCATCTGAGTCCTCCCCCTCACTCATATCATTAACCCTATATGTATAAGAAGCTTGATCTTCTCTTCTCTATAGTGGTAACTCTTTAGAAATTGGGTGTTTGAAAAAAACTATCCTTTTCTTGGTTAGAGGATTGATTGAAGGTTATAAGTCCTTATTAACTCTCTTTTGCTTTGGTGGCTCTGCTAATTCCTTAGATTCTCTCTTCCTTGAATATATTTTTGGAAAAGGATCAATTACAACCTATTATGTAGGTAGGATAGTTGAGATTGATGCTTGATTGGCCATAGGGGAGCTATTGAGATGGCCAGAACCACTAAAGCTTCCCTCCCTAAAATCAATATGGGAGTGGCACTACCTAGTGTGACCTACCCCATGAGAATTTTATTCCAATTATCAACCAAGCTCATTATTTTTGAGAATGACAACCCACCCTTAGATCATTCCATGGGCATATTTTTGATGTTTACCAGTTAGTGAAGTCAATATCTCTAAGCTTTATTTTCACCTTGATTATTATAAATGATGATGGGATTAGAGGGTCACCAATGTATGTAGGGAGGAACGCATTTAATTTCTTTATCTTTCTTAACTCTTGGAGGGTATGGGTGTCATATGTCCTAAGGTTGATTCCATGTTCCTTCAACCATCTAAAGGTTCTCTTCATTATCCACATCACTCACTAGGGGATATAGCCATCTTCTTATATAGTGAAGTTTGGCTAAGTGATGGACTAGGGTTCAATATTATGCTTATTACATGATAAGGAGAGTGTTAAATTATCATTTACCATGTCCTTAGGGATAGGAATGATGTTTTTAGGCTATGACCTCCTACAATGTTAGCCTCACATATTCCTACTTTTGGACATCTTCCTTGATGGTACTATCAAACCAATGGTATTCATAGTGAGACTGATACAATATTACATTTATCACCATGTTCACCAACCACATGATGTAATAATTGGGTTGGGGTGGCATCTTATCAAATGTACACATGCTTATTTCTTACTCCAACCCCTTTACCTTAGCTATTAAGGGGCACGTGTAATACCCTATTTTCATAGGGAATTTGAAAGGGTTGTTGATATTTTTTACAAAAATCATCTCATGCAAAGGCACAATTTTCTAGCTCAACTCCATTATCACCAATTTTTCATCCACATATCTTGGGAGCTTGTGATGTGCCCCCATGTAGCCACTAACCCTAATGTATGTGAATGTCTGAAATTGAATGTATGTGGCCCCATATTTTTCTATTATGTGTTTGGACTTAGTGGATATTCAATTAATACTCTTTAGGGGGTAAAATATGTTCATCATGGTGGTGAAAAAGTTGTTATTCACCTTTAAAAAACTATTCTTAGACCCCTCCAATGTTACCTTAGGATATATCTAATAGATTCTCATCCCTATGGGGTTCCTAATAACTCCCTAAAAACCCCTATTATGAACCAAGCTACACATTATGTAGGAATACATATAGAATGTACCTTTAAATTCCTCCTTGTAGAGGATGGCCACTGTACAAATTGTCACTGAGGATGGTGGCCTAGTCAATCCTTATTTTCACTTCCAACACATAGAGCATGATAAAAAGCATCTATATCTTAGACTTCTCACCAGTGGGTATCTCATAAATTCTAATAGCCATGGATATAGCATACTGAGGTAGCTCATTAAATTCTACCAATTTAATGTTCTGTAATATCCTTGATACCTTTTGTCTTTTCTTGGATAGCCAACTTGAGTTCATGATGTCCCAAATGGCTCTCACATCTTTTTTAGTGTATTTCTTACATTGTTCAATGTTGAGTGTGATACTTTTTCATTGAGTGGGAATGTTAAACATGCTTCTGAGGGCTTCAAGATTAAAGGAGCATACCACTGATTGACTACCATTGATGATGGTTCTAGTATGTAGATGACATGATCGAGCACATGATATAATGAGTTATGGGTATGGAATAGCTATGGGGAAGGCTATTATTGGTGTAATGTAGATCATGCTAATATTGGTAACTACTTGTGGGGGGTTGGGGTGTTGCAAGACATTCAACAGGGCCCTAAAATCCAAATCCATGACATCACTATCCTTGAATGAGTCTAACACTAAAATGATGTTTCCCTTGGATGTTTTTGAAGAAGATATCATTTTTTCAAGTCTCTTATTACTATATTAACTTATAAATAAACTTATTTACACTAAAAAACTTCTCAACTAAGCTCTCAATTACCTCTTAAAACATTATACAACAAGGTTTCTAAACACTTACTGGTGTTATCAAAGGTTATAAAGAGGTGTAATGAAGACCTTTTGAGACTCATACTCTAATTCACTATATTCATTTTGTTCTTCTCTCTGGCACACTTAGTCACATAAAAGCACAAATCTTTACTGTGAATACAAAGGGTGATTTAAAATGAAGAACAACACTTATTTACAATCCATTTCATTTTAGAATTAGGATTACCATTAATGCTCCAAGATGAGGTATCTAGTCAACACTTACCACATTAATTACTTGAGCCTCATTTGAAAAATAGAGGGAAAATGTAAGGCCTCCCCTTATGTGTCAAGTGACCTTCCTTTTATAATTCATGGTGAAATATGAGTGAATCATAGATTTAATACATTTTTTTGAGCTATTAGGGACTTTCAAACCTTTTCACTTGTTATGATGCTTTGGTGTTATGGATAAAGATGTCTTGAGTCCCCGTTGATACCAAGGACAGCACTTACAAATATCCTCCTTTTCCAAAAAACTAGACATTCAAGCCTTTGGGGACCCTTTGTAAAATAATCATAAAGGTATGTGAGGAAATTTCCAAAAGGGTCTTAAATCTGACAAACACCTGAGCACCTCCATGTGGTTTAAATATTCTTTATAAAATCAGACATCTAGGACCTAGATATTTTAAGCACCATGCCCACCAAAAGGTAGGTGTGGCAAGTCTTCAAAGAGTCCCAAAATATCTGAGGGACTAATATTATGCCATGTTTAAAAATAAAAAATGAAGTTAGGGTCATGGCCACTTGTACCCTTTATACCAACTTTCTTCAAAATGGGAGAAGTGAAAAATATTTCCATTCCCTAAATCTTACTCCTAGGGGTCCCTTGAGTCAAATACATATATTTCATTTAGTTAATCAGACTACTCCTCACCTTAATGACCAAAACACATAAGTGTAGCTTATTATTTTTATCTTACACATAGACATATATCTTTTATTTAGTGTGAAGGATCCAAGATTGGAAAATACTTGGTTACACCCTCATTTATTTGATTTTTATTCTCATGCCATAAGATCTTAGTTCCACATGCTACAACTCTTCAATCTCTCTCAAGCCTTTCTAGGGTATTTTCCATCTTTGATAGACATCCCTTTGAACTCATCTAATCAAAATAACAAACATGATTTATCTAAATACATGTCCCAACCTCTCAATCTAACAAGGGAAGGTAGGAAATGAAAACATTAAAGCTCACTTAGCTCAGTCATAGGGAATTCATCACAGAAAGACCCAAATTACTCTAGTGTAATTTTGGGCACTAAGAGAAGGCTTGAAATAGGACATGTAAACCTTGATAAATACTCTATTATAGAATCTTGTGAATATAAATTTGATAAATCTAAGTTGAAAGAACACATTTATAAGTTGTGTAAAATAATTACCAAAGTGGCAAGTTCCACTCCTCAGTAATCATTTCTTTTAGGAGGTGCATTTGATCAACAAACAATAACTGAGGTATAAGAAACTATGGATAAAGCCAAGGTAGTTGACTAATGGATAGAGAAGATGTTACAAACTACATATAAATTTTTTAAATGATGTCTTAAGAGCTTTGGTTGACATTGAGAATAAATTACCATAGATATAGATAGTGATGATGGAGATGGAAAATGAGAATGGAATATCTGAATTGTAGTAAGAAAACCTTTAGTGAATAAATTATTTTATAAAAAAGGTTTTTATTAAATAAATTATTGTTATATAAAGGCTAATAAATAAATCAAAAAAAGAGGAACATCTTAAGTCTTTTCACATGTGTATTCATCAGCCAATGCTTGAAGAGATGGAGACTCTAAAAGAAGATGATCGTAACATAAAAGTGGATATTTAGGACTACATCTTCTATTTCACAAATGTTTGGTCTAATAAAAATCTAAGGACACCTAAGCAGTTAATTAAAAAGGCCATAACTCATTTCATACCAAAATATATAAAGGAGTTAATCAAAAGTCAACAAGAGGTGAAGAGGCTTGAGCCTAAGCTTGAAAAGGTAAAAGCTTATTTCAAGAAGCTAAAAATGGAACTAATATGATATGAAATAAAAAGTTAATTAGTTACCAAATTAGATGATGCATCAATCTAGTTCATGATGTCCCAACATATAAAGTATAGGGAAAAGTGTAGATCTGAAGTTCATGAATTAGAGTGATCGTTATTGCTTATCTTCTCAAAATTTTCTTTTATTTTCTTCTATCTTATCCTATTTTCTTATGACATCTCAACTAATTTATTTTAACTAATTTGGTTCTAATTAATTAGTTTTCAAGTAATGTCCTTTAGTGCAGTTACTTGTAAAAATAAGTTAATTTGTAAAATTTAAGACACAAGTAACTTATTTGGAAGCCATTACGTAAAGTTCTTTTGTAAAAACAAATTACTTTGGTGAGCTATATGCAACATGAAAAGAGATTGTTTTCATATAAATAATTAAACCAATAGGTGCTACATGTCATTGGCCCTGGCATGTCACACAAGATAAATTTTAGGAGGATGCCTCTTAATGATTTTCAATTTTTAGTGTATCGCATAAGAATTCAAGGAGTTGTGTCCTAATTGATTTTGACATCGAAAATAGTGTAAGTAATAGTGAAGGCCTACGTGACAAATGATGTTAAGTTTTGGAAAGTAATTGTAACTAAAGTAATAAAGTTTTGTCAATCTAAAACTTTGCATTTAGTTTTTTGAATGTTTTTGTGTGCTATTAGTTCAAAGTGAATAAGAAGGAAGTTTATTTTTTTGGAACTTCACATCTAAGGAGATAATTTGGTGAATTTTTTGAAGATTAAAATTGTAAATTTTTTATTATCTTTGAATCTAAACATGAACTCTAGTTTTTCTTAATCCTTTTCTAAAAAGGTATCATCTTTTAAATGTTTATCTATTTGTACAAATTCAATAAGCTCTATAAAACTAATTGTCTTTAAGTGCAGTTTTATTCTTTCTCACATATTCTAGTCTTTTATTTACTTTCTAATTTCTCAAAACTTATTTACATATTCTCTGAACTACCTACTTACTTGTTACAAAATCACTCTATTATGGTTCATAAATATTGTGATTATATTAATACACAAAAATAAGATCAATTGTGCATAATTTGTATATCCTATGAATAAAAAAAATTTGTGAATAGTTATAAATAGATAGAAATAAAACATATAGGATATTTACTATTAAATTATGGGGATATAATCTCATGACTACCTAGGTACTTTTGCTAGCCTAAAAAATATCGAGCCAACAAGTATAGACAAAAGGATATTAGTTAGAGAAAATTACATTGGTGGGTGATAGTAATCTCTATGTACTTCCAAATCATGTAAAAATTCATTGGTTTTGTTTCTTTTGCTTCTTGAACCATTGATTTGAAGGTTGGTTTCTAAAAACTCCTTTCACATCCCCAAAGGCTTTAAGTTTCTTCAATATTTGCATTTTTTTGTGAAAATCAAGTGGTGTATGTGTTCTTGAAGAGTGTTACCATCCTTATCATATCATTCTACATCTAGTTTGCATGTGTGGTGTGAATAATATGGTCACAAACATCTCATTATGATAGTAGAATACTCCACTCAGCCCAGAGATAATGTTTCTTTAGTGATAAAGTCTTACCTCCATGAATTGGTGTTTATGTTAAAGGTGATGTTGTTTCAAACCTTTCATAGTATGGTGAATAGTTATTCCTTTTAAGTTTGAGTCTCAAAAGTGGCATTCAAGGAGTGGAGGTGCTCAACACATAAGCATACTCATATTTCTTTGTGATTATCACCTACAGTCAAGTAAAACTAGGCCCTAGTCAGTCATGTTGATGACACATGAAGGTTTAAAGATTGTGAAGAGGATTATAAAGTATAAATATTAGAGATAATCCATTCAAGAGGTCATATATTTATTGGAAAGACCAATTTAATATACACTATCTTATATTTTATAGACCTACAAGAAATCACCAATGGTGATCTAATGCTAACACCACAAAGGTATAATTAGTGTTGAATGGTATACATTAGAACTCATTTGAGGCCTTAAAATAGGTTTAATAATATATAAAATATCAAGGTGGAAATATTAAATTTATTATATTTCATATATACCCAAGGCCTTGTTCCCAAGATGATAAAGTTGCAATTCAGAGAGTTTATCTTAATCTCTCTAAAAGGGGATTCTTCCACACACTATGACATCTCATGATAAAGTTCATTAAAGTATACCAAGGCCTAGTGGTTTCTCTCATACATCTCAAGCCTAGAGATAAGGTATTGAAATGAGAATGTGGTTTTATGGTCATGAAAAGATAGTGTAAGGAGGCTTCTAATTCAAGCAAGATCTCCCTTTAGACTTTTAGCAAACTACAATACTTTTGAAGCCAAAATAGTCTTACAACACAACATGACATAATGGTTGTAAGAATCAGTATATATTGAACTTAAATGAATCAGAGATGACACTAATGACCTCAAAACAAATTGAAGGAGTTGAGTTATAATGGTTTGACTCAGCTCATCACCTACATGAGTCCCTTTTTCTCTCAAATTGACACCTATAGTCTGACTATAGACTCATAGTTATTAGGAATAGTGAAAGGGGTGAGAGCATGACCTATAGGTATAAATGAATAATGTAAAGAATATAATTATATTAATTACATAAAAATAAATAAAGGGAATAATATATAGTGTTTAAAGTCATATCACCACTTACAAAAATCCTTTGTGTTCCTTAATGAAACAATCATAGTCTAACTACAAGTTAGTTCAGGATACTGAAGAGAGATAGCCAAAAGGTTGGAAAAGGTGTATAATAGATTGATAATATTGAGAAAACTATCAAATTTTAAATACTAACCACATAGTTTTATCAAATATAGGAACCATAGTAAATACATGTTCTAACTTTCCACTTAGTTTGAGGTTTTTATACCCTACAAATAATACACAGTCTTGAAATCTAGTTTTAGGGATTTATGATATTGAGGGCCTTAAAAATGTGACATATCCATGAAAATTGGTATATATAACTTTAAATACCTATTCAATCCATACATAACCTAATTTAGGCTTAAAAAATAGAATAAGTACCCTCTATTTTATCTCATACAGAGGACACTCCCAGTCAAGATAACTACATGTTTGGCATATGAATGATGAATAGATGAAGACAAAAATTTGAAATGGTCATAAGATATTTTATATATTTTAAATAAATATTAATAGGGTTATAAAATACCCTATAGTCACTAGATCATTCATAGGTGGATGTTAACATATCTAAGCATAGTGAGGCCTATTAGGCCTAGAACTAGGCTTATACCCTAATGGAATCTAGTTTGATTCAAATGAATGCATGAAATATCCATTCCTATTGAGTGCCTTCAAGGGGAGGTATAAGTTTTATAAGAGATATTGGTTTGTAGAGAATGACATCAAATTAGTCATTTTGACCCAAACTTCTTTTACGCCTACCTAGAATGCATAGAGAAGCTTGAGAGGCAATTTTAAAATGATCATAAATGTACAAAAACATTACACTATCCTAAAGGAGTTAAGGGTAGTTGAGGAGGGTCATGAAATTGAGATTTTTGGAATTGGTTTAGGGGTTGGATGTCTAGTTTTTATGAATCATCCCTAAGAAGGAAAACCTCTTTAAACACTCCTAAAACCTATCAAGAACCAATGGAAGGAATATAATTTGAGATTCATCTAGGAGGGATAAATTTCCCATGATAATTCTTTGAACATGTCTATAAATCTCTCAATATTCTTTCCATCTACTTTTTTTATACTACCACTTATAAAGACAAAGTAAAATATGGGTTTTTTATAATTTTTTGGGTGTTCTATAGGTTCAAAGGAGAATTATTGGATGAAATATTTTTAAGGAGGTGTGTAGGGACTTATTATAAATCCATATTTCCATTTATAACCATATTTTTGCATGAAATGTCCTCTGCTACATAATTCACTATAGACAATCTTGGATAGATAGTGAAAATGATAGTGACTTTTTAGTGAGAAGATGAGAGGTCTAATTTGGGATATTTTTAATTTCTAACTCAAGAAGTGGAAGACAAGGGGATTATGTATAGGTGTGATAACACCTCTTCCATGGATTTATTCAAGCAACTATAGGTCAAATTTATGACATATAAATGTTAAGGTTATGAAGGATAGTAGGTGACTAAAAATAGTGAATACAAATGTTATGAGAGAATATCAATTAAATAATAATATAATGACTATAATACCTTGTTTCCAACCTCCCTAAGATAGTGCATATTTATCAAGTCTTCTTTGTTTAATTTCAAGTGGTCAAGTGATTGGTTCATCATGAAGACAATTTTACAAAAGGTTATTTCAGTCTTTACATTAGTTTGAAGGGTTTGTCACGCTTTAGATGGACACTTTTCCAATAATAACTTCATGGTATATTATCCATTTCACTCTCCTAAAATTTAACTAGTTTCTAAGTCTTGACACTTGGATTTTTGACCTTTTCTCTTCCCTTATTTTATCTTCTCTTATGTACTCTATAAATGCAAACCATTTTGGATTTTGTAAGAGAATCCACACTTGGTATGGTGAAACCCTACTAGTTTGAATACTATATTTTAATTTTAAATAAATATCTAAAATATGGTTTTGATTTCATGACTTTTGAGAGTCTAAATTGGTGCATAATGAAGTGTCTAGTGATCAATATATATCCTTGCCTTGGCTTTACTCTTCTATGTTTGATTCACATATTCCCCACTCTAACAAGTCACACTAAGTGTATTCAAGTGTATTTTACTATTATTAAGTATATAAGAGTAGCATTAGTGTATTCAATATGACCTTTTATTCACTAACCTTGAGAAGTGTAATGCATATCACCTCCATATTTGAAATATTGATGTTAGAGCAATCTAATATGTTTAGAATAGTGTTGTGAGTCATGTTTAATACTTACAGTTTATGGTAATATAGTGGTGATAATTTTGGTGTATAAATTAATTAGATTATTTTAATTTCATGTTTATTTCTATCCCTTTTCATCCAATCAAGGAAGTAGTGTAGGTGATAAATAAGCAAAAAGAAATCTAGGGAACTAGCCCTTAAATGTAGAGGTTTACCTCTACTATAGGAAACCCATAGGCATAGAGGTAATATAATGTTTCATTGAATCAGAGTCATCTTGAAAAAACATCTCTATGATAAAATATTGAGTGACAATAATTCTAGCACCCCCAATGGGAGTATTTTCTCAAGTACATCTTATCAAGGTGAATGTTGGTCTTGACAACAACATATTTACATATGGTCTGGTAATATCGAGTTGTAGACCAAACTTTATAATTTATTATGTTCATACTTCATGGTCCTTACTAGGTCAACTACTAGTAGAGTTATCAATCCCATAAACCTACTACTTCAACCTAAACCTACTATTAAAGTTCAACATCCTTATCCTATCTTGACCTTTGAATAACAAGAAGACATTACAAGCCAAGAAAATCAAGAGAGTGAAGATGAAATTGAGGATAATATGATTAGGCAACATGCCTTCCTAGCCTTTAACATTGAACAACCCATACACCTCAATGCATATGATTATATATCTCCTAAGGATACCTAGATTTTTTCCACATATAATGGGGAAGGTCATGCCACCCCTAGTAAGCATATTAAGGAAATCTCTAGCTTTTGTATCTTTCATAATGTCACTAAATTAAATATTTAAATTATACTAGTTTCCATTTTCATTAGAGGAAAATCCCTTGACTAGTATACGACTATCGAGAAGATGTAACACCACTTGGGATGGTTTTAGAGAGTTGCTAACCTCAAGGTTTGAATATAAAAATTATCACACAAAACTCACTCATTAGCTTAATGTGATTCAAAGTGTTTTTAAGGAGAATAGGCATGACTTAAATGAGAGGTTATAAAGAACTTGGCATAGGTTTCCCTCTCCCATGAGAACACTTGAAATCTTTATTTACCCTACATATCTAAGAGCCATTGAAATTGATATAGCCATCGTGTTGTAATCCATGGGTAGTTAAACCTTACCTAAAGCATATGACCTAACCATTAGAGCTAATAATGGCTTAATAAAAAATGAGAAACTACCTTCAAAAGTCTCCATACATCTTCTATGAAATATGTTTGTTGTTACTCCAAATGTTTCTCTAATTCCTAATGTAAACACAAAGTCTAGATCTACCCCTAAGAAGGTAGAAGATACCATTGATTAGTAGACAAGATCAAATGTCTTTGAGGCTCAATATAGGTAAATAAATTTTTAGTATGGAATTAACCAACCACACCCACTATCCTTATCAATAAAATATGTTCCCAACTCATTAATATGGTCAAAGGAGAGGGCAAGTCCAACCTAACTTTAATATGCCATCTAATGCATATAACCCAAATTTCACCTTTAACACGAGAACCATGGTCCCAGTTCATAGGAACTTGGTCTAATTAGAGGAATGAGAACAAGGAAAATACATGGATGTAATTGAATATGGAGGAAAATCCTTGGTTTCTCATGGATAATTTACTCCTCAATTGTTATCAGAAGATGAGAATTACATGGAAGTAAATGAAGGATGGTAGTCCCAAAAAGTGAGCCCTATATACTTTTTAGTGGAAGAAAAATATGTACTAAATCATGATACCTAATTATAAGATAATAATATATAAAATAGGAAGCTTTGGGATATGCCCATGGTGTTGACACAAGTTTAAGTAATCCTCCTACTAGGCAACAAGGTGTGAGTATAAGTGTGATAGTCCCTACAAATTCTACACCTATTTAAAATTAGAATGTATGAAGGATGGATAAAATTTATCTAATGCCTCAATATCAAAGAATTTATTTATATTAAATAATACAATAAATGCTAAATTTTACTTATTTTAACATGATTGATTATTTGAATAATGTTAAATCTATTATCTCTTTATAGGAAGTGTTTCACATGCCTAGTCAAAAGGAACTTCTTCAAGAACATCTACCCTAAATCCACCTTATTACTCAACCATAAAGAAATGGTAATGTTTCGTTCACCAATTCTCCCACTCACATTTTTGAACCCTCTTCCAAATCTAGAAATCCTCCACCCTTCTACCTAACTCTCATTATGTGTGACAAATTCATTCACAATTGGATTATTGATAGTGGGGAAAGTAACTAAGTTATATCCAAGCTTGTGGTAGATAAATTGGGATTCAAATATGAACCATATAGTAAGGGAGTGATACAACTTGATTTAAAACTAGCTAAGTTCGTGAGACTTGTCAAAGGTTTGAGAGTTTTCATGCATGATTATCCTAGATTCCCAATTATTTGAGATATAATAATGCTTGATTTGCCTTCCCAATTTTATATCTACCTATAAATGGATATCAAAACAAATATAGGAGGATATATCTCAATTTATTGGTCCTTCTTAGCCTTCAAACTCAACCACTAGGAGTTCCATATTGAGCCATATATGGAAGAAAGCTCTAATCTTAATTATACAATCAATGATAAAGAGGATTATGTTATGCATGATGTATCTTCCTCTAAGAATAAATTTATATTTTAAATTTTCATAGATGAGTATGGTTTTGACACTTATATACATGATCCATATACTTTATTTGAGTAAACTAAACTAGGCACATACATCATCTATGAGGAAGGTGATGCACAATCTAAGGTAAGATTTTATATTTCTTTTTCATAAGTTGTTGAGGGTAGTTACCTTGTTCATATTCATGATGATTATGGTTCTAAAATCATATTAGATTGAGATGATGAGTAAAATAATGTCATTATACCTACACATGATGGAAAAGTCCCTGAAAGTGATAACCATGAAGAAGAATATCATCCATGGAAATAGTTTCATGCCATAGCTCAAGAATTTTAATAATTGAGTATGTCAACTCCCCCTCTTAAGAATCATGGATTTGATAGTAAGGTTATTGATGAATGTCCTAATCATGAATTAGAATGTCTTATCAAGCATGAAACTAAGTGCTTAATTACTATCAAGGAAGCTATAGTTAGGAAGGAGTCGAATGAAGCCAGAAAAGAAATTCATATGATTGATAAGAAATCCAAAACTAAACCTAAAGTTGAATCACTCTTAGATATATTGGAGCAGTAAGAGGATAAACATGATGATCCTATACATCAAATTAATCATGTCCTAGAAAAGATAAAAATTGAGGAAACTTTGATGACTCCCAAGTTTCATTTTGAGGAGTGCTAAGTGGATATGCTAGAGGTCAAAAAAATGAAATCTCAAACAAGATGTTTGGAAGGCTTGATGAAGTAATCATGAAAGGCCCAAAGGACAAACTTTCTACTAATAGAATATCTAAAGAAGGTGAATAATTTGAATATCCACATAAGTGTTTAATGATAAGTACGATTCACATGATGGATTGCTTTCATGGAGTAATGATGATGCAAGAGGCACTATATTTAACCATAGTTGAAGTAGTGGTGATTGGTTATTCACCTCAAGTGTTTGAGGACTTGTACATATTAAGATAGGTGTGCTTTGTTTAAGCTGTGTATGTTTTCACTAAGTTTTATTAATAACACAAATGTGTTTGATTAGTGTGTGGTCTTCTATGTTTGTTTCCTATTGTTTGGTGTGTTTTGGTTTGCTTTCATAATCAATTTAGTTTTAAGTATAATGCATAGGTGACTCCATATCCCAATGGATAGGATAAGGATACTAGTTTTTATCATAACTCAATTCCCACCCATAGGAAATTGCTGAAATGTTGACTATTTTGACCCCAAGTCAAACTACGTCAACCCCCTATGTAGTTCAAATGTGTCATAGTGTCTCCTAAGGTGTAAAATATCTCCCATGGTCTTTAAAAAGGTTAAACATGTGTTTATTTTTGTCAAATTTGTCTAAAGTTAGTCCTATGTCATTTTAAGGTCACCTTTTGACTCATTTAATGAAGTGGTATGGTTTCCATAGGAAGCCACATATTTTAAGAAGATATTCACCATCCCACATGTCAGTAATCATTAGAGAAACCATTTTGGGATTGACATTTTCTAGGTGTAACATCCATCTAAGAATATCAAGTAATTTTAGGTGGTTTTAAGCAATTATATAGCCTATATAATAGTCAAGGCATGTGGGAAGGCCTAAAAAGTGTCTCTTCAAGTCTCCTAGGTTCATTTCCATGATCAAGTAGCTTTGAATGCAATGGAAAAAACTGACTCCTCTTTCCTATTGCTCTCCTAGATAATTCAAAAAGTTTAATTGATCTTCCTTTGGTACAGATAAGAGGAGATGAGTTAGATAAAATTCATTTGGTGGGTGATATTAATCTTAATGTACTTATAATTTATGGAAATATTCACATGTTTGGTTGATTTTTCTTCATGAATAATTACTAATAAGGTTGGTTTCTCAAAATTACTTGCACGTCCCCAATAGCTTCAAGTTTCTTCTCTATATGCATTATTTTATGAAAGTAAAGTGATGTATGCATTCTTTAAGAGTGTGACCATCATTCTCATATGATTCTCAGTCTATTTTTCACATGTGGTATGAAGAAAATAAGCATAAACATCTTAATTTTCTAGTAGAAGACTTCACTCATTTTGCAAATAGTGTTTCATTAGTGGTAAAGTATTACCTCCCTACATTAATCTTTAGAATAAGGGTGATGTTATTTATAACCTCTCATATCATGGTGACTAATTCATCCTATAAATTATGAGTATCAAAAGTGGCATTGATGGAGTGGAAAGGCCTAACATATAAGCACAATCATATTTCCTTGTGATTATCACCTACTATCAAGTGAAACTAAGCCCTATTCAATCATGTTGATAACATATGAAGGTGAGTATTATAAAGTATAAATAGTATGGATGATCCATTTAGGAGGTTAGATATTGGTTTTAAAGACCAATTTAATATACACTATCTTATATCATGTAGACCTATAGGTAGTCACCAATAGTGATATGCTAGCAACACCACGGAGGTCTAAGTAGTGCTGAATGGTATAGGTTTGAATGAATTTGAAGCCTTAAAATAGGTATAATATCATATAAAATAACAAGGTGATAATGTTAAAGTTATTTCATTACAGACAGACCTACGATCTTGTTCCCAATATGAGAAAGTTATAATTGAGAGAGTTTACCTTAATCTCTCTAAAAAGGGGATTCTACATCACACTATGACATCTCATGGTAAAGATCCTTAAAGTCTACATAGGCCTGATGGTTTATCCCATGTATCCCAATCCTATAGATAAGGTCTTGACATAAGAATGTGGTTATATGGTCTTGAGATGATAGTGTAAGTAGGTTTACAATTCAAGCAAGTTTTCACTATAGTCTTTTAGTAATCTATAGTACTTTTGAAGCCAAAATGGTCTTACAACACAAAATCACACAATGGTTTCATGAATCAAGACAATGTGACATTATTTGAATGAGATATGACACTAATGAACTCAAGATAAATTTAAGGAGTTGAGGTATAATGGTTTGACTCAAGGCATCACCTACAGGAGTCCCTTTTTCTCTCAAATTGCCACCTATAGTTGGACAATAGACTCACTAATATTGGGAGTAGTGAAAGGGGTAAGATCATAAACTATAGGAAAAAATAAATAATTTAAAGTTTATAATGATATTAATGAACTAAAAGGATATCAAATTCATAATTTATAGTGTTTAAAGGCATATCACCACCTACAGTAATCCTTTGTATTCCTTAATGAAACAATCAGAGTCCAACTACAAACTAGTTCAAGCTAGGGAAGAGAGATAATGTGAAGGTTAGAAGAGGTGTATAATGGATTTATCATATTGATAAAAATATAAAAATTTAAATATAAACCTACTATGTTTTTTAGATAAAGGAGTAAGAGTAAATACAAGTTCTAACTTGTCACTTAGTCTGAGGTTTCTATATCCTATAGATAGTACTAAATATTGAAAGCCAATTTTAGGGATTTGTGATATTGAGGAATTTTAAGTTGTTACCAAGACCTAAAAATTGGTATATATCACTTTCAAGACATATTAAATCTATACATAACCTCATTTAGGACAAAAAAATAATATAAGTTCCCTCTATTTTTTTAGACAAAGGGCACTCTTAGTCAAAATAACTATAGGCTTAGCATATGAATGATGAATAGATGAATATTATAACTTTAAATAGTCATAATATGTTGTCTATAGTTTAATTTAATATTAAATAGGCTATAAAATACCATATAGTCACTAGATCACTCAGATGTGGATGTATACATAGTCAAGCATAGTGACGCCTATAACTAGGCCTATAGGCTAATGTCTTGTAGCTTGATTCAAATTACATCATGAACTTCCCAATCCCATTTATGGACCTAAAGGGGAGGTATAAGGTTTATAAGATAAATTTTTTTAGATAATTACACCGGATAAGTCATTTTTACCCAAACTTCTCTCAGGCCTACCCATAATGCATAGAGAAGATTAAGAGGATATTTTCAAATGCTCATACCTATATAGACACATTAAATGGTGACTAAAGGATCTATGGGTACTTTATTATACTAATAAAATTTATATTTGTGTAATTTTTTTATGGGCTAGACATCTATTTTTTATGAATTATCCATAAGAAGCAAAACCTCTTGAAATCATCATAAAACCCTATCAAGAACCTGATATAAGAAATATCATTTGAGATGTATCTATTAGGGGTAATTTTTCCATGAAAATTATTTGAACATGTTTGTAACTCTCTTAATATTCTTTCCATCCACTTTTTTGTACCACCACTTGTATGAACAAGGTAAAATTTGGGGTTTTTACAAGTTTTTGGGTGTTCTATAGGTGTAGAGGAGAATTTTTAAATGAAATATATTAAATGAGGTCTATAGGGACTTATTATAACTCCATATTCTCATTTATAACCTTATTTGTGAATGAAATACCCTTAGCTACATAATTCACTACAGACAGTCTTGGACAGATAGGGAAAATGAGAAGTGACTACATAGTGAAAAGATGATAGGTCTAATTTGGGTATTTTTAAGTTATAAATCATTAAATTTAAAGACAATGGGACTTTTTAAAGGTTTCATAACACCTCATACATAAATTCATTTGATAAACTATAGGTCACCTTGATGACAAATGTGAAGATTAAGGCAAAGAAGGCTAGTAGGTGACTATAGATAGTGAATACAATTGTCATGAGAGATACTATCATTTAGGGAATAATTTGATGAATATCATACCTTATTTTTAACCTCCATAAGATAGTGAGTTTTTTTTCAACTCTTATTTTTTTATTTGGAAGTATTCAAGTGATTGCTTCATCAAGAAGATAATTTTAAAGAAGGCTATTTTAGTCTCTACTCCAGTTTGAAGAGTTTACTATGCTTCATATGGACACTTGTCTAAGAATACCTTCATGGTTTTTTATACACTTAATTATCCTATAATGTAACTATTTTCCAAGTCTTGACACTTGGATTTTTTATATTTCTACTTCCATTCTTCTCTACTCTCTCATGTGCTCTATAAATACAAGTCATTTTGGCTTTCTTAAAAGAATCTACACCTAGTATGGTGAAACCCTATTAGTTTTAATAATGTATTTACTTTGAAATTAAGATTTTAAATATGTATTTTATTTCATGAATTATGGTATAAGTGTGTGAAGTGATGTACATTGAAGTGTCTAGTGATAAATATCTATCCTTGGCTTCTCTTTACTCTTCCATGTTTGATGCAAGTAGTCCTTACATTAATAGGTCACATGAAGTTTAGTCAAGTTTATTTTCCTATCCTTAAGTTTAAAAGATTAGAATTAGTGTCTTAAATCTAACCTTTTTTTCACTCACCTTGAGTATTGTAGTGCATACCACTTCCATGTTTGAAATACTGATGTTAGAGTAATCTAGGATGTTGAGACTAGTGTTGTGAGTCATGTTCCATACTTCAAGTGTATGGCAGTATAATGGAGATAATTTTGGAATATAATATCATTATATTATTTTAATTTCATGTTTATTTCTATCCCTTTTCATCCAAACAATCAAGTAGTGTAGGTGATAAGAAAGCAAGGATAAATCTATGGAGATAGCCCTTAAACCTAAGAGTTTACATCTACTAAAGTAAACCCATAGGCCTAGATGTAATCTAATGTTTCACTCAATATATATTAGTCTTAAAAAACCATCTCTAGTTTATAATATTGAGTGATAATAGTTTTAGCACATCCAGTGGGACTATCATCTCAAGTACATCTTGTTAAGGTGAATATTGTTCTTGATAAAATCACAGCTACATATGGTGTTCTACTCAGTATTTGGTGAATCCATTCAATATAATATCTATTTTTAGAAAAAAAATAATAATTTATTATGTTCACACTTCATGGTACTTGATATTTCAACTACTAGTAGAGTTATCATTACCATAAACCCACTCCTTCAAACTAAACTTCCTCTTGAAGTTCAACATCCTCAACCTATCTTAGCCTTTGATTAAAAAAAAGATATTAAAAGAAAATAATATAAATAGAGTGAAGATTAACTTGAGGATAACCAACAAGATCAAGAGAGTGAAAAGAAACTTGAGGATAATATGGCTAGGCAACATGACTTCCCAACCTTTAACACTAAAAATCCCATACATGTCAATGCATATGATGATATACCTCCTAATACTACCAGGAGTGTTCCCACATTAAATTTATAAGTTCATGGCACCCCTAGTGAGCATATTAGGGATATATCTAACTTGTTGATCTTTCATATTGTTACTTACATCAATATTATAATTAGACTACTTTCCATTTCCCATAGAGGAAAGGCCCTTAAGTAGTTTAGGACATTATCAGGAGGATGCATCACCATTTGGGATGATTTTTTTAGAGTTTTTAACCTCAAGGTTTGAATATAAAATTGATCACACATCACTCATTCGTAAGCTTAATCTAATTCAAAGAGATCCTAAGGAGACTATGCATGACTTAAATGAGAGGTTTCAAAAAACGTGGTATAGGATGCCTCCTCTCATGAGACTAACTTCGAGATTTGTTTTCCCTACATATTTAAGAGCAATTTTAATGACATAGCCATCATGTTCCATTCCTTGGGTGGCTATACCTTACTTGAAGACTATGACCTAGAAATTAGAGATGAGAATGACCTAATACAAGCTATAAAAGTACCTCCAAAATTATCCATGTCTCTTCTTCCCAATATGTCTACTAATACTAAAAATGTTGATCCAATTATAAATGTAAACACTAAGTCTAGATATGCCCTAACAAGGTAGAATATACCATTGATTGGAAGACAAGATGTAATGCATTTCAAGCTCAAGTTAGGCAACTAAATCTATAGTATGGATTTAACCAAAACCCATCCCACTATAATCAATAAGTAAAGAGGTTCCCACATCAACAATATGTTCAAGGGATAGGACAAGTCCAACCTAACTTCAATAGGTCATCCAATGCATATAACCTAAATTCCACCTCCAACATAAGAGCCATGGTCCTAGTTCATAGTAACTTGGTTCAAAGAGAGGAATGGAAGAAAGGAAAATATATGGATACAAATTAAGATGGAGCAAAATACTTTGTATCTCAAGCAAGATTTATTCCTCAATTTTCATTAGAAGATGAGAATTACATGCAAGCAAATGAAGGATGATATCCCCAAAAAGTGAACATTGCAAAAAATTTAGTAGATGACACATATGTCCTCTATCAGAATACTTCAGTGGAAAATAATACAATATAAAATAGGAAGGCTTTAGGAGATGTCCATGGTGTTGACATAGGTTCAATTAATCCTCCTACTTGGTATCAAGGTGTGAGTCTAAGTGTGACAATCCTTACAACTTTTGCACATATTTTAAATCATAATGTAGGAAAGGTGGATCAAAGTGCTCCAATGCTTGAATATCAAGGAACTTATATGAATTTAAGAAAAAAATAAAATTTAAATGTTACTTCTTTGAGAATCATTCTTTATTTGAATAATTTTAAAGCTAGTATCTCTCTTTCATAATTTATTCACATGCCTAATAAAATGGAGCTTCTTCAAGAATATTTGTTCCAAATCCACCTCAGCCTCAACCATAAAGCCATGGTAATATTTCACATAGTAATTCTCCCACTCACATTATTAAATTATCTTGAAAATATGAAAATCCCCCACCCTTCTACCTCACTCTCATTGTGGAAGATAAGCTTTTTCACAACTGCGTTGTGGATAGCAAGGTAAGTACCTCAATTATGCCAAAGATTGTGGTAGATAAATTGGGTTTGAAATATGAACTATATAGTAAGGGAGTGATGAAAATTTATGGGAAACTATCTCAGTTAGTGGGACATGTCAAGGGTTTGAGAGTTTTCTTGCATGATTTTCTTGGCTTCTCAATTCTTTAAGATATAATAGCGATTGATTTGCCTCCTGACTTTTCTATCTACCTCTCAAGGGATTTCACAACCAAGATATAAGGATATATCTCAATTGATTGGTACTTAATGGCCTTTAGAATAAGTAATGTAGAAAATTAACTAGTATAACTCAACCATTGGATAAGTTTCATATTGAACCATATGTGGAAGCAAGCTCTAACTTTAATTATACAATCAATGATGAAGATGGGAATGTTATGGATAATGGAGAATACTCTAAGATTGAATATATATTTAACATTTTCCTAGATGATTATGGGATGAAAATTATGGACATGATCCATACACTTTATTTTAGAAAATTCATCTCTGCACATACATTAACCATGAGGAAGGTGATGGACAATCTAAGGTAAGCTTTGATAGTTGTTTTCCATAAGATGTTGAGGTTAATTACCTTATTCATATTCATGATGATGATGGTTTTAAAATCATGGTAGATCAAGATGATGAGTAAGATAATTCCATTATACCTACACATGATGGAGGAGTCGTGAAAGTGGAAACCATGAAGAGGAAGATGATATATGGCAGTAGTTTCATGCCATAGTTAAATAATTTGAACAATTAAGTAAGTCAACTCCCCCTTATAAGAAGCATGGATATAATATTAAGGTTGTTTATTAATCTCCTAGGGATGAAAGAGAGTGTTTTATCAAGCATGAAAATGAGTTCCAAATTAATATCAAGAAAGCTATAGTTAGGAAGGAGTTTAATGAAACCAGAATAGAAACTTTTATGATTGAGAAATAGTCCAAACCTCAACCTAAAGTTGAATCAATCTCAAACATGTTGGAGTAGAAAGAGGACAATATTTATGGTCTTATACATCAATTTCATCATGTTATAAAAAACAATGAGGCTAAGGCAACTTTGATGACTCCCAAGTTTTAGTTTGAGGAGTGCCAAGTAGATATGACAAAGGTAAAGCAGACTACAAGATCAAATAATATGTTTGGAAGGCTTGATGAAGTACTCATGAAATCTCAAAAGGACAAAATTTTTGCTAATAAAAGATATAAATAGGGTAAGTCATTTGATTACTACACAAGCAAGTGTTTATTAATAAGTATGCTTCACATGATGGATTATTTTCATGGAATAGTAATGATTCAAGAGGCACTATCTTTGACACTAGTTAAAGTATGGTGATTGTTTCTTCACCTCAAGTAGTTTAGGTATTGTACATATTAGGATAGGTGTGGTTTGATTAAGTTGTGTGCATTTTCCATAAGTGTTCTTAACAACACAAGTGTGTTTTATTAATGTGTAGCCTTGTGTATCTATTTCCTATTGTTTGGTTTCTTTTGATGTTATTTTAGATGAAATTTAGTGTCAATTATAATGAATATGTGACTCTATATCCAAATGGATATGATAAGGTTACTAGTTTTTGGCATAGTTAGGTTATCACCCCTTGGAAATCACCAGAATGTTCACTAATTTGACCCCATGTTAAATTATGTCAACCTCATATATAGTTCAAACTTGTCATAGGATCCCCTAGGGTGTAAAATGTGTCCCATGATATTTAATAAGGTCAAACATGTGTTTATATTTGTCAAATTTTTAAAATGTTAGTTCACTACCATTCTAAGGTCATATTTTGACTCATTTAATGAAGTGGTATGGTTTCTATATAAATACAAGTGTTTAAAGAGGATATTCAATGCCCCACATGTTAGTAATCATTAGATAACCATTTTAGGATTGAGATTTTGTAGGTGCAACATCCATCCAAGAAGATCAAGCAGTTTTAGGTGGTTTTAAGTAGTTGCATGGCTTGTATTATAGACAAGTCACATGGAAAGACCTAAAAAGTGTCTCTTTAGGTCCCCTCAATTCATTTCCATGCTCAGGTATATTTGATAAAATAAAAATGGTAAAAATTGACTCCTCTTTTCCATTGCTCTCTTGAAGAAATAAAAAAGGTAAATCGGTCTTCCTTTGGTATAAATAGGAGGAGATGAGTTATAAAAAATGCCTTTGATGGGTGATATTACTCTCTTTATAATTACAATTCATCAAAATATTCATAGGTTTTGTTTCTTGTGATTAATGAACCATTGCTAAGATGGTTGGTTTCTTAAAACTTCTTGCATATCCCTAATGGCTTCATGTTTCTTTTCTATTTGCATTGTTATATGCAAATAAAGTGGTGTATTTGTTCTTGAAGAGTGTTACCATCCTTATCATATGATTATAAATCTATTCTTCATGTGCAGTGTGAAGAAGATAGGCATAAACATCTCATTCTACTAGTATAAGACTCCACTTAGTTTGTAGATAGTGTTTCATCAGTGTTAAAGTATTACCTCCTTGCATTAGTCTTCAAAATATGGGTGAAGTTATTTCCAACCTCTCATAACATAGTGACTAGTTCTTCATTTGAAGGGTGAGTCTCAAATGTGGTATTGATGTAGTGGAGAGGCCTAACACATAAGCAAAATTACATTTCCTTATGAATGTCACCTATAGTCAAGTGAAACTAAGACATTGTTAGTCAAGTTGATGACACATGAAGGTTTCAAGATTGTGAAAAGGATAATAAATTAGAAATAGTAGCACTATTCCACTGAGGAGGTTAGAGATTGGTTGTGAAGACCAATTTAATATACAATATCTTATATCTTGTAGACCTATAGACAATCCCCAATAATGATCTGATGCCGACACCATAGATGTTTGAGTAGAGTTGAATGGTATAGGTTTGAACTCATTTGAGACATTAAAATAGTCTAAGATAATAGAAAAGACCAAGGAAATAATGGTAAAGTTATTGAACTAAAGATAGACTTGAGTCCTTGTTCCCAATTTGAAAAAGTTTCAAATGGGAGAGTTTACCTTAATCTCTCTAAAAAGGAGATTTTGCCTCACATTATGACATCTCATGGTGATGTTCCTTGAAGTATACATGTGCCTAATGGTTTATATCATGTAGACAAATCATAGAGATAATTTTTTTAACATAATAAGGTGGTTTTTTGGTCATGAAAAGCTAGTGTAAGTAGGCTTTCAATTCAAGAAAGTTATCACTATAGACTTTCAATAATCTATAGTACTTTTAAAGCCAAAATGGTCTTACAACACAACATGACATAATTGTTCCATGACTTAAGAAAAAGGGACCTTATTTGAATGAGATATAACATTACTGATGTTAGTATAAATTTAGGTAGTTGATGTATTATGGTTTGACTTAGTTCATCACCTAAGGAGTTCCTTTTTCTCTCAAATTACTACTGATAGTTTGAGTGTAGACTCACAATTATTGGGAGTAGTGAAAAATGTAAAAGCATGACCTATAGGTAAAAATGAATAATTTAAAATATATAATGATCTTAATGATCTAAAAATTTATCAAGGGTATAATATATAGTCTTAAAATTCATATCACCACATACAATAATCCTCTGTATTCTTTAATGAAATAATCAGAGTCTAACTATAGGCTAGTTCAAGCTAGCGAAGAGAGACAGTTTGAAGGTTGGTAGAGGTGTATAATGGATCAATAATATTTAGATCACTTTCGTAGTGTAAATAAAATCCTAATATTTTTCTCATAGAGAGTAAGCATATTAAAGACAAGTTCTAACTTGTTAATCAGTTTGAGGTTTTTATACCTTGAAGACAACACACAGTCTTGAAAGCTAGTTTTAGAGATTTATGATATTGAGGGATTGTTAGATGTGACCAAGAATTGAAAATTTGTATAGATAATATTTAATACCTATTAAAAACATATATAATCTCATTTAGGATAAAAAATTAAGGTAAGTTCACTCTATTTTATCTCAGACAGAGGGCACTCCCATTCAAGATAACTATAGGCTTGACATATGAATAATGAATGGATGAAGATTACAATTATAAATGGTTATAGGATGTTATATAAAATTAATTTAAAGATGGAAATGGGTATAAAGTACCCTATAGTCATTGATCACTCACAATTGGATGTATACATAGTCAGGCATAGTGAGGCCTATTAGGCCAAGAACTGGGCCTATACCCTAATGGCCTCTAGCTTGATTCAAATGATTACATGAAATTTACAATAACATTGAGTGACTAAAATGGGAAATAGGTTGATAAGATCCATTGGTTTTTAGATAATTGCACCAAATTGGTCATTTTGACCTAAATTTATCTTAGGCCTACCTAGAATGCATAGAGAAGCTCAAGAGGTGATTTTCAAATGCTAATAATTATAAATACACATTTCATGGTTCCTAAATGAGCTATAGGTAGTTTATGAGGGTAATTAACTTGAGATTTATGGAATTTTTTTATGGGTTGGATGTTTTCTTTTTATGAATCATCCCTAAGAAGCAAAACCTTCTTAAGCACTCCTAAAACACTACCAAGAAAGTAATGGAATAAATATAATTTGAGATACATATAATAAGGGTATGTTTGCCATTAATTTTTTAAAAAATTTATATAACTCTCTCAATATTATTTCTATCCATTTTTTTACCACCACTTGTATTGAGAAGGTAAAATATGGGGGTTTTACAAGTTTTTGGGTGTTGTATGAGTGAAGAGGAGAATTTTTGGATGAAATATATTTAAAGAGGTAGTTAGGGACTTATTATAGCTCCATATTCTCATTTATAACCTCATTTATTCATGAAAGGCCCTCTGCTACATAATTCACTACAGGTAATTTTGGATAGATATTGAAAATGACAAGTGACTACCTAGTGAGAAGATGAGAGGTCTAATTTGGGATATTTTTAAGTTATAAATCATGGATTAGAAGACAAGGGTACTTTGGATAGTTTTCCTAACACATAGTACATGAATTCATTTGATCAACTATAGGTCACCGTGATGATAAATGTGAAGATTAAGGCCAAGAATACTAGTAGGTGATTGTAAATAGTGAATACAAGATTCGTGAGAGAAAATATTAGTTAGGAAAAAATATGATGAATGTAATAAATTATATATAACCTCCTTAATAAATTTCATATGTGTCAAGTTTTCCTAGTGTAGTTTCAAGAGATCAAGTGATTGCTTCATCATGAAGACACTTTTCAAGAAGGCTATTTGTGTTTCTATGCCAGTCTAGAGAGTTTGTCATTATTTAGATGGACACTTGTACAATAAGACCTTTGTGTCATATTATCCACTTCATTATCTTGAAATATAACTATTTTTTAAGTCTTGACACTTTAATTGTGACCTTTGTACATACCTTCGTCTCATGTGCTCTATAAATGCAAGCCATTTTTGCTTTTGTAAAAGAATCTACAACTAGTATGGCAAAACCATAGTAGTTTGAATACTATATTTCACTTTGAAATAAATATTTACAATATAGTTTTAATTTTATGACTTCTAGTCTATGTGTGTGAAGTGATGCATAGTGAAGTGTTGCTGTGATAAATATCTATCCTTTACTTCTCTTTACACTTCCATGTTTGGTGCAAGTAGTCTAAACTCTAGTAGGTCACCTAAAGTGTATTCAAGTGTATTTTACCATGCCTAATTGTAGTTAGTAGCATTAGTGTCTTTATTTTTACTTTTTGTTCACTCACCTTGAGTAGTGCAATGCATATCACCTCCATGTTTTAAATACTAATTTTAGAACAATCTAGGACTTTAAGACTAGTGTTGTGAGTTATGTTTCATAGTGTAAGTATATGGTAGTCTAGTGGAGATAATTATAGTGTATCACCTCATTAGAGTAGTTTACTTTCATGTTTCTTTCCATACCTTTTAATCTAAACAAGCAAGTAGTATAGGTGATAAGTAAGTAAAAATAAATCTAGGGAGTTATCCCTTCAACCTATAGGTTTACCTCTACTATAGAAAACCCACAAGCCTAGAGGTAATCTAATGTTTCAATCAATATATATTAGGCTTAAACAACCATCTCTAGGCTACAAGATGGAGTGACAACAAGCCCTAAATGGGTACTCATAGAACTATTCTTAAAGACTGATGACATATACAAGTTTGGAGGTTGTCTAATGGTTTGAACCAAATGAAATAGAAGTGAGAAAGGCATAGTGTAGGTTTTCATGATGATAATAACCTTTTATGATAACAAAAAACACATACCTTCTCACACAATCAAAAATGCAAGCCTGACGACACCTACATATAGGGTTGTTAATAAGGTGTAACTTAAAAATCCTACATGATGGTGAATGAAGAAAGGGATAAAGAAGTATCTGAATTGTTATATTAATACTCTTACTTTTCATTTAATTTTTTAGTCCACTTGAGATAGGTCTCCAATGATATTGTCAAGTATTCAAGCATTAATAATGATGAACACTCAAGGTGGACCTAAAGGAGGAAAATGTAGAAGTGGTGGCCTAGGTGGTTGGTGTCAAGTGCAAGGGGTGGAAATTAGATAGAGGAGGTTTTTATGGTGATATTTTGGCCACATATTCACCTATATCTATCTCAATCCATGAAGACTCGGTCTAGACCTATTAGGCCTAAATCCATTCTTAACTACTCAAGACCTTACCTCAATCTTGGTAATAGACTCAAACCTCCCAAGAAAACTAAAGGCTATGAGAAGAAATATGTGGATTTTTAAAGTCCTAAATAAAGATTTTTTTATGGAAGAAAGCATGAAAGTGTCAAATTTGGTCTTAACACTCTCTCAAACTACATTACACCTAGTCTTCAAACTTGAGATACTAATTCAAACACACATAGTCCATGGTAAACGGACTCAAAGATAGTGATATTAAGGGGATTTTGGGACCCATAAGAACTCACCATATATTTAATAGATATTGAGATTTAAAATCCCATCTCTATGAATCATAACTAATATGAAACTATGCTTAAAAATCTTACAAGGAGTCTGAGTTCTACCAACTTACACTCATATCTCACCGCATAGTCTTCATGTGAGCAAGAGATATTTAAAATATTTGAGGGGGTATATGGTATATGGATCCATGGAATGAGGTTTTTGATTGAAGGCATGTACTTTATGAACCATCATTAAAATGGTAGACATCTAAAACCCTCTCTAAACCTTAACAATGATCCAATAGATAAGAGAATGAGATATTTTCATCAAGATGCATTGAAATGGACATGAGAACACCTAAATAACATAGTACACTCAAAATAAATCTCACTCATGGTACTAGTTTGTATGGACTATTGTATGAATTTATCAAAAACTATACTTTTTCAAGGTTTTGAGTAGAAAATAGGGTGAAGAGTTATGTACAAGTTTTAAAATCATGGAATAGGGTATTTTGAGACTCATTTCACCTCTTAAAATAACAAATCATTCACAATTATTTTTAATAATGTTCTTAAAGGCATACACAAAATGGCCAGTCCATTGAGGCTAGAAAAGGAGACTTAATCACCTATGTCAAGTTAAATTATAGGTTTTCACTATTGAAAAAGCCTAATTCATGATGTAATACACTTGTATATACTTTTATAATGTTTACTAACCTATTCCTAATCTTTTATTTAGGTATCTCATTAATTCAAATAGCTTACAATCAAGTGGTTAGGCCTAGTGGCCTCCTAAACCTACTTGGTCAGACAAGAGGAGTACTAATTATGTGGAGGGGATTTTAAGGAGGTTAATGTAATGTAATAACACCCATATAATAAATGAATTAAAGTAATTAGGCAGACATTCTATGGTCATTATGGAGAATGGGAAGTTTTACTATCCCAGTTAACATGCACAAAGGGAAGGTGGGCCACTATATGATACATGAATGCCTAATTACACCACTTTAATGTTTTGTAATTTCCAAGGAAGATAGTGATTTATAATTTTTGGGTGTGTACATGCTTTTAAAGAGGTCAAACAAGTTTCAACCAACCTCCACCACTCCATTTCATTGCCTAAGATGTTCATTGATGACCTTTCACCACCAAGGCAATGCATGAAAGGAGTCATGAGGGATATTTTAACTACTATGTGAGTAGACTATGGTCATTAATGACCTATAAATGTCACCTCCATGAAAATTTATCTCTTTTTATCTTCTCATTATTATATATATTAAACCTTGTAGTCCATTATATTTGTCCATTAGATGGATATGAGGAAACTTTGCCTATATTTATATCTTGTATACCTATTGGAATAATATATAGACTATTGGAGATTTTTCATGTTAGATTATATTGTGTTATATTATTTTTTGATATTCATAAGTCGTATATATTCTCCCTTTGAAATTCCTTGTCTCAACTAGATACTAGTAGATGTTCTATATAGGTCATATAGTGTGCAAAAGTGTGGGTGATTGATCTTGGAGTGGAACCTAATTGGTAAGTGTCTTTAAAAAGACCTCACTTTCATGGACCTTATGTTCTATCCACCTAGTATAGAATCTATGTGAAAATTTTTACCTATACACTCTTGGAGACAATGATTCAATAATATGTATTTTTTATTAATATTATGTAAGGATAGATAGAGTTGATAACTATATTGGTGAATCACTTCTAGTAGTATATGTTTATTTTTCATGTTTTAATTCTATAATTTTTCACCCCAAAAATTAGTAGGACTTAGTAATTTGAGCTTAATGGGTGCACCAAGGGTAATAGATCCATAATCTAGAGGTTTATACCAACCATATGCCACCCATAACCTTAGTTAATCCCATGTCACCCCAAATTGGGAGGTATGCCTTAACAACCTCCTTATAAGGGTGTATTTTAGAGTGATAACATTTACCAAAACATTTATACCATTCCTTAGGACCTCTTACAAAGCCATTGATTTACTAAAAATATTGGGTACTTGTGTCAGAATGTAGGTAGCACTACAAGATTTTTTTATTCTCCTTTTCCAATCTACTGGCCTACCATACCCTAATGGACCTTGACTCTATCATGAGGCTAACTATAGATTTTGAAATTTGATTAAATAAAGGATATGTGATTTAAATCATGTCTTTTAGTGTGATTTGAAATTTCAAATATTTAATGTTGCCTTTATATTATTAACTTTTGTTAAAATGATTTGGCTTTTAAATGTTTATGGATGTTAACATTACTCCTCCATATGGACTTGGAATTACCAATCATGAGAGACAAAGTGATATGCACAAATGAGAATTAGACTTTGGCTAAAGTAAGATAAGTATCCAAATACATGAATAATTAAAACACTTAAGCTTACCTATGAACCAATATGTTATCTCAAGTTTCAACCATGTGTATGCTTAGTTTGTGAAAGGAAATAAGGGGAATAAAGGGAGATCCAATATTGACCACTAAAATGAGATTATAATAAGATGAATTTTTTTCTAACAGATCACATGGTAAGTTATAATTACTAATGGGAACAAATTTTATATAACTAATTTAATATAATGATTATCCATGTTATGGAGATAAGGTATCAAACAATCATGAGAAAAGAACAAAGGATTTTAGCATCTTGAGATTTAAAAAGACATCCTAGAAATGGGTCATTTACAGTATAAACAATATCATAGTTAGGTGTATGAAGATAAATTGTGTAGGTATGTATGACCTTCTCATATAAAGTGCCATGATGAATAGAGTGTTTATTCCTAATTAAGACTACATGTATATCACCACTAGGTGGTTGACATGAATGTGGCTTCAAAGATGGTGGAAGATGGGGAATGAAATGAGGAGAGAGATCAGAAGTTTTTATCTTGAGTTTGATATCATCAAGATTGTCATCATTAGAATCTAATAGGTTAGGTGGTATATTATTTATGAGTTTGGGGTGACCATGGTAACCTTGTGTATAGTTGACAAGGAAATTAAAATGTTGATACTGTTGTAATGAAACACTTGGAAAGGGTTCATGGGTTAGAGTTTTGAATATACCATGGTCTTTGAATTATACAAAATTACAAGGGTTAGTATCTCCTAGAATCCTATAGATTGAACCATTATTATAGAACTTAACACATTGGTAGGTAGAAGATGAGATAACCCTAATGTAATGAGTCCATGGCCTACCATGAAAGATATTATAGGAGAGAAGAAAATTGAAAATCATAACCTTCACTCAAATAGTGATAGGTGGGATAGTGATAGGGAACCACACATAACCTAAAGGAGGCATTTTGCTTTGGTCATATCCTTAAAACATGAAATTTGTAGACTTAATATTATATTCAGAGTATTTAAGGGTTTTAATGGAGTCAAGAGAAGAAACACAAGTATTTGAACCCTCATCAACAAAGGGACACTAGACTTGTAGGTCACTGATTTGGATACTCATAAATAGGGGAGGATCATCCACACAAAGTATAATCTCATCTAGAATCATAGAAGTAATAGGTAAATTGAGAGAAAGAAATGTCCATTTTTTATTAATGTGTATAGACATCTCTTTGAATTATTATAATATGAAATATTCTGACCTAGATAAGAAAGCTTCACATCTTATGAGGGGAGAAAGTGGGATGTTAATTTTGAATAGGAGTTTCATAAGGTGGTTATTATTATTTGGAGAAGTCAACATGAGTTCTTTAAATGGAATTTGAGATTGAATATTGGTGAGCTCCATGATATGATATAATTTATCATAACCCATGAGTGTAGTGCTAGATAAAGGTGTGTAATGTTGGAGGTGTTTGTCAAAAGGAGGATTATAAGTGAATGCAAATTGATGTTGTTAGATTTTATAAGGTTTAATTAGGGAAAAATTTAGTTGATTATCATGAGAATATGAGGTAGTTGATATAAGTTTATTTTGTGATAGATTTGAATAAGTGGTATTATAAGGTTTAATATTATTGGTGATGGGTAAAGAGGTTAGAGAAAGTGTAGAGATGGTATGAGATGTGTTATCCAATGGAGATGTTGAAATTTATTCATAAAAAGAGATAAGGTCTTCTTGACCCAAATTTATTAGGTGATTTGGGGAAGAACCTTGGATAAGATGAAAAGTGTGATATGATTGGTATATGTGGGTAGGATGACAATCAATGAAGGAAATTAACCTTTTCATATTAGTCATTTTGACCACATTATCTTCAATATTTGTGTCTATAATATTGTTAATGTTATTTGTGGAAAGAGTACACTTATCATTATTTTTTTGATGGTTTGGAAGAGGGTGTTTTAAATGGTTAGATGAGCATTAGCTTGGTTTAAAACTTAAATTTTACTATGTTTTATGAGATTTGAATTTAATACCAAAGGCTTGTTGATGTTTATGAATGATGGAATCATGGTCAAAATTTGGACCAAGGAGGAAATCCATAACTAAGTTATATAATTACCTACAAGTCTCATTGGAGTGACCCTAGCTAGCAAGAAACCAACACAATTTATTTAGATCATATCATGATTTCATAGGGTGAGTGGGATCAAGCTCTCATAGGAGAGGCCTTGGTAGACACTTTTGGAGTTCCACTAAGGATAATTGATTATAAACATTTAAGTTGTTTATTGGAGATAATTAAGGATTAAGGATGTGGTTTAAAGGGGGAGCATGTTTTAAATCAAGTTTAGGAGAAATAACATGAATATTATCAATGGTATCATAGGAATCAATGAAACCATCATTATTATCATGATGTTATTATTTTTTATAAGCATGAAAGTGCACATAGGAGGTTGGAATGGCTCAAATTGATACATGATAAAATCTTGTCACTTCGCTTGGTCATGGGCCTTTTCTAAAATTAATGGAGAGAGAGTCTAGACCTTATATTAAAACATAGGATATAGAGGGTTGGTGAATAGATGAAATAGGTTATCATCTACCATGTTGTGTTCACACTTGTGTGATAAGGTTTTCCACCATATGATTAAATCTTGTGTGGCTTTTGTCTCAAGTTGCTTGTAATTAATAAATGAATCAAGATATTTTTAGAGAGGTCACTAGTTTGAAAGTCTTATACTAGAGCGTTAACTATATCTTCCAAACTAGTGATGGAATGAGACTTGAGTTGGTTTTACAAATCTAAAGCATCTTCATAGAGGTTTTTTACTAAGATATTGGTAGTGTCAAAAGTCTTTAACTTGACCCAATATTTGTATAAATTTTTGAATGTTTTTAAGTGTAAGGTATGATCAGTTGACCTATTATAACTAATGGTAGGTGTGATACCTCCTATTTATATTTTATAAATTTGAGGCATAAGTGGTTTATTTTGGATATGTTTAATTTTTTTTTTAACAAGAGGTAGTTTAGGAATAAGGTTGCTACGAGAATCCCTAAAGGAGGGCGGGGGAGGACATTTTGGTTATGCATTTTCCATGAAACCTATTGACATTGATTTTGGAGATGAATAAGGTGTTTTTACATTTTCATCATTTATTTGGAATTATTATACTATAATGCATTCATGTTCTTAAGATTTTGTAATTAAAATTTATGGGTTTGAGTGGTGTTTTGTAAAACATGGAAAACACTAGAATTGGTATTAGTGGCTTGGGTACCACTATGAGTAGTGGCATGAATACCATTAGTGGATTGAGAATCATTTTAATAAAAGGAGGCACTACTGGAAATATTAACATGTGTTGTGAAAGATTCACTAGTAGAAGGGTTAGAAGAAGAAGAAGCACTAGTGGCATAATTACCATTGGTATTAAATGATGCACTAGTAGAGGAATTGAGAAGAGTTGGTCCTAGAAAAGCCCAACTAGATGTTGAACCTACCATGTTAGTAGAGATACATGGTATGCAGGTAGAAGAAATCAATGAAGAAGAGGTTATGGTATGAGAAGTGGTCAAAAGATAATGAAGAGGTTAAGAGGTAATTAAGTTATTGCCCTCAAATCCATGTGAGAATATGGGGGAAGGTGAATGGGGTTCTTCTTCCTGACCACTTATCATTTTTTTGTAAATAGTGGAAGGGTATTTTCCTTGATGTTAATTAAATTAATTATTGAAGAACAACATTTCTAGAGTATACTCTAATTTAGGTTGATATTTTAACAAGAATAAAGGGCTAAAAATAGATGATGCATGAGGAAGATTCCCATAATTTGTAGCATAAGTGCCCACATTGATGCACCTTCATCCAACTAGTCATCAGACCTGTAAGGGTGGTTCCCTAAAACTTCCAATCTAGCTAGTGTATTCCCAGGCTGCACAATAAATGACAAGTAAATAGTAGCTAATACATTTTTAGTCCCATTGAAGCAATTACAGGGCAATGGAATAGTTAGTGACTACCTCAAGTCAACAAGGTTAGGATCACCAATACTATTAGATGAAATTTCATTCACAATCGTCTCTATATATGGCTTCGTTGCTATATTGTTGGCAAACACAATACATCCAAGTCAGATGGTTGAATCGACTACACAGACTGGTCAAAATGATAGATATCTTGGAAATATTAGATAAGTCACAGCAATAGCTTACCAGACTAAGTACAAAACTAGCTGTAATTTACAGACTAAAAATGATGCACTGTCAAAATCACGATGCCTTCTCTTCTGCTTCCTATTAAAACCTTATTGATGCCTACTCTAATCTCACCTCGACTCTGGTTCAAAATTTATTTTATCCTACTTTAGGGCCTTCTTTTATTCTCTCTTCCATTTCTTGTCCTCTCACATTATCATTATTGCTATCAATTTCTATTTTTTTTGTTTCTTTTCTTTAACTCAGCTAAGAGTTATGCCACCACCATTCTTTTTACTTCAGCTATTTCAACTCAACCAGAACCACTTTCCATTTCAGTCAAGGAATTCAACCAACCCTCTATGCTTTCAACAGGCTATAAATATGTGCTTTAATCTTCTATTCTTTCAAACTTGATACCAAATCCATTTTTTTATGTATGGTATCACCTGTGGAGATTGAGCCATAATCACATGTTGTAGATTTGAATTGGAGAGCTCTGTACATGTTCTCTTTCTTCATAACTAGAAGGAAAATCCTTTGCACTCCTTCCTTTCTTTAGTAACTCTACAGCCTCCCTTTTATCCAAATGATTACCCTGAGGATGACTTTGGTGCCAATCTTAAAATCTCTTGCATAGAATGCTCTTCCTCTTATTTTATCCTATTAATTTAATCTTTCTCTACCTCACCACTTGAAACTCCTACCTTTTTATCCCTTGTGTACCAAAAAAGATCCTTTACTTTCTTCCATTACCCAATGGGAGTCTTGAGGCTATGACCAAGGTAATTTTTCCTGTGCTTATCATCTTTCACATCATCCCAACTGAATTGATCTCGACCCTCTCAAGGTTCAATTTTCTTACCATGGTCAAAACAAGACCATACAGGCCAAATGGCCTTTGTGACTCCTTTTTCTCCCTCTTGGAGATCCTCCTCCTTTTTTTCTTCATCCCTCTATCCTCTTTAATGAACTCTCCTAGGGTAGGCACCAGCTATACTATGCTTAGAAAGTCTTCTTGGAATTTTTCAATAGCTTCAATAGCCTCCTAAAGTGACGCAACAATATCCTTCAATCTGAAGAATCCAACTAATACACACTAATTATGTTTTGATTCAGCTTATTCCATATAGTGATAAGGTGTCACGACTTATTTTTCCCAAAATATCATTTTTTAACAAATTACAATTTGAATTACAACTATTGTAGGAAAACTCATTCAATATACTTGAGATAAAATGAAATATATTATGCACCCGTAAATGCTTCTGCATCAGACTACCATGCTTGAAACTTGTCATGAGCCCCTGCTCATGTATGCTTATTTGCTCTTTTTGCTGCAATCAAAAGCCATCCATTATTCTCTGCCTCAACTATTTCTTCATATTGATGCACATGTTCTATAGAACCATATTTGATTCTTTTCTTGGACTTCTTTTTCATTCCTACACATGATGCAAAGTCATTTTCAAAATCATTGGTTTTCTCAAATCAATCTTTCTTCTTTCTTTGGTTTTTCTTTTTCTTCTTGTATTTCCTTCTTCTCATCTATTTTTTAGCTACAATCTTCCATATCTATGTTTCATCTTCATATGTGTCTCCAAAGTTTTCATCTTCTATACTTGCATTCAAAACATCAAGAGCCACCTTAGACTTAAAATCTTTAGGCCATGAACCCTCGTGGCTGCCTTCACATTCTTGCTCCTTGATCAAAACTGCCTTTGCCTCTTGGGTTTGCTCTTTTCTTGCTTCACTTTTCCCAATGGTGTCCTCATCATGGTTTGTGCCTGTATGTAGCTTTCTTGAAGAACTAAAGAGTTCTTCCAACATTCTCATTTCTTCCTTTAGTGAGCTCTCATCTATCTCTTCATCAATCTTGGGTTCATCACTCACAAGTATTACTTGTCCTTCACTAACCTTACACTTCATCTCATCCTTTCTTAGCTCTTGCCTCAATTCATTTTCCATCTGATCAATGGTGCCACCATGTTGATATGTGCCTCTACAAAACTCTTTTGGAGGATTCAACAACTCTTCTATCCTCTTCAACTCTTCACTCAACACAAGCTCATCCAAATATTCATGTCCTATATCAAACTTAGGACCAAATTATCTTTCATCCTCTATAAATACATTCATCCACTCTATGTTTTCTTCATATAAGTCAACTTCTTCATCAACATCAATATACTTATCAAATACAATTGCAGTATTCTTACCTTATGTCTCCTTACTCTTTTCAATCTCTACTTGAAGCCATCTTATTTGTTCTTTGTTTTTAGTGAGGCATTACTTTGCTGTATACCCATCTCTTTCCTCATCCATCTATTTGGAATTATCTCCTTGCTGCATATTAGTCCACATAGCCACTTTCCATTTGTCATTTCTCATGAAAATATCATTGAAGGATTCAAAAACATCATCATAAATAATTTGTTTACCTTTTACCTCTTTGGTATACCTCTCAACCATCTTGCCTTCATGGAATGCCTCTTCCATACTCACCATCTCACCTTCCTTTTCTTGGTTGCTTGAATCTCCTTCAATCCTCTTCCCTTGATTTCTTGGTGTTGTTGCCTCAACACTCACATCTTCTCTCTTTGCCTTATTAGGCATCCATACTTGTTTCTTCTTCTTATCAATTAACTTCACAAGCCATTTAAGCATCTTATAACCATGCTCTTGTGACACTACTAAAAAACAAACTTTGTTTGTCCTTTTATTTTCTTGCACATCTACATTCATATTAGGAATATGAGAAAAATCAAATCTTATAAGGTAAACTTGCCTACTTGCTTACTTGTTGCTTGCTTGTGTGCTTCACCATCCACTTAGGAATTACGTATCCATGCTTGAATGCTTTGTGTGAGGACTTCATCTTCCTCTTGCCTCTTCTAACTTGTGTATTAACATCTTCATGTTGACAATAACAATCAAAATCAGGTCTTAACACTTCATTTACCTCTTTGATGGCTTGATCCATGGAGTAATCTTTCTCTCCTTTTGTGCTTGGCTATTCTCTTGCCTCTTCTTGGCATTCAATGGCATCATAAAAGTCATCCTCATCTTCTATCTCTTCTCTTGCTTGTAGGGGTTCCTCAACACCTTCCTCATGCATTAACCAATGCATTTCTTCTTCTTTATCAACAACAACAAACTCTCTTCTCTTTCTTGCACATTAATTTGTGCACTTGGTGTCTTCTCTTGCACCAATCTCTTCATTCTCCAAGGCCCTTCTCTTGACCTTCATAACGCTGCTCATACCTGCATTTACCCATGCAAAGACATCATTAGATATAAAAACAAGAGACCACAAGGTCCCTATGAGTTCTCTCTTCACCAACACTCTTATCTTTTCAAGTGCTCTTCTTGGCACTTCATCTTTTCTTTCTTCTCTTCTTTTGTTCTCCTCAATGAGAACCTTCTTCTCCACCTCTTCCTCTTACTGCTCACTTGGCAACCTTCTTATCTTCTTCAAGCATCTATGGGCTTCTCTCTTCTTGGCAATCTCATTTTGCCTTCCTCTCCTCTTCACTAGGAGATCAATTGGCCATTTCAACCTTTTCTTTATTGGCCATACCCACACTTTCTCATTTGATTGCATCCCAGACTCAAACATGCTTTTAATCTTAGCTAAATCTATCCACAAACTAGCAATCTCTTTATCAAAGTCAACATTAGTCATACCTTTCTGCTTTGGGGTGCTTGTTTTCTTCTTGGTGCCCTCATGTACCTTGTTGCTCTACTCTTTTATCAGCAATATCTCCATTTTTGAGATCTTCACCCAAGTCTTTTCCACCTTGGTCTCTTGATCCCTTTAGGTCCACTGGTCTCACCCAAGCCTTTCTCCTTGACTAGTCTTTTGACAATCTCCTTGATCTCACCTAGGCCTTTTGCATCCTAGTCTTTTCATCCTCTTCTCAATCCTACAACAATTCTTTATATAACACTTCAACAAACAAAAATCACAAATCCAAGTTTACTTTACCTGGCGTCACCATTTATTGAGCTTGCATGAGCTCTTTTCTCTCTTTTCCAAACATTAATTAGCTTCAAGACTTCCTATTCTATTCTCAAAAAAAAATCTTCAAAACATAGACTTCAAATCGAATATTAAATATTACTCATACATTTTCTTCACAAATCCCAAAAGCTTCAAGATCTGATACCAAAAATGATGCACCTTCATCCAACTAGTCATCGGACCTATAACAGTGATTCCCTAAAACTTCCAATCTGGCTAGTGTATTCCCAGGCTACACAATAAATGACAAGTAAATAGTAGGCAATCCATTTTCACTCCCATTGAAGCAATTGTCGGGCAATGGAATAGTTAGTGACTGCCTCAAGTCAACAAGGTTAGGATCACCAATACTATTAGATGCAATTTCATTCATAATGGTCTCTATATATGGCTTGGTTTCTATATTGTTGGCATACACAATACATCCAAGTTAGATGGTTGAATCGACTACACTGACTAGTCAAAATGATAGATATCTTAGAAATATCAGACAAGTCACAGCAATAGCTTACTAGACTAAGTACAAAACTAGCTACAATTTATAGACTAAAAATGATGTGCTGTCAGAATCATGCCACCTTCTCTTCTACTTCCTATTGAAATCTGATTGATGCCTACTCTTATCTTGCCTTGACTTTGGTTCAAAATTTCTTTTATCCCACTTTAGGGCCTTCTTTTCTTCTCTCTTCCATTTCTTGTCCTCTCACATTATCATTGTTGCTATCAAGTTCTATTTTTTTTGTTTCTTTTCTTTAACTCAGCCAAGAGTTACACCACCACCATTCTTTTTACCTCAGCTATTTCAACTCAACTGGAACTATTTTCCATTTTAGTCAAGGAATTCAACTAACCCTCTACGCTTTCAATAGGCTATAAATATGTGACTCAATATTTTATTCTTTCAAACCTGATACCAAATCCATTCTTGCATGTATGGTATCACCTATGGAGATCGAGCCATAATCACATGTTGTAGATTTGAATTGGAGAGCTCTGTACATGTTCTCTTTCTTCATAACTGAAAGGAAAATCCTCTGCACTCCTTCCTTTCTTCAGTAACTCTGTAGCCTCCCTTTTATCCAAATTATTACCCTGAGGGTCACTTTGGTGCCAATCCTAAAATCTCTTGCATAGAATGCTCTTCCTCTTCTTTGATCCTATTAATTTCATCTTTCTCTACCTAGCCACTTGAAACTCCTACCTTTTTATCCCTTGTGTACCAGAAAAGATCCTTTCCTTTCTTCCATCACCCAATGGGAGTCTTGAGGCTATGACCAAGGTAATTTTTCCTATGCTTATTAGCTTTCACATCATCCCAACTGAATTGATCTCAACTCTCTCAAGGCTTAGTTTTTTTACCATGGTCAAAACAAGACCATACAAGCTAAATGGCCTTCATGACTCCTTTTTCTCCCTCCTGGAGATCCTACTCCTTTTTTTTCTTCATCCCTCTGTCCTCTTTAATGAACTCTCTTAGGGTAGGCGCCAACTATACTATGCTTAGAAAGTCTTCCTGGAATTTTTCAACAGCTTCAACAACCTCTTAAATTGACTCAACAATATCCTTCAATCCAAAGAATCCAACTAATACACACTAATTATGTTCTGATTTGCCTTATTCCATATAGTGATAAGGTGTCACGGCTTATTTTTTCCAAAATATCATTTTTTAACAAATTACAATTTGAATTACAACTGTTGTAGGAAAACTCATTCAATATACTTGAGATAAAATGAAATATATTATGCACTCGTAGATGCTCCTGCATTACACATTTATATTACATTCATCTAAAGTAAGAGCCATAAGGTGTTTATGGGAAAATATATTGGGATTGTTAAAGTCCATCATATTGATTGAGTTCAAATTTATGTTGTCCTCAAACAAGAAGGTCATGATGAGATGAAAAGGCTAAGATGGATAATGATGATGCAAATACAAAGTTAGAAAATAGGATATAGAGTCAAATTATTCAACTATTTTTTGGTAACATAATAGGAAGATGAGAATAAATAGTTGTTTAGGTCAACTATATATTTCAAATAGAAAGGAGAAGTAATATGATAAGGATACAAATTCATTCAAGTTGACTATGTACAACTAAACAAAGAATTGGACATGAGGATAAGAAGACACAATTTTGTAGATTGATTGTGTACTGTTGGTAAGAAGGTAAAATGTAATCTATAAGAGGTTGCATCAACCAAGATGATAGTGTGATAAAATAGAGGAAAATTCTTGAAAGATAATTATAAGTAAGAATGAAATGAAACGCACAAATATTTTTATCAATGTGATTGATCTAATTGGGGCACACAACACAAATCCTTGCACCAACACTAGCGAATGCAAATTTGTCAATACAACACAAAATCATCAAAGACCAAGAAATAAAATAAAAAGTAAAAACTAACTAATTTTCCACCCTAAGTTCTATTATATTACTATAAATTTTTTATTTTAATGTGATAGGAGAGTTGGCTAAAATAGGGAACTAGAAAGTAGTCTAAAATTAGTTTTAGGATATTAGGGCTAGAAAGGATCTGTACTAGAAATGGTACTAGCTTGGTATAAGGGTCTACCCCCTCACTTCAAAATCTCTTTGTGATAAGGGTGTTAGTTACTTTGCCTAATTATACCATTAATAACATATTTATACTTATATAATATCTAAAAAACCAAGTGGGATTCCCCCTTGGTGATGTAATTCAAGTAGGTAGTCCTCCAGAAGATAAATACTTAAATGCTTTTAAAATGTTAAATGGTTTTGTAGTGTGTGTATAAGATTAAAATAGTGTAACTAAAATGGTAATTTGAGAACCACCTTTTTAGACTATGTGAGTTACTCTAAGCATGCAAATAACTAAAAAGGAGATGTCAATTAATTATTGGAAAATAAATGTAATTCCTTGTTTAAAAATAATACAAAGTCAATTTAGGTGATATAGTATGAAACTAGTACATAAAAAAGTTGATAGGGTCACTTATTTTCTAAATACGTATATTCTTTAATAATAAAAATGAGTGATTGACTATGTTTGTCAAATAGAAGGTAGACTATAGAACTAATTCAACCAGGTTGACCTAGTTAGTTGTAGGTTTGGATTTTAAAAGATTGCTAACTTATGAAAGAAAACTAAATTAAAATATGAAATGATAGAGATATAAAATAAAGGAACCTTGGTGGGATTGAATATGATTTAGATTGAAAAATTTACATTATAGTGATTTAGTTTCTACTTTTGAATTTTGCAAAATGGGTTAACTAGTTTGACCAAGCTCTTTAAAACCCTATATGCTAAATAAGAATAAGGAATAGGGTCAACCTATTTTATAATGTTTATTCAATTATATGTTGGAAGAAAGGATTTGTAGATAGAATTTCCATATTTTATAATGTATGCTAATATGGAACTGAATAAGAACATTGTGTTGAATTGTTTGATAAAATAACCTATAGTTGATAAAGACTTACAAAGATAAAACAAATTTATTTTTTTAGTGACTATGTGTTAAACCTATGTATAAAAATTTAGAACTATATTAATTGCTTCAATACAATACTATAAATATGGAAAAAATATAATAATATGATAAAAATAATGGCATGAAATAAAAATTTATAAAGTCATATTCATGTTGGGTTTAAAAGAATGTATGAAAAGGGATATGCCATTGATCTATAAATTAATCCTATCTTGAAGAAGATAAATCCTACTCACACTTCTGATTCTCAACACATTAGATATTTGTGCTCATAACCAAGAGGTATTTGTTATGCCTAGCCAAGTGATATCTTACCACAATAATACCACTAGAGAGGGTTATAAATCCTCTCGTTAAGCAAAACTATGTAATAAACCTAACTAGGTCCTATGTTTTCATATTTAATAAACTAATAGCATGTAAAGTAAAGTCTAATCTAGTGTTCACCAAAGCTTGTGCACAAAGTGGTAGTAATAAACATGAAAAGTAAACATGTATAGAATACCTATACCCACATCAATATATATGGAATCCTAATTCATGACAAAGAATTAAAAATGCATATTTATCTACTATTATAAAATAGGAACAAAGATATGAATACTTATCTTTGAAAAGGAACCCACCAATCCTCAATCTCTCCCTTGGCTAAGGTGCTTTGCAAGAGTTTTTTATGGTATGTAAAGATGAAAAGGATAAATCAGCTTTATGCTATACAACTTATTAATTAATCTAAAATACTTTTCCACAATACAGGATCCATATCTCTAAAGAAAGTATGAAACCCTAAGCTATGGTCCTGAAGTAGAATGATAGATAATTACATGCACAATATATATATATATATATATATATATATATATATATATATATATATATATATATATATATATATATATATATATATATATATATATATATATATATAATATAAGGGAGGAAGAATATATATATATATATATATATATATATATATATATATCTTCTTCCTCCATTATATTATAAATCAACAAATGAATGTTTTCATATATTTTAATCTAACCTTATTACTTTTTAAAATTTTAGCCAACACGGTCGACCTAATTGAAATTATATTGTTATTGAAAAAAACAAATTAGGTCCTGGTCTAGGTTGGTTAGGGGCTGACCTAGACCCAAAATGAGTTTTTTCAATTATATTATAGGGTTTGTGGGGATGACTATGTATAGTAAACCATAAAAAAATATTTTATGCTAAGGAATGGATAATGAAGCTAGAAAATGACTAGAGGAGGGTCAAAAATAGGAGGGAAATGTTTTTAGGAGATGTGTGTGTAGATAGAAAGTGGTAGTATAAAGACAAAAATCTTGAGAAACACTAATGGTCTACACACCCCTTTCTTGGTTTACACTTTAGGGCATGTACTCATAGATATTAAGACTTGATGGGTTCCTCGAAGAGAGAAATCATCAGTAATTGATAAAGTGTAAAAATACTATGTATATAGATAACCTTATAAATAAGCTCCCCAAACATTGAAAGCCATCAATAAGGAGATTGGTACAATTAGAGATTAACATGAAGGAGCAAAAGGAGATCCAATTTGCCTTAACATCTTAGATTCAGAGGGCCTAAACCATCTAGTTGCTCTACCATGCCATATCTTATAAGTGGGGAGGTTCATCTATGCTAACTCAAGAGACCTCCCCCTCAACTAAAAAAGGTTTCATTTTTTTCAAAAGGAAACCAAGATCTCATCCTCTTCAAAATAAATCAAATGTTGAGGAAAAACTAGTAGTTGCATCCATAATTTAGCTTCAAGCTATTGAAGTGAAGTATATCAATGAATAAATGGATTGGGATGAAGAGTAAGAGATGTATAGAGAAAAATCCCTTAAACTCTAGGACAAAAAAGGAAAGACACCTCTGAGTGTGAATCAATTAAGTGAAGAGGCACTTTTTTTGACTCTTATACTCTATTTATCTCTCTTATTTCTCTTTCAATAGTTAGCTCATTTGAATTAGTTCCTCTTGTTTCTAGTGCCCAACAATCCCTATTCACTCCCAAGGTAGATGAGGTCTCCACTTTCCCAACTATTTCCATTCCACAAATTGTATTCACATCCTAAATTTCCTCCACTAATTCTATATAAATATTTTTAGTGTCAATTTACACCCTTGGATATGGTTTCTTCAGTCTCTCTCTAATTGAGCTACACTATTGGAACAACCCCAAGCTGTGGGTCACCTATGGTGGGGTTAGATCTCTGGAGAAGGCTAGCTTCCTCTTGATGGATCACCTATACTAATGTTTTCACTATAATAGGGTTAGAAAGGGGGAAGGGGATCTTATGAAAGTTAGATAGGTGAGGCACCAAATTTAAATGAAGCTCTTGTATGCATGAAGTAAACATTGAGGAAGCATAAGACAATGTTAGCTCACATAATCTCACAAAATTGGCTAGTTTAATAAGTGTTTCATAAATTAGATTCAGGAAACAATGAATTGAAGGCAAAGAGGAGTTTTAATAATCACTAAGATCTTGTATAAATGATAGAGATAAAACTAAATTAAACTTGAAACTAACTTAAATACACATTAGAAATGAGTAAGAAAGAAGGACAATGGGCATGGAAGATTCTCTTTCACAATGCCATCATGCACAAGATTTTATACACATAATTTAAAGGGGAGAGATAGGTAAATGAAGCCTTTATTTCTTAAAGAGGTCCTTCATAAAAAAATTTATAGGTTCTAGCCTTATCAAATGAGAGTCTCTAATTTTCTAGAAATGATAGAAATTCTATCAAAACTAAGAGAGTCTTTCTTCTAAAAATTGAGAGAGAGAGAGAGAGAGAGAGAGAGAGAGAGAGAGAGAGAGAGAGAGAGAGAGAGAGAGAGAGAGAGAGAGAGAGAGAGAGAGAGAGATGAGAGAGAAGAGGAGAGAGAGAGAGAGAGAGAGAGAGAGAGAGAGAGAGAGAGAGGAGAGAGAGAGAGAGTTACAATGTGTTAGAAAATGAAATGTATCAAGAAAGGGTAATTAAAGAGTAATCATACCATCCTAGATCATTAAATGAGCTTCCACCATTTTAAGAATGCTCCACCATCTTCTAATCAAATTAGAGATAAAACATCAAAGACAAGATAACCTTCATTTGTCCTAACAGCCTTTAAATCATTTCATTGAGTAACACATTAGAGGATAAGAAATTTACAAAGGTGGTGAGTCATGATATTTTTTTAATGAATAAAAACCCTTGGGCACCTTGAAAATATATTAAATGCTTTAGCTACTTTCTATAACTACCATATCTCAATTTTTGAATGTTACACTATCTTCCTTATGTGGTGGTAGGTACCTTATTATCTTAAATTTTATATAGCCATGCTATATCTTCCTTAAGTGGTGGTATGTACCTTATTATAAAATATATAAATTTATCTAAGGAAAATAAACTCCTACATATCTACCCCTACTCAAAGCCTAAGCATAGGTCTATTTTAGATTGAAAACCAATCTATTTATTGGTTTTTCCCTATAGCTAATATCCATGAGGAGCTTATAGACTGTACAACATCATTCTTGAACTATATTAGATCTAAATAGACTTATTATACCTCTAAAACTTATGTAATACAATGAATAATTATATGTGACATTTAAAACACAAGAAAAGTGAGTCTACATGATCTAGATCCTCTGATAGAGGTCTTGACTGATCTTCAATGGCATCCTTTGAATTATTTTCCTTGGTTCAACCTTAGGTTACATTTTATCTTCATTTAAGTTCCATAACCTTCAAATTTTAATATGAACCATCATTCAACTTACATGCACACCCTTCTATCTACCTTCTTAGCTTACATGCACACCATTTATTCTCTTATATATGAATGGATGTGAGCCATAGATCTTTTACCAATTTAACATAGTTAAGACACTTTTCACCCATGTTTTTGTCTTCAAGATTGATTATCATTTTGATTGATTAATTATAATTACATTTTATTTGTATGATGGATTACACACCATCAATTATATTAGATTTATTAGATTTGTCAATTATTATGCATCATTAGATCTACTTATGGGCACCTGAGATCTTGCCACTTATCAGCCATGTTTTCATCTTAAGATACACTAACCTTTTAACTTTATGATCATCGTTGATCTTAGGTGCATAATGAAATACACTCTCTTAGATATTTAGGACACAATGACTCTATTAGGTTAATACTATCCTTTTAATATTATTTTATTTAATTGTAACCATTGACATTGAAACATTTGAATTCAAACAACTATTTTATGAGGCCCAAATTTCATGTCTATATGTACATCCCACTCTACAAGTTCAACTTTAGAATCTTATATTTTGAGATTGAAAACTCATCAAGACATGAAATTTGTAGAGGATGTTTATGGGACAAAAAAAATCATGTCAATTCATTAATTTTAATTTGGTAAATCTCCCAAGTGAATTTATAAAATGTGCAATAATATTGTCTTAGTTATCCTTGCATGATGTGAATATGATGGTTTGGTTCTTTTGGAATTGTGTAAGAAACTATTATCTCTTTAAAAGGATAAATTAAACTTGTAAGAATTTTTATGACCAGATTCATGCCCATAAATTCTTGAAACACCATGAGAACTTATTGGTATTTTCACTTTGCAATCCTAGACCTATGTCCAAGCCTTTTTTCCAAAGATCAACAAATTGTACTTTAAGCTTCCATAAATTATTTCAAAATATTTGTAATAAATATGTGATCTTTGAACCACTAATTCCATTCATTACTCTATTTATCTCATCCATTTAGGTAGAAGCTTTATATGTAGGCCAAAATTGGCCAACATCTATGTTGACATCCTAGGGTTTCATGCATGTTATGCAAGAGACTAGTAGCCTTGAACTAATTCATTAAACCTCTCAATATTTATTCCCAAATAAAATTATTATGAGATTGATATAAGGTTTACCCCTTATAAAACCCTCCTCTTGAACCAAAAAGGAGACAAAATACCAAAACAAATAACTATTCCACAAGCACTTATTGAAAGGGAAACACACAACTAAAAAGAAATGTGCACAAGGCACTTAGAAGAAAGCATATAAAAATACTTTAATTGGTTACAATATCATAAAATATCTACAAAATATTCTAATAAAAATGATTTAATGGATGAAATTGACTAGGATGGGTAATATCTCTCCATTCAATTGAGCAATATTAAAAACATTATATTGTTTGCATCCATGGATCAAATAAGGACCAATCTACAAGATGTCAAACTTGGTATGATTGCTTGGCTTGGCCTTATTTTATTCCCATTTGAGGACTAGGTCCCCTTTTTTTAAGTCCATTTTTTGGGATCTCTTATCAAAGGCTTTTTTGACCTGAGCTTGGTGTGACTTAATTTCTTCATTACAAGGCCCCTAGTTTCTTCAAGCTCTATGATCTCTATCATTCCCATGTTCATAGGCTCACTCTCCATCAACTCAAGATGATGAGATAACTCCAAGGTAATCTTCTCAAGAGAAATGGGTAATTTGGCTTCCCTTCCATATGCAAGGACATATGGAGAATTTCCAATGGTAGCTTTGGGATTCACTTTGTCAGCCCATGAGGTTATTCTTAGTTTTATATGCCATACTCTTTGATTCACTTCCATGTTCTTTTTGATAATCCTTATTAAGTTCTTATTTGTGGATTCTGTTATTCCATTACCTTGGGGGTAGTAATTGAAGGATGTATTGAGGTATATGCCCAACTTAAGTTCTCATTCACTTGTCTTCATACTTACAAATGCTAAGGCATTATCTAAAATTATAGTAGTTGGGAAACTAAACCTAGTTATTATGTTGTCATAAAATTCTAATATTGCTATCTTATTTTGCTTTTTTCAAGGCAAATTGCTTCCACCCACCTAGTGAATTAGTTAGTTATAATGAACACCCATTTATGTCCTCCACTTGAAGGTGGATTTATCATCCGTATAAAGTCCAACCCTTATTATATGAAGGGTTGCTCCACCCAGATTGGGTTGAGTGGAAGATCTACTAATCTTTCTTTTCTTGTAAATAGATCAGACTTCTAACATTTATTAACCCATACATTGGCATCCTTGAAGAGGTTTGGCTAGTAATAACTAACTCTCATTCCTTTTGTTGTTATTTTTATTGGAGAAATATGTCCTCTTGTAAGTGCATCATGAAACTACACCAAAATATTTTTTACTTGATTATCATCAATGCACCTAAGAAGTACCCAATTGAGGTCCCTTATTAAAATAACACTATAAACTTATGCATAAGGTATATACTAAAGTTTGAAATACATTATTTTTGCTTAATCCAAACCTTTGGGGCATTCCCTATCATCAATAAATGTGTCATACCTTGGAGCCAACTATTGTGAGGTGAAGGTGTATCTATCTATGAATTATCTTATGTCACCAAAACAAATTATTTATCTTATTGGAGATCATCTACCATATGCTCACTCCTCATGGGTAGCCAATTTGATCTCAACATCATACTCCATAACCTTGGTAATCCAACATGCCCTTTTCTCATTCAAGTATTTCTTGAGGAAGTCCCTAACTCTAGGATGGGCACCATAAGATAATTTTTTCTATTGGAAATCATTGGTATACAATTTTTAAGGATTTTCAAATCTATAAGAACCTATTTTTCTATAAAATGTTACTTCACATAATGTCCCTCTAGTTCTTGACTAAAAAACACAATTTGCTTCTCAAGTCCTTCACCATTCTTTAGCATCAACATATATGATATGTTGTCAATGTTGGAAAAGATGTACAATATTAAATCCTTTGAGAAACTAGGATTCATGAGTGAGGGTGCTTGGGAAATGGCTTACTTAATGGATTCAAATGATACTTTACCTTCATTTAACCAAGTAAACACTTAGATATTATTCAACATGGTGGTGATGTCTTTGACTAAGTTGGCAAAGCCAGGTATAAACCTTCTCACAAAGTTTATTTTCCCAAGGAATCTCTAGATTATTTTATTGTGCTTAGGTAAAGAGAGTGATAAGATAACACTTATTCTATCAAGTTTAATGGATAATACTTCATTTAAAATAATGTGACCCAAAAGTATGAACAATAAACACACATTTATTTGGATTTAAAGAGATTGCATGCTCCGTACAAATTTGGATGTTCAGCCTTAGATTTTCTAAGTGTTTACTAGATTTTGTTAGTGAAAACTATGATGTCATACAAGTAGTCTAGTAACATTTGATTCAAAAACCCTTAGAAATCCATATCCATGGATATTTGAAAAGTTGCTCCTACATTTGAAAATCCAAAAGGCATATTATGGTGAGCATATGTTTGCCACTTGGTGGTGAAGGAAATCTTATATTGATCTTCCTCTCTTACCAACACTTGATTAAAACCTAAATACCCATCCAAAAGAGTGAAGCATTCTAAACTAGTAACTATCTAAAGTATTTTCTCCAAGGGTGGTAATTGGTAGTGATTTTTCAAAGAGACCCTATTTAGATCCCTAAAATCAACACAAAATCTAATTTACCCACTCTTCTTCCTCATAGGTACCAAATTGGCTACACATGAGGAGTGATTAATGAGAAAGATAATCTTGGATTCAATTAATTTGATCTATTCTTTCCTCATAATCTCTTCAATTTTGGGGTTTACATGCTTCTGCTTCTACCTTATAGGATTAACATTAGCCTCCAATACTATAATATGTTGGGCGAACTTGGGGTTCAAAACTCTTTAGGTCACTATATTTCCAAGCAAATATATCTTCATATTCTCTACAAAGCTCTATGAAATAATGATTTTTAGATTTAGTGCTTACCTTTCCAAGCTTGAGGAACTTGTATTTGAAGATAAGGACTCTTTCAAAAATTCTTTTCACTTGTTGACATCACTCATATGATATCCCTCATAGAAAAGACCTTCCAAGGTGACAATGCCTTTAGGAAGCTTGTTAGATCTCAACTAAATAATTTACTCCTCATACTAATTTTTAAACTTTTCTAGGTTTATGGAGGATAACTCTAATTCATACTACAAGAAATAGGAAATTTTATTGTAATTCTAAAAGACCTACCAATGAGTTTCATTGTCTAGCACTAATTGCCTCACCACCACTTTGACATGTGGCTACACCATGGTTTTTTTCAACTCATTTGGGATATCAAATTGATCTTCCATAGATTCCAACCTATTAACACGTCCATTTTGTTTCCTCGGCACTACATGGATGTTAAAAGCTTCAAAATCCTCAATTAGCTCCCACACTTTATGTTTATAGGACTTCATTAAGGGATTCTTGGTAATATTCTAATCTTTAACTTGATTCACTATTAACTCACTATCTCCATAAACTTAAAATTGTTTGATCCCTCTCTTACTATCCTATTGAATTCCATGGATAAAGCCCTCATATTCTACTACATTGTAAGAGAAACTAAATTAGAACCTATAAGAAGATAAATACTTGTCATTATATGGGGATACTAGCATTACACTTTCATCCACTCCATGTTTTCTCCTTGAAACATCAAATAACAATTTACATAAACCACTAGGATCTTATTGAGGTCCAATGAGGGATGGCATGGATTGATTCTCTTCATGTAAGTAGTAGACACCCATGTCCCTCTCTTTAACTCCTTCTAAGGGATCAACCAAATGATTGTCATTTCATAGTCCATCCAAGAACATGTATGGTATCTCCTCAGGATGAGTGTTTAGTTCTTGACTAACTATAAATTAATATTCATCAATGATGGTGTAATTGATTTTTTTTCTCTTTGGCCCATAAGGATCTATATGGAATTGTACAATGGGCTCAACCATAATAGATACCTTGGTTCCATAACTTGTTCTAAATGCCATGTATGGCTAGTCTATTATAAGATAACCTCTAATCTTTGCTTTAAATTATTTGGATAATCATAGCTCAAAATAAGGAGGTACATCTAAGATCAACACATCTTAAATCATTGAGACACTAGGATAAGCATGCAGGGTCAATTTTAGATCTCTAATTATGCTAGATGGCTTGGTGGAAGAACTAACAAGTTGTAAAACTCCTTTAGATTGGGGCTCATAATTTAGACCAAGCTGATTAGTTATGGACTTTAACATTACTAAGGTTTTATCCCCACTATCCTACCAAGAAATTATGCACTAAAGAGTCACCAATAATTACTAAAATCAATAAGGGAGGAGGTTTGACCACCTTTCCTGGTTTCCTTTCATTTGGTCCTTTGGTTGTATTAGTGAGAACCACATTCTCCTTGACTAGTGGTTTCTTGGAAACATTAATTATTGACAACCTTTCTTGGAGGATGTCTACCTAACTAAGCATGGATATCATATCTCACATTGGCACACTTACGTTGGACATTTTCATTTGTTAAACAACATTGATGGGTAAACCATCAACCTGTGTTTGTGCTTTGGGAGCCACAACTACATCTTGATTTTGTGCTTTTTAAGGGATAAAAAGATTCCCACAATTTTGATTCCTTAGAGTTATTAGAACCTTTATAATAATATTATGTCTATTTGTCTTTGATATTGAAGGAGTAATGGTAAGAGGCTCCTTGACTACTTCTTGGTTACCATCTATGTTCCTTCTTTTGAACCTTATATTTATTATCACAAGAATGTATGTCTATCTAGAACTAGCCTATTGACTGAGTGTATAACTCTCTTTTTGCTCATTAATCACCATTGTATCACCTAACTAGCTTGGTCCTTGATAAAAAATTTGAATTTGTTGAGGCTCTTCTAGTTTTTTCATCAGGGTACCACTATGTTCTGAGCCATAATATCTTGATTGTACCCATAATTGTAAGCCTACTACCATTGATCATTGAAAGCTTGATTGAAATAATTGGTTGGAATAATGGATTACCCAAAAGATTAATTCTAAGGCATAATACACTTAGCTTCTTGAGTAATATTATTTTGAATGGGGACCAAAGTGTTATAAGTGCTTGCATCATTTGGATTCTAGTACTCTATCTATTATAGTTAGGATTTCTTTGTCCCTAACTTTGACCTTGGCCTTGGCCTTGGAAATTTCCTTTATTTGGTTTTCCATTTTCTTGATAAGATTTATATTGAGGTTTATATGAGGCTTGATAAGGCCTATTGAAAGTTTGATACCTTTTAACATTCACTAATTCATTTCCAAAGGATTAGAACATGATTTTAAGCTCTTAAAAGATCTTTTGTTCTTGGTAATCACTAGATTGAATAGTGGAAGTCTTGTCTTGCTTAGGTGAGGGTATACAAATAATTGTAGGTATAATAAAAATGATAGAAAGGGGAGGAATAGAAATAGGGGGTGGTTAGATCTCATGTAATGAAGGCATTGGTGCTATAGGTGTAAGTTTTCTAGCTTGTACTAGACAATTTTATGCTTTGATTGCCATCTCATATGCATTTGGCAATGTTTTTCCTCAAATGGACTAGATAATTACTGCAATATTACTTTTTATCTCCTTCCAATAGTAAAGAAAGTAAAAATTAGGGGTAGGCCTAATATATAATAGGATTCTATACCAAGTCTTTTATAACCTTGTATTGAAGTCTTACCGAACTTCATGAGGGGCTCTTTGAATTGTGGTTAATTTCTCTAAAAGTGACAAATGGTCATGTTTATCTTCAAATATTTTACAAAATTCATCTCGTAATTGATCTCATGATGTAATATAGTTTGCAACAAGGATGTATACCCTCTATGGCTTTACCTTTGAAAGAGATGGATAATAACCTAATTGCTACATTTTCCTCATTGATATAATTAATGCTATAGAAGTTGGCTATATCTATGAGGTATTTTTAAGAGGTTTTAGCTTGGTCTTCAGTAAAATAAGAAATACTTTTAAGATCTGATACTAAGATAGGATCATATTGAGGAATGTACAAAAGAATTTAGACATTAAAATCCACAAATGGGAAATCTCTAGGGGATATCATGGCAATGAAAGGTTTTAAAAAATATCTTCTTGCAAGGGTAGGCCATATCATTGACTTAATAACAAAATTACTTTTATATGGGTTTGTATTAGCACACCTTAACCTTTTAACTAAATTTAAAGGAAATTCAATGAATTCAAAGGGAATACCTCTAGAAGCTGAACTTGTAGTCACCTTTGGCATGAGATGTAGTCACTGCACTATTAAAGAAATGTTGAGTCTTCTGATGGGGTCACTATATGTTGTTGATTAGAAGTATAATTATTCTCAATTGATCAAACTAGTATGAAACTTTGAATAATATTCTTTAACTAAAGTCCCATAAGACATGACATAAACTATTGTAGCATCAATTTTCATCCTTGGGGAGGCTTATTCAGTCTCTCTCAAATTAAGCTACACTATTGGAATAAACCTAGGCTATGGGTCACCTATGGTGGGGTTGGACCTCTGAAAAAGGTTGGTTTCCTCTTGATGGATCACCTCTACTAATGTTTGCACTAAGAAAAGGGTTTAAAAGGGGGAAAGGGATCCTAAGGAAGTAAACTAGGTGATGCATAAAATTTAAATGAGGCTCTCATATGCATGAAGTAAACACTAAAGAAGCATAAGACAATACTAGCTCACATAATCTCATAAAACTAGTTAGTTGTATAAGTTTTTCATAAACTAGGTTGAGGAAGCAATGAATGTAGGCAAATAGGATTATAAGAATCGTTGAGAGCTTGTACCAATTATATAAAAAACAATAATTTAGACCTACAACTAACTTGAATAGACCTTATAAATGAGCAAGAAATAAGGATAATAGGCATGGAAGATTTTCCTTCACAATGCCATCATGCACAAGGTTTTCTACACAAAATTCATAGGGGAAAGATAGGTAAAGAAAGTATTTATTACACCAAGAGGTATTTCATATAAATTTTGATAAGGTTTAGCCTTATCAAATGAGAGTCTCTACTCTTCCATAAATGAAAGGGAAATTCTATCAAAAGTGAGATTATTTCTTCAAAAAACCAAGAGAGAGTTACAATATGTCAAAAAATAAAAGATATACAGAAAGGGTAAGGAGAGAGTGATCATGCCATCCAAGATCATTAAAATATCTACCACCTTTTGATGAATGATCCACCATATTTTGATAAAATTAGAGATAATACATCATAAACAAAATTGTCTTCATTTATCCCAATAGCCTTCAAATCATTTCATTGATTGAGCAATACACTAGAGGATAAGAGTTTTCTAGAGATAGTGAGTCATGATCCTATATATTAATTAAACCCTCATTCACTCTAAAAATATATTAAATGCTCCAAATACTTTCTCCAACTACCATAAATAAATATTAAGACTTTACACTATCTTCCACTTGGCTTACTTATGAATACAAAATCTTCATATCTTGAATCTGATAGAGCCATGATATGTCTGCTTTAAGTAGTGGCAGGTACCTTCTTGTCAAAGCTATAGCTTATTCAAAGGATAATACACTATTAAACATCTAATACTAGTCCAAACCTAAGCATAGGTCTATTTTATATTTAAAATCAATCCATTTGTTGGTTTTCCAATACCTAATATCCATGAGGATCTTACAGACTGCACAATATCATTCTTAAACTATATTAGGTCTAAATAGAACTATTCCACCTCTAAAACTTATGGAATCCAAAGAATTATTATACATAATGTTTAAAACATAAGAAAACTAAGTCTACATGCTTTGGTTCCTTCAATATAGGTCTTGACTAAGTTTTATTGGCATCCTGTGAATTGTTTTTTGTAGTTTGACCTTAGGTTGCATTTTATCTCCATTAAAGTCCCTTATCTTTCAAATTTTAATATTGGTCATCAATTAATTTACTTATACATCATTGGATATACCTTATCATTTTACACATGTACCATTGATTCTCTTCTTTATAAATAAAGGTGATCCATAGATCTTCTACTAGTTTAACATGGTTGAGACACTTGTCACCCTATGCATTTATCTTCAAGATTTGTTAACCTTTTAACCCATTACTCACCATTAGATATAATTTATAGGATGGATATTTCACTATAGATAATCTTGTACCCATTAGGTTTGTATTCATCATGTGTTTTTATATCTTCTTATGGTCACCCAAGATCTTTTGACTTGGTAGCCATACATTCATCTTAAAATGCGCTGACCTTTTGACTTGATTCTCACCATTGAGCTTAGGTGCATGACCAAATGTGATCCATTATATATTTGTGACCCATTTAAACTATTTGATTATAACTCACCATTAGATCTTATTTGAATTAATGCCAACCATTTATCATAGAACATTTAAATTCAAATGACTATTTTATAAGGCCCAAATTTGACATCTATGTGGATGTCCCACTTTGCAAGTTCAAATTTGGAAGCTTATATATTGAGATAAATAACTCATTAAGTCATGAAATTTTTAGATTATGTTTATGGGATAAAAATAATCATGGCCATATATTCATTTATATCTAGTTAAATTTCCAATTGCATTTATTAAATGTGCAACTGGACTAGCCTATTTATGCCTGTGTGACATGCTTGTGATGGTATAGTTCTTCTCATATTGTGCAAGAAATTGTTGTCTCTTTAAAAGGATCTAATAAAATTATAATACTTTGTGTGACCTAATTCATGACCTTGAATTCTTGAAACACCATGATAACCTACTGGTTTTTTCACTTAGACCTATTTCCAAGCCTATGTTTCAAAGATCAACAAATTGCACTTTAAGCTTTCTTAAAGTGTTTCAAGAGATATAAAATAAATATGTGATATTTGGAGCACTCATTACATCTAAAAATTTATTGAGATCATCCATTTAGGTATAATCTTTGTATGTAAGAAAACATTGGCCAACATTTACTTCTACCACTACTTTAACACCCCTTAAAACAAAAAGAAAGGCTTCTAATAAAGTCAGGGGAACATTGGAAAGTTTCGAAATTAATGTGTCATAAAATTAGATAAAATTGAAAATGCCTTCCTTTAAATCTTATAAATACACCACTATGACATATTTATATAAATTTGGATATAAGAAACTAGTATACACATTCCATTCATTGCCTCAATATGGGGGAGTACATTGGTAAAATATCATAGGTCTTCCCTTCTTGAATTGGTACTTTAAGAGGCTTTGAAATAATCATCAAAAGCTTCATTGGTTGAGACTACATCAAAATATAATTAACCAATGTACCTATCCCAATTGCTCATCCCATAGTGTGTAATTGATATAGGGTTAAAGTCTTCTCAAAATCCAAATCTCACAATCATAAAACTACCCATAGTAAGTTCTATATTTGATAAATCTATGAGTGTCCAAAGGGAAAGGAAGATAAAATAAGAAGATGATACTAGAAGAGGGATAACTTTTGAAGAGATACAACATGTTTTTACCTTGTCCAAGAAAACAAAAAGGAAATTGGGTAGTCCCCATACATAGATGACTATAAATCCTATCTTGAGACATAAAAGGATGCCTTTCTATAACTACATGAAGGAACATAAATAACTAGGAAAGAGCTTGAGTAAGAATAAAAAGAAGTAAAGGAAAAACATTTTAAATCTTTGGAAAAAATAAAGGAACATTGATTAATAATTTATGTTCCTTTAAAAATTAAGATTGAGGTCAAAAATGCTATTTGCAAGTTAAACAATATTTTTGAGGCCATTATTGAAATGAGGGAAGAGTTGACAACTCATTTGAATTAAAATCAATAATTATTTAATTACTTAAATAATTATTAGAGTAAATTACAATTTATTATTATTTATACAAGTAATAAGGCACACAACCACCTTGATTTAATGGCACCATTAGAGGCTTAAAATTTTCTCAAATTTATAGTCATAAGGACTCAAGAGGCACAAGAATGGATTACGATAGATAAGGAAGTAATACCTATGTATGTAAAACATAAAACTCTCATTGTTTAGATCCTGTAAGAATTAAATCTCTCATAAGAAAGAGGCTTTGGGGGTAGGCTCATAATTAGAATCAATTTTGATCATCTTCTTCAACAGACTTCTACTAACTTCAAGCAAACTCTTCAAGGAATTTCATTAGAAGAGATTGAGGTTGAGATAAGTTTTGTAATTAAAAAGGTGGATTTATTATAAATTTTTATAATAAACCTTATAAATACAAAAACTAGGCATGCAAGATTCATAAAACAAGTAAAAAAGGGTGAATAAACCTCCATTATTGAATATGGATATTATCTAGTAGCAACATGAAATCGAACATAGGTATTTTAATGTTTTTGAAGAAAAGAATAAAGATTTTGTTCCAACTTAGAGTTCAATCCCAACATCTACTTTGACACCTATAATAGTCTCTAGTGTAATGCAAACACCTAGTCACCATTGAGTTGAAAGATAATTTTGTATGCACACACGAAAAATAACTAAATCTTGTACTTATAGCTTACTTTTATTTACCACTTAAATGTAAAATTTTCTTAGACTGTCTAGTAGCATGCACACATTGTATTGCATTTTATAGGCTAACTTATTTTTTTTTACATAGTGATATCTAAATATGAGATTGCATACATGCAATTTTGAGATTAGAATTAGAATTGAGGTTCTATTTGCACAATATAACTATGATTTCGCATGATCTTGGAGGATGAGGAGACCCATACCCAAGTCTATTTATATATGTAGAACCCTCAATCCAAAGGGTTGGAAGTTTTCTATCAATACAAGAAGAAATCTATCTTTTTATTGTCATGTAACTATATTGGTTCTCTTTTTTTCCATCCCTATGTTATTAAGATTTTATTTTCTTGGTTTTGTTAACTAAATAATTTAAAGTGTGTAGAAGATATAGATAATTATAATTATTATCATTGATATATTATAATTATAGATGTGTAAAAACTATTGAAAATTGGTAGTTTTTATTGATCAAAACAATTGGTTAAAATTGTGTTAACATTTTGAGTTGTGCAAGAGTGCTTTCTTCCCAGTATAGTCATCTAGGTGTGTACTAAAACTACCCTAGATAACTTATTGGTTTGAGTTATAATATCCTAAATGATGGTGTGACATAGTAAATCTAAAAGGATAAACCTTCAATTGATATCGCTAAGTTTTTTATAATTTATTCCCAGACTCTTTAATTGTAGTTGTTTGTAAGTGTGCAATGATTACAAGCAGCAAGCATCAATTTTTGAAACAATTATCCATAATAAAAACCCACCTAGGAAGGGATCCTTGAAATTATATAATCTTATTTTATTCTCTGCCCTTCCCTCTTTTGGAGTTTATTTTGAGATCTACCCACTTTAGATTAATATCCACCCATCTACCCACCCACTTAGGTTTCTTTTATTTTAGGATTAATTTCACTACAAGAACCACTTTGGTTAACAAACTAGATGCTCAACCTGATATTCCACCACCTTGTTATTTAACCCATGCCTGCAACTCATGCCCTTGAATGGATTTCACCTCCATTGAGATCTTCAAATGTTATAGATCACCTCATTAAATTTTATGGTGTGTATAAAACCCACATTAATAGAAACAAGTTGATATTAGAAGGAGAGACATGTGACTTTATAATAGAAGAGGTTAACCCTTACATTAGAGTTGTGTTGGAGACACCAAAAGAGTGTCCAGGTCTAGGGTATAGGCTATTCTATTAGTTACACCTTTGATAAATCATAAAAGGCCTAGATTTTCACTAGTTATCCTTATAATACCCCAATCTAAAACACCTTCCCCATTAATGAACACTCTCGTTTTGAACCTCTTATGGATAAACAATTACCTTGGTTAGTTGGATGTGACATTGACATCCTAGGGGATGTTCATGACTTACTAATCAATATAGAAAAGTATCTACCTTATTTCTCTGTTTAGGAGGAAGAACAACAAAATAGCACATCAAGTCTTCAAACTTTATTTGAGTTTAATAAATGTCACTAATAAGATGTTGCATATAGGATTTTCCCTTTCACATTTCAATATTCTACTTATGATTGGTACCTCAATCTATACAAGAACTTAATTACTTCTTGGAATGAGTATTAAACCACTTTTATTGCCCAATTTGGGTAGGTCACCAGTCATAGTTTGGTGTACCATCACTTTACCAGCATGAAGAGGGAACCCAATCAACTAATCTAGGCTTTCATTTCAATATTTTATAAGATGTACACCTAGTTAATCCCAACATAAAAACTAGAACAAGAATTTGCATTGGAGATATACGAGAATGCTTTGAGCCAAATTACCATAGTTTTTTTGTGAAGATTTGTTGTTGTTAATACTCTATCATTAGTATATTAAGAGGCCAATTACATTGATATACATCTCATTCCTCATGTACTAAGCACCTTTAACATCAATGTTGGTTTCCCAACTTTGAATCAAATTCTTCATGTGAAAAAAAATGTTCCTTCATTCAACCAAAATTAGTTTTATACACTACCTCCAATGATTCAAACATCAAATTAAAATTATAGTTACCTAAATAATTATACATAGATTATTGGTCATTATCAGAACTAGCATTTGGTTGCATTGAATACTATAGTTCCCTAAACAAAAAATTACACCAAAGTAGAGTTAGATTCCATAAAAATAATGGTCCAAAAATTAAGTAATGAATTCTTAGGCATGTAGAGGAAAATAAGTAACGCTAATGGCCAAAATAATAATCATAATTCTAGGTTTTAGAGATATAGCAAACCTTTCAACATGTCTACAAATAATACATATCAGTCTAACAAAATTCCAAAAATAAATATAGTAGAGACAACCTTACCTAATGGGTGCATAAATCATAATACATCTCAGCATGGTGAACTTGATTTTATATAATTTTTTTTTATATTTTTATATTTATTAAGGGAAATGGTGGGGTAGGATTTGATGAATAACCCACCAGAATTCCGCGATGAATCTAGCTCTTTAAACACCACTATGGTTTTTGAAGCTCATAAGCTTCATTTCTAAAGTGAAGATGACAACATTAAAGAGGATAATTTTGATGAGATCCATGCCTTCCAATACTATCAAAAAGGTGGGTAAAATTTAAAGAGAAATCATCCCTTCATGGCATCTACTCCAAATAATATGACTATTCCACTAAATCCAAAGGCTAATAATAATCCACCTCCCCCAAAATTTATTGATTAGCCATAAAATAAGGAGGAATAAAACACACAAGGATATAACATCATTGTAGACATGAGGAAAATAAAAATAAATATCACTCTTCATGAATTGTCCCAAATTAATTAAAAAAAACTCTTGTAGAGGTCTATCATAGGGAAATCCCCTATAGAGAAGACATCATCTAACACATATGTTATATACAAAATCAACCCTTTTAGCTTTTTTTGGGCCAAGGTAAGAGTACTTGGGGTGTAGCTTGGAAAGGGGGAAATGGTTTTCAATGAAGTATTTACCTCAAGATTTGAAGAACATGTAAATATCTAAATAGGACATAACCACCCTTATTTATCCCACTAGGGAGGTTTTAACATAGGCTAAACAAATGTCCTGAAGTAGACACAAGCTAATAAAAATAAAGGTATATGGTGGAAGGTGGTTGAAAATTCTATGCATTCAAGTTTGATTAAAGTAGATGCAGGTAGATGGAAAAGGTAATGCTAATTCTTTGAAATAATAGGCTCAAACACACAATAGATATGCAAAGGTAGGGTGCATCTGAGCACAAGTGACATGTAAAATATGCAATGGGATAATATCACTTGCATGTATATCCACTTTAGAATAATCAAATTAGGGTGAATCTATGAGTAGGATATGGTAGGACAATATTTTTTAATTAATAGAAAATAATGTGAAGGGTTAATTAATGAGTATAAATAAATTCACTAAATTTATATATCATATTCACCAATAAATGCATTGTAGATCACAAACAAATGAAATTAAATCATGCACAAATGATCCTTAAAATCTAAAAAGTAATACTATAAAAAATCTTTTAAGAATTGTTTCCAACTGAATCCATGAGCCCAAATTGATCCTAAAGTGATGGTTAAAAAAAAGGCCTACAAGTAACTCTAAAAGTATCACCAATTGTCCCTTCCCCTCTAAAGGTGTCAAGTTCAACACTAGAAGATAAGGAAAGTACATAATAAGGTGGGGGAGAAAACCTAAAAATGGGTACCCATAACCATACAAAGATAAATAAGTAATTGGGCCAATCCGATAAAAGTGTTGAGGAGGGTACTTCAATTAGTGTTTCCTCAATTAAAGTACCTCAATGTCTCCTTTCTCACATCAAAGTTCATGATCCAATCCAAAATAAAGGTCCAAAGGCCATGATTGGTGGAGAGTTACCTGAAGGTAATAAGGAGGCCACCATATCCTCATATCTACCTAAAGATTAGGTGAATAAATAATGTGAAGAAGTTGTAAATCATTCCATTCAAGTTATATTACAAGGGAGCTCCATTGAGAAATTACTTGTAGAGTCTCACCAATTAGATCCAAATCTTGAAGTATTGGAGATGGTAGAGACAAACATTGAAGGAGGACTTAGAGCAAACAAAGAAGGTGGAAATGCTTTGGAAAGTGATGAATAAATTGAATAGTTTGTGTTGAGTCCACATCCCATTCCTATGGCACTTCCTACACTAGGTACTTTGATGACACCACCTTTCACTATCTCAATGCTTGCATCAATGTCTACAACATCAATGTCAATTTAGACTAGACCCCTTCTCTAGGTCAAGGATCAAGTTAAACAAAAGAAGGAATCATGAGAAAAATTGGGAAAATTGATGTAATAAATATCACTTAGGTGTATAAGGTCAAACTCCCCAAGAATGACAAAACACACTCCATAACCACATTCATTATTATGAGAGAAAGAAGTGTGGAGATAGCCATCCCCTCACAAGGTGTTTTAAATAAAGATGCTCCCCTTGAGAGTTACACTGTCTAAATCTATAAACTAGGGGATCCTTAAAGGAATGAGCTAAAGCATAGCTCAAAAGTTTTGGAAAACATGGTGGCCCATCAAATGGACAAGGAAAAAGCCACCATGGAGGAATTAAATTCACAAAATCAAGATATAATCCAATACTTGAAAAACATACTAAGTGAGCCTAAGGCATTAGCTCCAACTACTAGTATTGCTCTAGATTATCCTATTTTCTCATTAGAGTCATTTGATTCTAACTGAATTGATGACTTAAAATCTAGAGAAAGGTCTACAAAAAATGGCAAGAGGATTTATACATCAGGGCTAAAGAAGTAGTCCACTTAGCATTGAAATGCTTGAACAATATAGTGGATAATAAGGGGGAGTGTGATGCCTAAATGCTTATTTACAAGATGGAAATTAAGAATTAGGAATGAGTCTAGCCAAACATAGATGAGATTTACAAAATTGACGTAAATACTTTGATAGAAGAAAAGATCATTTCTCCCAATAATCACAAGAAGCCCAAAGAATGTTAACTAGCCATCATGCAACAAATAGTGATGCTCAAAGATGGCATCTACTACTTGAAAGGAGAAGAGTAGTCCCCTAAGTTTGAAATAAGAGAGATAGATGCTACACTTAGGAAGATGGTAAGCCTTAATGGTGCAAGTTATTTAGCGGAAGAGATAATACCCACTACTCTGAAAAGCCTCATTGATGCACCAAAAGAGTCCTTTCATGCTGACAAAATAAAATAGTTAGTATCACTTGATAAGTCTTATGACTAGCTTAAGGAGCTCATTAGATAAAAGAAAACCATGCTTCAAAATATTGACACCTAGCTTGAATAATACCAGGTAAAATTATATTATCAAGTAGGCCTAGACCAAGGTAATCTCAAACCTATATTGAAAGTATATATAATGTATAGGAACAAGTTGGCAAAGTATTATGTCATCCAGATCAACTCTAGAGTATAAATAGATATTTTTTTTTTCTAAGCTAACACCACTTCTTTCTTTTCTTCCATCTCTTCTTATTTCTTCTCATTTCCTGATTGGAAACCATTTAACTTGTCCCATTAGTGGCATGTCCCTTTAAGTTAGTTTTTGTATATTCGTGTGGATAAGAAAGGGATGTTTTCATTTGTTTTGCAAGTATACAAAGGATCTATTTTATCCCTTGTGAGATTTTCCTCCATTTAGATAACTATAAATATTCTTTTGAGGTGGAGGATCAATATTGAAATCATAATAGGAAAATGAACATATCAAAGGAATCATGTTTTTAATGAAGTTTAACACATTCTAGGCTCACAAAAGAGTTTTCTAGCTAGAAAATCTTTAAGAATATGCTAGGCTTAGCTAAATTGTATAAGTAAATGGGGTCTATCCCTTTACAAGGGTCAGTTAAATTTTGAGTTGAGTTCTAGCCTCAAAGAGTTCTCTCTGTGTAGTCTTTCTAGTGCCAAATTGATTTTTTCTATAAAATCATTGGCAAGCTTTGAAAACATTAGATATATCTCCCTTGCTACAAAATTGTCTTGCATAGTGTTAGGTTGTATGTTATTCAAAAAACATTGTATTCAGTTTTCATTCAATTAATTAATGAAATCCATCTATGGTTTTCATTCTCTTCCTATTGTTAAAGAAAGAGCCCTAATTTACATTCTTAGTAGATTGGTTATATGGTGTAATCATCTTTATGGTAGTCATTTAGAGTTTATATCTAGTTTTTAAAATCTTTTTTGCTCTAAGATTTAGGAATAGGGTGTTGATAGCCTTTTAAGGGTAGTCCCTCAGATTTCTCATCAAATTTACTCATTTCTTCAATTTTATCAACTTTATCCTATTCTTCAACTACACCTTGATTATCCTAGCCTGGTGGTTGGGTGATGACATTTTAAACAAATGTTTTTGCATTTGATGAGATTATTTCTTTTTCTTAAGGGGCCTGAACTTGAGTGGCCACCTCAACCCAACTCAAACAAAATCTTAAAAATAAAGAGTATCACTTGAGGATAGAATTTCTTCCTTATTACCCTTACCTTTCACTCCTAAAGGACCCTCTTCTACAAATAAACTAACCATTGGGACCTTTATTGGGGTTTAGGATCTTTCCATCTAAGTTCTCTACCCAATTTTCATTTATGGAGGAGTGAATGATCATTATTTATTCATAACATTAGCAATGGGCCTATTTTCATCTGAGTCTTCTTATTCACTCATATCCCTTAACCTTTGAGAATATGAGGATTGATCTTATTTTATTTTCAAGGTAATTTTATTAGAAGGTAGGTCCTTGAATACAACCTCCTTCCTTTTCATAGGACTCCTAGCTAGAGGATGTACAGTCTTATTTACTCTTTTATACTTAGGTTTCTCTTCCTCTTCTTCACCTCCTCTTTTCCTTGAGTAAGTCATTAGAGGAAGGACAAGTATTGGCTATTATTTTGGTGTATCCATGGGTGAAGAAATTAGAATAACAACTGGATTGACTACTAAGAAGGTTGTTGAGATAACTTGTACCATTGAGGCTCCCTCTCATGCAATGGATATTGGGGTATCACTAGCCAATGTAACCTCCCCAATGGTGATATTATCATAACTCTTAGCCAAACTTATTGATTTCAAGAAAGATAGTCCCTCCCTAGACTGTGATGTGGATATGGACCCCACATCAATTAGTTTGGTGAAATCAATATCGCTAACATTGATCTTCCTTTTCCCTTCACCACTGGTGGTAGAGACAAGGGAACACCACTACAAACTAAGAGGAAACCTTTCAACTTATAAACTTGTCAAAGTTCTTAAAGGGCAAGGGTGTCATAGGCACTATGATCAACCATGTATTCCTTCAACCATCTGAAGGTTCTTTTCATGATTGTTATAGCCCTCCATGGTATGGAATCATTTTCCCCAGTAGTGAAGTATACTATGAGATGGATTGGGTTTCAATATTAGACTTATTGTAAAATATAGATAGTGTCTTCTTATCATCATCCAAGTCCTTTAGGATGGGAGAAATATTATTAATGATGACTTCTTAGACTATTAGCCTTATAAAGTATACCTTTATAATGTATTCTTCAATAGTGCAAGCAAACCAGATGTCCTCAAAATATGATTGATGTATAATCACACTTGTTGTTATGTTCACCCATAATTTGATATCATAGTTCAACTTGGGTGGCATCTTACCAATCACATATTGACCCATCTCTTGCTCTAATCCCTTGGTTTTAGTATTATAAGGAAATGAATAATGTCTAGGTTTAACCAAAAACTTGAAGGGATTTTTCACCTTCTTTACCTCTATCATTTCATGTAGGGACACCATTTGCTAGCTCAATTCCATCACTACTAGTTTATCATCTAGGTATCTCGATAGCTTATATGGAAACCTTAAAAAGACAATTACTCTAATATAAGTGAAAATTTTATATTAAATATATGAGGTTCCATACTTATCACTTGTTTCTCAAGCCACCTTAGACATCCTATTGAGGCTTCTAAGAGGATATAACACACTCATCATGGTATTAAAGAAACAATTTTAAACTTTATATAAATTATTTCTAAATCCATCCAGAGTCACTTCTAGATATGTCTCATATATCCTCATTCCACTGAGATTCCTTGTGAGCCCATGGAACATCATATTATGGACCAAGTAATACATTAGGTAGGAGGACATCTAGAATGTACTTGTGAACTCCTCTTTTGAGTGGATTGCAACTTAAAGATGCATCATCTACCTATGCAAGTTATCACTTAATATGGTGGACAAATCCAACTTATTTTATTATTCAAACACATAAAAAAAAATTATGAATATCCAAGGCTCAAATCTAACTATGGTGGGCATCCCATAAATTTTGGCTACCATGGTAATCATGTATTAGGTAAATTCCTTAAATTCTACTAGTTTTAGATTCTTAGACATTCTTGATAGCTTTTGCCTTTACTTGACTATCTAGTAGGATTTCATAATGTTCCATATAATTTTGTAATTCTTATTTGCATACTCCTAGAATTTTTCCAAGGAAAGTGTGATACTTTCAAGTTGGGGAGGAAACCCAAGCATGGTGCTAAGGACTAAAAGAGTGAAAGAGTAGAGAATTAATTTAATTTCATCAATAATAGTCCTAGTATCTGGTTGATACAATTTAGCACATGCAATTACTAGTTTTAGGTATTGGGTAGCCAAGGGAAATATTTCCACAAGGGTGATATAACTCATGCCAAGATTTGAGATTAATGGTAAAGGGTTTGGTTGCTGTAAAACATTCAATAAAGCTAAAATTTCTAACCGTTTTCATCATAAATTAGTCATTATAGGCATATTATAAAGTTTCAAAATTTATGCATGTAGGAATTGACCTCAAAAACCTATACACAGATACACTCAGAAGTTCAAGATATTCCTACACAAAGGACATTATCACTAATATCAAGACACTAGATCCACATGGCACTACTATACAAATGTGTCACTACTATTTAGGAAGGGTTTCTGATATAGGGATCCAATTTTTCCATCTAAAATATAGATAATGTTTCTCTTCACATATGTTGAATAACATTCCATTGTATCCTATATTTTTATTATATTAATTTAAACTTGAAAAATTCTTCACTCTAATCACCCTCAAAATACCTTCAAACCCCCTCAAAGGACATAATATAAGTATCTATAAGAATACTTACTGATAATCTAAGGGGTTTTACACAATTGAAGTTAAAAATCTTTGAATAATTTGTTGTAATCACTCACTAGATAGATAACTTTCATGCTACACATAGCTAGGGCACACAAATATCTCAAAGATGTAAGTAGAATCTCTAAATTCAAAATGTAAATGTGAATGAAGGTAAATGTGTTAGTTATAGTCCTTTATATTTTAAATTAGGGTTGCCATTAATGCTTTGAAACATAATGAATAATTACCAACTACCCCCTTTAGTCATTTGAGCTTATTTCAAAAGAGGAAGGAGAAGGTGCAAATTTTTCCTTCATGTCAGGAAATCCTCCTTGTAAAATGTGAATCCATATAAGCAAACTTTACATTATGGTGGTTTTCAAACCTTCAAAGTCTTTTACACTTATTCATTTGTTATTTCCTTTGGTATAATAGTGAAATATGTTTCAAGCTACCCATGTAATTTGATAAATCCACATGTCATTATTTTAATTTATAAATCTAGGCATTTAGGACTTAGAGACTTTTTGAATGCTACCCACTAAAAGGTAAGTGAGATAATCTTCAAAAAAGGCCTAAATATTGTAAAACCATGAGGACCTACCATGTGTCCAACTTAGATGTTATCTCTGACTCTCAACCAACTTTTTACCTTTATATCATCCTTCTTGATATGTGCAAGGGTGAAAGATCCTTATAATCCTTGAAAATGCAATCATTACTTATAAAAAGAAATGAACAAATCATTACCTTGTAAATTTAGTGAATTTAACCTAGGCATTTTCATATAATAAAGTTTTAAGATCCCCCTAAGATAACCATGTGTCTTTCATTTGGATCATTGGGAAATTCATCACCTTAGTCACAAAAACACATTGAATATACAACATGAAAATTTCATCTAGGGTCCTAGAACAAGGTGACAATTCAATGTATGCAAAGAGACTTTGATACATTTCTATCTTTTCATAGTGAATCTTCCCACCATGAAACATGTGATTTCAAATAATAGAATTAACATTAAAACATTAGTAAGACATAGGTTCACAAGACTCTCATGAAACTTGGTAAATCAATAAAATACCCCAGATAGAGATATCAGAACACAATAGATTTACAACCTCCCAAATATTTTGACATTGAGTAGGGCACACATTACTTAGGTTAGATTTGGGATCCAACATTGGCTCTTTCTCAAGAATGTGTACCCCTAGTGGGTGTACAAAGAACACTAAACCAAATGCCTATCCATTGGGCCATGGAGTCAAAAAGTTTGGAACAAAGACAAGGAAAACACACCATGGGTGAATAAAGTTATAATAAGGCATATAAAGATAATAAGGAAGGAAAGGAAAAAAACACAAGTAATACAAACATAACCCTAAATAGGGAAACAAAACACAAAGGGACTATACGTCATGTACATATTCACATAGGCTTTCATGGACTTAATCCAAAAAGTACTTGAGGTGTCTACCATTAATTAGTAGTTCTAAGATTTTTCCATCAATATCTCTAAGATAAAATGTATGGTTCCTTATTTGATATTAAATAGTGTAGGGACCCATCCATATGGAATCAAATTTACTATGTTTTCCCAGATCTTCATGTCTTCTATCCCAGAGTAAGACTAGATCACCCACTTGAAAAGCTCTTAGGGTGATCTTTTTATAAAAAATATTTTTGAGCCTCTCCTTGAACTTTATGTACTTTTCATGATCTTGTCTACAAGACTCATTAAGCTCTAGAATATGGATGATTTTTTTATAGTGGTTTACTTCTCCTTCATCCTCAGTTATTTGTTGCAAAAATTGGTAAGTAATTGTAGATTAAGGGGTAAAATAACTTAAAATCCATAAACAATCTTAAAGGGGATTATTCTAATAGACCTTTTAGGAAATAACTTGCTAGCTTAGACAACAAAATATAATTGCTCACCCTATTTCCTTTTGTTGGCATCCAAAGTCCTAATAATTTTTAATTAATTCTTTCTAATGGACTTAGCCTACCTGTTTACTTATGTATTTTGATTGGAGGCATATGCTAGATCAATCCCATAGTCTTCACACAATGCAACTAATTTTTTTCTCTAAAGCAAATGGCATTATCAGAGTCAACTTTGATTGCCACTCCAAACTAACAAATCACATTATTTTTATATAAAAAAATGACTACTTGGTGGGTTGATTGTATGGTAGGGATTACTTCAACCCATTTTGTGAAGTAATCAGTGGCCACTCAGATCTAATTGTGACCAACACTTGAATCATTTGATATTTCACCCATGAAGTCCATTCCTCATTGCTTGAAAGCTCCTTTAATAGAAACTAGTTGTAGAGGAAGTGATCCAAATGATTTCATTTTATTAGAGATTTATTGGAACTCTTCACATATCCTTACCATAGTAGTAACATATTTGAATAAAGTGTGCCACAAATAACTGATCCTCAGAATATTGTGTGTAGTGACTTTGGGATCAAAGTGACCACTGCACACACCACTATGGAATTTTGTAACTAATTCAAAAATATCATGTTCCACTAATCACCTCAAGAGGACACCATCTAGGTTCTTCTAGGATAGATCATCTTGTAATGGAAGATGCTTCTAGGATATTAACTTTAAGGTCCTCCTTTGATTTTTGTCTAAGTGCAAGGGGGGGTGGAATTTAAAGTATTCAAATAATAGACTATATCTGTGATGCTCAAACCACTCCACCATAAAACCATAATTCTTTTAAAGGATTTATATTATATGATGTAACATACATTTAATCCTTTTAGTAATATATTAATTTAAATTATCCTAGTGAATTAAATTTAAACAATAATTTAATTTAAAAGTTTAGAACATTTATATTCTATAGTAAAAAGAAATATTAAATTTATAGTAACATTTTAAATAAAATTACTCATAAAAACAATTTAACTAAATAACTCGAATTATTTATACATTAAAAAAATAATCTCCATCTCATTTCATTCAATTAAATAAAATTTAACTAATAATTAATTTACCCTTATAAACTAATAATAATCTATAGCAAAATAATTAAATTTGTTAATTCAACCTACCTGTATACAAATTAAATAATCAATTCAATTTAATTAAACACTCATAAATAGAATATTTCAAATCTAATTCTCTCTAATAATTTAAAAGAAGTAAACAAAAAGTTTTTACAAGCTCAACTAAACATGAAATCTCAACCCTTGGATTAAAGAGGCTCTCCACCCTTGATTTATAACCCAAAAGTTCATATAATAAAATTAATCTATTTAAAATAATTATCATGAGCAACGAAAATCGTTGACCTTAATATTAAAGTCATCTCCACCATAAGATCTAGGTTTACAATAAAAAAACCTAAATTTCTCTTTGGTAAGGATTAAAAGAATTTAGGGCTTGAATCACTCATTTGTTTGCTCTATTTTTTTCTTTCTCTCTCTCTCTCTTTTTTTAACCTTCCATGTTACAGGGTTGAAGATGAAAATGTAGATTAATGGGTACATACTCATTAAACATATAATTAAATTATGAGATGTGTGTGTGTGTGTGTGTGTGTGTGTGTGTGTGTGTGTGTGTGTGTGTGTGTGTGTGTGTGTGTGTGTGTGTGTGTGTGTGTGTGTGTGTGTGTGTGTGTGTGTGTGTGTGTGTGTGTGTGTGTGTGTGTGTGTGTGTGTGTGTGTGTGTGTGTGTGTGTGTGTGTGTGTGTGTGTGTGCGTGTGCGTGTGCGTGTGTGTGTGTGTGTAATTTTTTTCTTAATTTTTTTTATTTTTGGGCATTTTTTTCCTCTTTTTTATTATTATTATTGTTTTTGTTCATCACATTCCATAGATATGAAAAAAAATTACAAATATATATTAACTTTAGATCTATTTATTTATTTCTTTAATAAATTTTACATTTATATGTTTCCTATTCTCTATTTGTTTCTAAACATTCCATGTTGCAGGATTGAAATCAAAATTAGAATGAAGGTTAATAGGTACATACTCATTAAATATACAACTAGATTATGACATGTGTATATATATATATATATATATTCCTAATATTATTTCTGATTTCTATGTTTTTTTCCTCTTTTTTATTATTATTATTGTTTTTTTCTATATTAACTACAGATCTATTTCTTTATTTCTTTAATAATTTTTATATTATTATGCATACTATATATATATATATATTACACATATTTATGACTTAAAGAATATATATATATATATATATATATATTCTTTAAGTCATAAATATGTGTAATATATTCAAACTAATGTTATATGTTTTAGTTTTATTGATAGAAATAGACTAGCTAGAAAATATAACTTAACTGTATTATTTTATTTTTAATTTAAAAGAGTCTAATGTATTTTTTTTTAAATTTCCTTCCTTGAAGATAGAGGGAGGAAGTGGAGAACTAATTACAGGCAATTCTATTTTTTTAATATATATATATATATATATATAGTTGTGTTAAGGTGGACAACAAATATGTAAATATCAATTTAAGATCTATATTAATTTATATTGAAATTTAAAACTAAATTTTCCCTTTCTATTATACATGTATATTCTTTTGTTTTAAAGCACAATCTTTTCATAACTAAGTGAAAACTTGTATAAACATAAATAATTCAAAAGCAGAACTATTCTAAAATTAAAAACAATTTTCAAGCATAACATTTTTTTAATAATCAAAATAAAATTTTAAGAATATTTTTCAATAATCTATTTACTTATTTTTCACAAAATTACTCGAATTCAACATCTATTTTTTGTATAAAATAATCAAAAATATTAAAACTGGGATATAATACTTTAAATATTTACATAAGCACAGTATGTAAATAATCAGCTAGCTTTATTCCATAAAATTTGTAGTGCTCCATCCTAGCTCCATAAGTTTCTAGCAGCTTGTAAGCAAGGAAATATTTCTCACTTCCCAACCTTATGACATCATCAGGTGTCTCGACCCTATTTAACCCCCAATCCTGAGAGGTGACCTCCACACACACATAAATCACATGGCCAACCCAAAGAAACAAAAGGCATTTAATGATTTTTCATTCTGGATTCATGAATTTCCCTTAAAACTATACTTGGGAGGGCTAGAGAATAATTTTTAACCTCAATAATTTCTACAACTTATCATATAATATCAATAAGAAGGGGAACAAACTAGTAGCCCACATAGCCATAAGTTCCTCCCTCAACTAGATTTTGAAAGTAAGCCAATAAGTAGCCTACCCACTCCCTAAGCTTCTCTTTCAACCAAGAAATATCCCTTCCCTAAGTACATCTTGGGCTTGTACATAATCAATTAGATTTTGTCTTCCCTAACCATGACTACAAATCCTTTTTTTTTTTCATTTGTATGGATTTACAAGACACACAAAATAGTTATTCAAAAATAGTAAAAAGGGTACTAGTACTGTGGGTTTCCTACACTTGATTTGTCCTTTGGCTCCACTTGAAGCTTCCAATCTTGCTTTTATTTTCTATAATTCTAATGTAGTTCAAAATTATATATAAAATAGGCATATTTTTTCTTATATGAGGAAGGAGGTTGCTACCTTATTCCCCCATTCAGATGTGGACAAGTGTCTCATTTCAGGCTTGCAGCTCGTCCCTTTCCCAAGGTGCCTAAAAGGGTGAAATCATAAAATATTTACTTTCAAAAATGTTCCCTTGGACACTAATCTATGGGACATCTTTTTGGACCAATGAAAGGTTTTAAAAATAAGTTTTGATACTTTTAAATATTAGCTTTCCCAAAAATCTGAGAATTACAATTAAAGAAGTAAATCAATTTTTGATTAAGGAATTAATTAATAGAACATAATCTATGGAAAAATTACTAAATAATAAGAAAATCCTATGTGTAATCTAACCTAAGGCTCCAAAATAATAAAAACTAACCTTAAGGATAAGAAAACACACACATAATTACTAAGTGGGTGCACACACATGGCCAACCATCACTTAACATAACTTAACATAGATTAGGACTATGTGTGGTTTAGAAATTGGCTACCTCTTGTCCATCCCTTGATTTCCCATTTTTTTCAATTTCCTACACACTCATTGCACATGTCAATGCATCTTGGTAATGACAATAATCATGATAATATATCACTAATAATAATAATTTAAAGAATCAACATAAAAAAATTCCATAATCTCATCATGGGAGCTAGAGCTCACTCCACACAAAAATTGTGCTTTATGCACAATTATAATTTATTTTTTACCACTTCTTATGCTCTTCTATCATGCAATAAGAAGTGGTATAAAACTACATTAAATTATTAGTACTCATTTTAATAATTACAAAATCATATGATCATTAGTACCCTTAAGTGAATCAATCAATGATAATCAACAACAATACATATTTGTATTTATAATTCATTTCTTATCATATATCATATAAGTGGCATGGAATGAATTGTAACATAATGACATAATGTGATCATATCAAAATCAACATGTTCATAATAAATATAACAGATAATCAATCCATCATAATGCCTAACCAACACAACATAACAATGAATTGTAACACAACAACATAACATGATTATATCCAAATCAACATGTTCATCATAGAATATATTAGATAATATATCCATCATAATATCTAATCAACACAACATAACAATAACTACATATAAAATAGTTGTAAAACATGGGAAGCTAAATATGGCATGACATCTCCCTCCCCTAATAAATACTTCCTCTTGGAAGTCAACTTAAAAGATGTGGGTATTGTGTCTAAAGTGGTATTATGTCTTCTAAAGTAACTGTCTCCACATTATATCAATCCCACTGAACTCTAACTTTGTCTAGGTTTTTCCCTCAAAGGGCTAACCTCCATCCATCCAAAATCATGATGAGCTCTAATGAAATTTTCCTATCCTCCACCATCTGCAAGGTAGACCAATCCAATAAATGGGATATATCAGGGATGTACTTTTATAAAATTAAAATATGAAAAAAATTATGGACCCACAATAAACTCGGTGTAAGGATAGATGGTATGTTATGGGTCTAATCTTCACTAACATCTCAATAAGTCCCACAAAACATGGTATAATATTATAGCCTTTTCCTTAATGGATTGAGCTCTTAAAAGGTCACACACATAGAAATACCTTATCCCCAACATCAAAGTGTTGATCGAACCTCTTATCATTAGCATACCTCTTCTATTGCTCTTACAATTCTTGGAGGCACTAATAGATATGCACCACTTGTCACTGCATATCTTGTATTATGGAAGGTCCTATGGACACATGATCCTTCAAACAATCCCAACTCAGTAGAGTTCTACACTTATTTCCATATAATGCCTCAAAAGGTGCCATGTTGAGATGGTTATGATAACTATTATTATAAGCAAACTCTACCAGGTAGAGGTATTCCTCCCAATGAGATTTTTGGTCCATCACATACATATGTAACATATCCTTAAGGATAGTTAACTTGACCAATCTATTCATCTATCTTAGGATGGTATGCTGAGCTAAGATTAAGCTTTATGATTAATGCTTTCTATAATGTAGTCTAAAAGTGAGAGTTAAAGATGAGATCTCTATCAAAAATGCTTTTTTAGGGTATGCCATTCAACCTAACTATGTCATCCATAAAAACATGGGCTAATATAGTTACATTATAGGTAGTCTTGATGGGAGAAAAATGTGCCACATTAGTCAACTTGTCCATTTTCACCATGATTCCATTATGATGGTAGGTAGACATAGGAAGACCAAAAATAAAATCCATATAAATAGTGTCTCATTTCCACTCTAGAATCTCATAAGGATAGAGGAAACCTACTGGATGTTTATGTTTAGCCTTAACACATTGGCATTCAAGGCATTATGATATGAAATCTATGATATATATATATATATATATATATATATATGTATGTATGTATGTATGTGTGTGTGTGTGTGTGTGTGTGTGTGTGTGTGTGTGTGTGTGTGTGTGTGTGTGTATATATGTATGTATGTATGTATGTGTGTGTGTGTATATATATATATATATTTGTATGTGTGTGTGTGTGCATCCCCAATCAAAAATACAATTTTCATAGCTCAACATGAACCTTCTTTACCCTAGGATGTCCTACATTAGGTGCTCTATGTGCCTCAGCTAAAATCAACTCCTTCAAATCATTAGAATATGGCACATACATGCACCCTTTTTGGCATCACAAACCATCGACATAAATGGTAAACCCTATAAATTTTCCCATAAGAGCCTTTTGAGAATCAACCTGATGTCTCACCTATTGGAAAAATGATTCAAAAGGCAGTTGAGCTTTGATAAAATCTTTCAATTCTATTTTAGCTCTCATGGTAGCAAGCTAATGTCCTCTCCTAAAACAAATTCCTTGCCCTTTAGATGATCTATCTAAAAATCGTATTCACATGCTAGCTCCATCTAATGCCATTATTAGGTATTAAGATTTAGTTGAGAGAAAATGTGCTTGAGGCTCAAATGATCTATCCTCATAATTAAGTGTTACCCTAACAAAAGATGTCACCACCACACTAGAGCATGAATGATAGAAAAAAACTCTAAATCATGTGTATGATAGCAAATCTCATAGTTCTTGAGCTTCCTAGACTCATATGCCACCACCTTTCCACCTTGCATAAGTACAACCCTGATGCCATTTTTTGAGGCATCCGTATAGACTAAAAAGTCTTGTGTGGGATCTAGAACTACAAAAATAGGTGTACTAGTGAGATGATATTTCAAGGTCTGAAAGGCTCTCTCACACTCTGTCTAAATAAATTTTTTACATTTTTCTGGAAGGGAAGTAATAAGATGATTTATCCATGAAAAGTCTTACACAAATCTCCTATAATACCCTATTAATCACATAAAGCTATGTACCTTAGTGACTAAAGTAGGTGTCGACCACTCTAAAATTTCTCAAATCTTTGATGGATCTACTAAGATTCCATCACTTGAAATGACATGTCCCAAATATTGGATCTCTATCTAGAAAAATGAACATTTGGCCAAAATTTCGTATAGTTGATGCTCTTAAAGGCACTAAAGAACCTTTTACAAGTGTCCTTCATGTTCCTCTATGGTGTAGGACTAAATTATTATGTCATCCAAGAAGATCAAAATAAACTAATCAAAATAATGGTGAAACATGCCATTCATGAGACTCATGAGACTGGGGTATTCGTTAGCCCAAAAGGTACCATTATGAACTTGTAGTGGCCATTATGAAGGTTGATCTTGAAAAACATATTTTCTCCTTTGACTTGATCAAATAAGTCATCTACATTAGATAAAGGGTAACGCTTCTTGATGGTTACTTTATTGAGCTACCTATAATCAATACAAAGATGATTTGAACCATCCTTCTTCTTAACAAAAATCACTGGTGCACCCCATTGGGACACACTAGGGTAAACATGACCCTTTCTAAGAGTTCTTAATTTTTATTTTTGAGCTCATTAAACTCAAGTGTAGTCATTCTATAGGGATCCTTAGAGACTGGCTCTACTCCAAGTATAAGATCAATAGTAAAATCAATGTCTTGTTGAGGAGGCATACCAGGTAACTCCTTAGGAAAAACATCCAAAAAATCTTATAAGATAGGATGGAAATAAATAATAGTCACTTTAGTCTCATCTTCAGACCTATCACTTACCTGAATAGCATACAATTGACATCCCTTATGCATGTTTTGCTTGAGTTACATAGCAAAAAATCATTCGTAAAGAAACATGTCTATGAAGTCCAAAAATTACCATCTTCATCCCCAAATCATCAATTTAATGTACTATTTTAGCATAGCAATCAATATGAGCTCTATGGTTCTCTAACCAATCCATGCCCAAAACTACATCATTGGATTCCAAGGGAAAAATATGCAAGTCTAGGGTAGTGGGAAAAACTTCTAGATCTACCACACAACTAGGGATTAATGAGTTCACAAGCTTCTTATCCATAACAATGATCTTAACCAACCAAGGGTTTAACTATATAAATTCCACCAACCTATAATGATAAATTACTAGTAGTAAAATAATAGAATTAGATGCACCATGGTCAAAGAAAACTAAAACTAGCATCCTGCCAATTCTACCTATTATCTGTACCATTATGGCCTAGTGTTTAGCTTGGAAGTCATTAACTATTGCATACAATCTATGATCTTGACAAACATCTCCAACTATATTCTCAAATCCTACCAATCTCTACCTTGAATCTAAACTCCTTCGAGGACATTACCTAAAAAATGAGGCTCACCACATATGAAACATCTACCTCATGGGACTTGCCTTAAAGGATCCCTAAAAGTAGGCTATTGTCTGAATATCCCTCACTACCTAAACTATTGAGTTTGAGTAGGGGATTAACCTTACCTTTATTGATGAAGTTCCTATCCCTATGCTTATATGGGGAAATAAATTTGTTTTAATCTCTATTTATATCTCTACTAGCCTTAAGGAGGGTATCATTGCCCCTAGCTCTATTGCTATCCTTGATGTTGACAATATTGTTGTCCCTATTGCTGAGGTCTAAACCCACCTTTATGGGTTGGTGGGTTCCCTTGTAACCTATTATCTCTCATTATCTTCATATTTCCCCCATGGAACTCTTGAGCCTCCTATGTTTGACCCCAATTTTCCTATGCTATGAAAGCCCTCTCAACTACAACATGAAGTGTCAAAGGGTCTAGAAGATGAATTGTGCCTACTAAGTCAGCATCCAGCCCTTTGATAAACCATGTAATGAACATCTCCTATCTTGATAAAACTCTACATAAGGTAAGAGCTCAATAAATTTGGCCTTATATTCTACCAATGTACCTCCATGCTACT